>CM023950.1:2597984-2625989 GCA_013407115.1 Glycine latifolia
TGTATCAACGTTAATTATTTTTTAGCATAATTGACCTATTAGCTCAGTTGGTTGGAGCGTCACGTTAATAACGTGAAGGTCTTGGGTTCGATACCTGTCTGCGTCATTATTTTAAAGTATTTAGAAAAACATATTTTAACTTTAAAAAAAAAACTTAGCTAATAGGTCAACGCACGGATTGCCCAATCCGTATACTTAAAAAAAAATTATTAACGGACCATACGGATTGCTCAATCCGTAAGGTCCATACGGATTGCTCAATCCGTAAGGTCCATACGGATTGTCCAATCCGTAAGGTTATTACGAATTGCGAATCCGTATGTGTAAAAACCTTTAATAACGCGAGGGTATTTTCGGAAAAGCACTGTGCACGCTGGGTGTATTAGATATTTGAATGGTGTATAAAGATGAACCCTAGCCAGAGACACACGTGTAACACATAACCCAATAGCCCAATAACGTTCACGTTGTCTACTTTTGGAATAGCAGACACACAGAGCGATGTGGGACTAATCTTTTTTAAATGTGAGAGTGAGAGCACGTTTTTGGAAGATGAAATGAAATTCACCACGAAGAAGCTCCTCCCTAAACAACATTAAGGAATTTGACGTGGTTCATAGGTGCCGGCAATGATAAGCGGAAGGCATGTCAGGTCGACAACGACAACGACTTGGTTCTGCTTTGAGCCAACACAGTACACGTGATCATGACCACTACTAGAGGGCACAGAATTTGCCTTCAACAAAAATGTTCTTTTGGGGGAAAAAGCATGTTCTATTTTAGGTGTATTCAACATCAATGTGAGGACTGAGGACTAATACATTGTGTCACCACCAGTAGTATCCAAGTGTACGAATGTCATTCACCCCAACCAAATTTTTATGTGAAATCTCTCTCAAAGTTCTCTTCTTTTCCTTAATTACTTTCTTCTTTTTCTGGCCGGGGGGTAATGTGCTATGCTAATAAAAGCTAGTGTTTTTGTGTTTTGATTGTGTCTTTCAGTCTTTTGCTGGGGTTATGAAATCTTAGTGATGACAGTGTTAATTACTAGTATATGAAAAAAATTATATATATTAAAGATCATATGGAATTTGGGGTCATTAATTTTAACTCTTCTGAAAGAAGGAAAGGAATATTATTTTAAAATTGGCAGAAGGGACAATAAAGACAATGTCGTCCGTATTCTACAAGCATCGTGTACATGAGTCAGCTTCTTCATGCAGAATAATTGCGGTTTGTCATGAGAAATTGAGAATCATGTCAACCATGACTTGGACTTAAACACTGTATGTAGCATCATCAATTCATCATCTTGGAAAAATTGTTATATCCTACCCTAGCGAGAATTTTCTAGTTTCCACCTTTAGTTTTCCTTACTCTTTCTTTTCCAACCTTAAAATTAACGGCTAAGATGTTTCATGGAGGAAGATATTTCCTACTCCTGGACCTCTTGTGCCACATGCATGGTACAAGTTGCAACGCCATTTAACGATCATAAAATATTTCTTTTGCATATACGAGTCATATGCCTTTCAACATTTTGGTAGTTAGATAATGTCACTATTTAGTCATGATGATTGATGACATCCATAATACTTCATCCACCGACTGGTTTAATATTTTATTTAACCTATAAATGGGCAGATTAAGAATGACGGTTAGACCTATAACCTATTGTAGAACTGTCATTAAGAATGACTTTATTTAATTGCAACCAACTTACCACACTCAATGTATTCATATTATTCTACACTATATCACCATTCATTGATCATCCTTATTTTATAGATACAATCATACAAGGGGTTCCCATTGATGTCTTATTTAAGTACGCAAAAAGAAAATAAAACAAAAAAGAAGATAACATACAATGTAGCAAAGTAGATGCAGACACATCCCACAAAAGAGATAGGCATTAACAATGGGGGGACAAAGGGTGACCCTTGGGTTAGTAATAGTGGATGAGTAGTCCCTCTCAAGCGTCTTTGGGAAAGGAGACAAGCTCATGGGTGTAACTTTGTCATCTTAGGTGGATTAGTGGGACATGTCCCAATGCTGAAACCATGCCATGGACCACAAATTTTCTTCCTTCATTTCTTCAAATTCTTCCACTATATATATATATATATATGGTTAAGTCTTTCGCTCTTGAGCATTCAGACCACATACACACAACAGGTTTAAAACAAGTCCTGAAAATAACTTCACACAAATTAACAAAACCAGATGGCAGCTAATGTATTCTCAGTTAGAGGTTCAAAGATTCGGTCATGGGAGAGGTGTTCCAAACAAGTTCGGCAGCAGAGGACAAGGGTTTACATAATTTGGAGATGCACTGTGTTACTCTTGTGCTGGCACGAGTAAAGAAAGTATCATCAATCAGAGCTTGGTCCAGTAGTTGAAGAAATGGCTAAGCTTGACCTATGTTAAAGCAGAATTTGGGGTTCGTTTTTGCTGAAAACCATACTGAGAGAGAAGTTAGACTTTGTATTGTACCCTCAGGGAACTTTTGGGGTGTCAGTACTGTAAAAGAGTCAAAGTGACATAGTTTATGTTAGGTGGTACGGTAGGGAGGTAATTAAAGGGGCTATATGAAGCAGGTGTTCCTGCTGAACATGTATATTAATACAAACTAGCCTTTTTTATATATAATTCAAGTTGAAGATACAATTCAGCCTCATGTCTAATTGTTTTTTATATCACACACACACACAATGGAACACAAAGACGACCTTAATTTGCCTTTTAGTTTTATCGCTTTTGTGCTAGATGATAGGGCGATAGCATCATATGTCCCAGGCTTAATTTTCTAGAGTAAAAAATTTGCAATCCCTTTGATGTCACTTTGAAACTTGTTGACTTATTCAGTGAAGTTTCTTGCTGAAATAAATAATAAATCAATCCATAAACCAGTTGTCCATTATTATGTGCAACTGTTTAGAAGTCAATGAATTGGCAACATTTCATTACCAACCCATGACTAGGGATCACGTACCACTTACGATTCACTATATAGGCCAAAATGCGGATGCTCAAAGACTTCAAAGTTCTCTAATGAGTCTTCAAATCGGATGCAAAAAGGAAGTTGTTACCTACAAAGATTTCAATGCTCAAGTCAGTGAGGCTGAAAGTCGATGATATAAAATTGATTTGGTAGTTGAAGGAAAAAAGGATCTCGCTAACATACTAACAAAATGAACAGCTGACATTTTCTGATTAAAAAAAAGTGAGTGAAAGTCTAAGAGGTAGTAAGGGTTCAAATATATCTCCTACGTGTTGTTAGGTCACTTTTATTGGTCTTTTTCCTTATGTTGATAATATAATAGTTACTGTCTGTTAGAAAATTTACCCTTAAGTGAGAAGGCAGAAGGGTTTGAGTTATTCCTAGGTTGTTTGAGGGCAGTTCACCTTTTGTTGCTTGGTTTCTTGTCTCAGGCAACTTGAGCTTATTGAGTCAAGTTGGATGTATACTGGGTTAGGTTTGGAACACCAACATTAATCCAATGACCCTAAAAGTCAAATATAATGGATTAACTTGCAATTGCATTTTACCTTCAGTTTTGATTTTCAAATTTATTTTGTAAAGTGTTAAGTGTTACTGAACTTACTAGGAAGGAGGAAAGCTAATAAACATAAGTTTTAACCCGATTAAAATCTTGTTTGGATAAATTTTTCAATAAATATTTATAAGAAAATAAAATAAAATATATTTTTTAAAATTAAAATTAACTTAACCACAAATTAATTTATAGAAATTCACTAAAGCCGGCCAGTAATGAAAATTTGGATAGTTTATACAAAAGTCATATATTCAAATTAAATCTTATTGCCACCGTGCACTAAAATATAAGTTACAAAAATATGGCCTAAAAACTGAAATAACACAAAAGTCATTTATTTAGCTTTTCTAAAAATTATTTTTAATTTATATAAGTTAAACTTAACTTATTAAAAAAATTAATTTTCGTTTTATTTTCTTAGTTTGGTTTCTGATAAATGATTATTAAGATGTTTATATAAATAAGGCCTAAAAACTAACCATCCCTTTTTCTAGCATAGGGAGGGGTGGGGAAGTTAAAAATCTTGAACAGTTGAAAGCACGAACATAAGGATTTTCTGTCATTTTTCACGAGCAGCCAATGTAACTTTAAAGCCTGTAACAAAATATATACCAAATTACTTGGTGTTGGAATGGAATATGATGGCATCCAAAACATAAGTAGCAAATAGCCGAATAGTAGAAGGCATGAAAAACACGAATGTCTATAAAAAGAAAACCTGCAATTTGGTCACACACAAACCGGTAGTGGAACAGAACAACCTATTCCACGCACAAAATATCTCTTACCTGACCTGCAACAATCTTTAATTCTCTTCTTTCTTTTTCTTATGTTATTTCACAACACAATCAAATGGACATGTCTGATAAATTATGTTTTTAGCTTCGTATAGCAAGTACTTACTTTGTCAGAGTTTGCAACTAAATTCCACTCCATGATTGTTAAAGATTGGCCTGATTACAATTTTGTTCTCCTTATCTTACAATTCTCAATTTCAATTTATCTGTTAACTTGGCTACGTTATTCTTGATATACAGTAAAGTGTCACATTAGTCTTGATAGACTTACCTGATGGTTCAATAGTGTTCCTCCAACATTTTCATCAAATAATTAGATGTCAAGTTAACGCATGAACAAACATTACAAAGGATCAAATTTGTGAGAAAAAAAAAATAGTGGAACTTATGAAATGAAGATAGTTAAAAGACTGTCTAAAATTTAAAGAAAAAATATGGTCAACACCTACAATCTACGTAACTCAGTGAGGAGGAATGCTATTTCCTTTTTGTTACACGGAAAAATGTTATTTGTACAATTTTACATATAAAAATGAAAAGAGAGAAATTTGAGATGGCAACATATCAAATTTGAAGAAAGCAGATTTCAAGTTCAATCAGATAAACAAGTGAAGAAAAATTGTTTTATATATAATCATTTAATCGAGTATATCGATTAGATTCTTTAAAATTTAAACCAGAGACAAACTTTAAATCAATCCGAATATTTCTTTTTGAATTGGTGGTTTGGATCCATCAGATTCTCGGGTTGTTTCAGACCCATGATCAATACCTTATTTGATTTATCACGACGTTTTGTAGGTACACTTGGGTCACCCATTATTCCACATCGTTCATTCACATAACGCAAGTTTTCTGAATACATCTTACTGCTTAGTGCTTAGCAGCTCACAAAACCGGGATCCCTCACGTCGTTCGCCTGTACAGCCATCTCAGTAATTAAATAAAGATAAAGATAAATCAATCAATCACCATTACAGATGATAAAGAAGAAATCAAGTAATTTGCTGTGACGTTTTCTATACAAAAGCTGGAAAACAATGAGAACCCAAACTCGAGGACTACATAAAAATTGTATGCATGCTAGTATGCTACTGAAACATAAAGAAAAATCATCCAAGGGTTCTAAGGTTTATTTTGTTGTATAAACAAATAGCATTAACTCCCATGTTTTTCCCCTCTCAGCAGAATAAAAAGTCAGTAAACTCCGGAATTCAGTTCTGCATCTTTCTCAAAAATATCCCACCCATCATCAAGAAGAGCATTGTGCTCAGTTTTGGATTTTTCCTCGTCATGCCCAATCTTGGAAGAAAGGCTTTCAATTGAGGCTGTCCAGCTTGTCTTACGTATTCCAGATGACTCACTATGCTCAGAACCCGCATCAGATGCCAATGTTTTGTGGGAAGAACCTGATGAAGCTAACTTGCAACTAGTCTGGCTTGAGGTGAAGGATTTACTCAACGGAAGATTTGCATCAAATTTATCTTTTAGAAGCTTAATATCCTGACAAATAACAGAGATTTCCCCTCTGCAAAGTTAAATGAAAGTAAACATTAGATTGGAAAGTACAAAAATATCACAACTACAAAAAGTCAAATTTCATAATATAGTTACAAAAATATGCATGTTGAGGGAAGAAAGGATGTCAAACAAAATGCCTTCCAGTACAACAAAATGACCATATAAAATGTAACTTCACAGCCATAATCAAGATTAAGCTTACATAAAAAAAGGATGACAAACATTCCTAATAATCTGAAACCAACAGTAAGTTTAACAAAAGATTTAACAATTAACAGCAAAGACAATTGGATTAAAACAATATTAATACCAGACAAAGGCAGAATTGGATTAAAACAATATTAATACCAGAAAAAGGCAGAAAAATGCAACTTCATTTTAAACAGAAAAACAACTTACTGCAACGTATCAACAACCCGCCCACGATCAATTAGGAATTCCTGTAACTGTGGAGATGAAAAGGAGAAAATAATCAAAAAACATTAAAGAAAAAACTTCTCTAAATTGAGTTTGTCTCTAAAATGAATAAATAAGGGTTTACCATTCCTTGATTTATTTTAAAGTGAATTATGATCTTAAGTTCTTAACCACTAAAGATTTACGGGTGGATGGATATACCCTTCTTCACTTTAAAAAACAAGCTCACATTAAAGGAGCTTTGTCCAAAATATTACATGAAAAAAAAAGGTTTAGAAACCAGAGAAACACTACTAACCTTTGAATTCTCTTCTGCCTCCTGCTGTAGTCTTTGTGATTCATGTATTACCATATCCACCAGTCTCTCCTGTTCAACAAGAGCCTTTCGGGCAGATTCCTCCTTTTCCAGCTTTTGTTGCTCAGCTGCTTTCCTCGATTCTTCTGCTGCAGCCAGTCGCTCTTCAAGAATGTGGCGCATCTGGAATCAGGAGATGAACCACATAAGTTGCTAGTAATTTTATTTCTTTAACATCAAGTTAAGAAATTCAATTGCACAACGAAATAGGCTTCAATGCATAACCAATATTTTTAAATCACATGCTTTTTAACAGAGATGATTCTGATTATTACAGTAGTTAGGAAGGTGTTCAAGGTATTCTGAAATGTGGGAATATGTGCAGCAAAGTATGTTGATTAGATTTCTAATGACACGCTAAATTGTAAAGCACCTCATCGAGAATTGCAAGAGACTTGTCCCTTTCATCAGACAAGCCGAGCAAGCGTGATTGAAGTTCCTTCAGTTCAGTTGCAAGAATTGATTTTTCCCCATAAACTTCTCCTGCATGCTGTAAGAAAATGTTGAGGATAAATATTTCTTGTTCTTCACATAAAAAATAATAATGCCAAAGATATTTGTAACTTTTAGATTTATAAATTGTTGATATATACAAACCATGTCATTTGCTTCTTTAGCTTGCACCAGCATTGTTTTGTATTCTTCTATCCTGGCCAGAATATTAAACCCTCCAGTAGCAGCTTCCATATTAGCCTGCTCTGCAGCTTTCTCCTGAACTTCCACTTCTCTCATTAAGTTGATAAGAGATTCCATTGATGAAAACAATGTTTTCTGCATCAGTGGCAAATAATCTTAAGATGGCAGAAGTATTAATAAGGCACACATTGATAAGCTATCGACTGTATTGTCTAATCATCGATAATATGTCAAGTCATCATTCAATATAGGAATGATTTTAATGTCACTTTTACAATTTCTCCCACATATGATACATCATTATAAATAACATCCAAATATGAGAATCTAGGACTAATAAATAACAATACCTTGTTGGTTTTTGCCTCATCAATGATTTCCTCAAGCAGATCAATCCTGCATACTTGACTATATTGGCTACCTGCATTCTTTGCACCAATATCATCTTCAACATCATTAGTATTGCCATCAGCACTAGAAGAACCAGCATCCAATTCTGATTGAAGACTATCTTTAGAATTTAATGTATCGCCTTGAACATGACAAACTTCTTGAGCCTCAGAACTTTCTAACTCAATCAAATAAGTTTTGCATTCTTCCAACCTGTGACTTGTAGTGGCATCATAATCATTAGCTGAAGATATCAAATTTTCACAATCAACATCAACAGGTTGTCTCTCAAAATTTTCATTATCTTTCTCCTGAATAAAGCCATTTGACGTCTCCTGAGCAATCTCGTTCAAGGTCTCTCCAATGAAGTTATCTTCAGCATTCTGAAAAATATCTAGCTCCTTAATATCATCCATTCCAAGAAATTTATCTGTATCGTCTTTTGAATTACAGCCATTTGACAAAGTAGACTTGTCCAGAGCCTCATTCAGATCTGGTACAAAAGAATAATCAGCTGTTTTGGTAATTTCAACAGATATAGAGTGTGGAGCAGAGAAAGGCCCCACATTTACATCATCAACATGCTGACAGTGCCTCAACCTATTGCCTTCTTCCTCACTTTCAACTACAGATTGAACATGTCATGAGAAATATATTAGTAAACAAGTTCAATGCAAACAAGGTAAAGTTACATAGAAATGAATGTACATAATAAGGATCTGCACCTTCAACATCTAGTGGGGCTCCATGGTCATTATGCTGTGGAGGAATTGCAGCAGGTAATTTTTTGGACATGAACGGGATGACTTCCGCAAGAACTATTCCAGCCGCTAGATCAGCATCCTTTGGGTGTTCAATAGCCACAGCCCTCAGTAGCCTGGGATCAACCTGTTCAGTGCAAAATGATAAGACACATGCATCATTTAGGATGAGGTATTGATATCAAGTCAGTCACATTTCCAGATTAGTCATGGTAGTCAAACTCGAGATTCTACCCCAACTCGGAAAGGGGTCATAGAATCATAAATTGTGAAATCGTAACTCGAAACGTATATTCTACAAGACTTGTAAAATTAAAATAAATATGCATATAAATTCTTATATATGTATCTAACATACATAGTAAATTATGATAAAAAAAACACTTATATATACCACACATTAATTAAGCTTAAATTCAGACGTGGTGTTCGCGGCATTCGTGGTGGTTGGTGAGGATGGGACTTGCGACAATGAGAGGTGTGGGCAGAGGAGGAGGCAGTATCTTCATTCAGTTATTAAGCTTCCAGGTAAAAATTAGAGTTGAAAACAAAGTAATAGTCAGGTTGGGTAAACTGAAAGCAATTGGGCATTTTGGACTTAGGGTTTAAAAGCCCAAAACAGAATAAAAAAACAAAAAAGACACCCTGTTTGGCCCAAAATAATACGCTGGCAAACTTGGAAATGCGCAGCTCAACTTCACGATCTTGCGATCCAGCGAGGCAAGTCCAGCAATTTTGCTCTCTGACGAGTTTGCAAAGGGACGCACATGGAAAGGGAGTCCAAGAAAGTAGAATCATACAACTCTATGTCTTGAAACACGATTTTTACTATCATGAGATTAGTAAATTTTTATAAATACTCTAGATTTCAGAAAGTTCGATGATTTAGATAATTGTTGGCATCAGTAAGCTAATTCATAACATACTTTTTTGCTGATCATGTTATGTGAAGCAACCAATTACCAGTCCCTCACACCAAAAACAGAGGAAGTAATAGTTACAGAGCCTGTTTGGATACAGCCACAAGTGCTTTTGAGAGCTTTTCTACTAGAAATATAGAGCTATTTTCAGTAGAGAAGCTCTCAAAAGCACTTCTAGCCTTGTATCCAAATAGGCTTACAATAGAAGCAATACCCATTCATCCAAAATATAACTGTTCATGCACATAATGCTCAGCTAGAGAGTCCAATTCATAATCTTTAATTTATTTGATTAATTTTATATTTAAATTCCAATCAACCTGACAATTCATAACAACTATACAAAAAAACTAGATGGCAGAGCAACCAATAATTATACCTCAAACAAAATAATAATAGAATAATCTCCAATCACATTTTCGGGGGAAAAAGAAGTAAAGAGTTATACCTGCGGAAATATCTCCTGCAAGTTTCTATAGACAGAATTGAAACCCATGATCAAGATAGACTATCTGCAAAGCACCCAAAAAAAAGAGAATTTTTTAATTAGAGTTCATGACTTATGAATAGAATTAGGATTCATGTTTAGGAAAACGTAAAACGATTAAAACCTAAAAGCGATGAAAAATTAGGGTTGATGAATTCATTTAAAAAAACGACAACTGATTGAATATGCAAAATGAAAAGCTCTTTCTTCACTCTCCCCCAAATCGGTTCTCCTTTGGCAAACAAAAATCGCTTGCTAATGCCAAAGTGAAAAACCCTGTGACTCACGTAAGAAAGAAAAAATGAAAACCCTTAGAATCAGATACCTTAATTTCTAGCTAAGATGATATGAGAAGGAAGAAATTGGGAAGCGAAAATCGGGAGAGAAACAGAAATAGAGAGGGGGAGAAGGGGAACAGACGAGTGACCTTGACCAGTGTGAGATGAGGAACCAAATTAAGGAGCACAAGTAAATTACGCTATTTCCTGTTCTGTGGATATATGAAAAATTACCAAGCTAAGGTATTGGATATTTAATGTGAAATTTCAGTCCAAAATATTTTTGCATGGCCAAAAAATACGGGGTCAAATCAAAACACGCACGCTTATTTTATTTTGATTATTTAAAATATGATATAGAGATATTTTATCTTTTTGAGTAAAAAAACAAAAAGAGAGAGATCCTTTTGTCTTTTATTATATATTTTATTTTTTAGTTAAAGCCTATAGGCTATAATGATATTAAATTTATTTTTATATTATTATAATAAAAAATCTGAATTTTTGTATTGAATGAGTGTGTTTAGGAGAGTATTTTTCTTTCTATGAAACCATTTTTATGAAGTTTCACTTAAATGAAATGTTTGAAGGAATTATTATTACTTTTATTATTGAATTATGCATATTATTCTTTGTGTTTTAGGTTGGAGATCATGGATGTTTTCTAATCCATTGAATTAGAAACTAATTTTATTCATGATAAGTGATTGTCATTCATTTAAGAAAATTTTATATGAAAATACAAATTCTTCTTAAATAAATTATTTTTACTAATGTGAATACAACAAAACTTTACATTATTATACTAAATCTTTGAGTTCATATTATTCTATTATCACAACTTTTGATTTTATTATTTTAAATACAATAATTACATTTTAAGATTTGTTTGAGAATGGTAAAAATACCGAGTATTTGTCAAATTTTTAATTTTTTTTATATATAAAAAATCATATAGTTTTCATTAAATTTCAACTACTTTAATTTAATTAGATCTAATAAGATATTACCCAATGAATTCTGAACTAATATAAACAGATCTAACAATATATTATCTAAATAAAATTCAACTAATTATGTGTTGAAATTCAAATTGAAAATCAAAATCTCTTATTATTAAAGCGAATAAATTCTACAAAGAAATTATCTCGCCACTTTAGCATGCAAATCCCGCTCACTAACCATGCAAATGACATAAATTAAGTATCCACTAACTCTTATTATTTGGGTAAGCAATTATCTAGTATCTATGCATGTGTCAATAATGCATTAAATAGGTGTGACATGATTTGTTAACCAATACAGCCTATATCAGGAGTAAGGAGTCTACGTATACTTTTCTATTTATGAACCTCTCTTAGTTGACTCCTTAATTATAGTGTCGAGGAGTGCATTTATCTTTTATCTTCTCTTATTATTATTAATTAATTAATTAGTGGGAAGAAGTTTTGCATAAAAAAAATCTCTCACCTCTTTTGCATGCAAATCTCCTAACCAGTGTCGTCTATACCGGGACTCCTCATACTTTCGTAATTATAAACGTCTCTGAATTGACTCCCTAGTGCATAGAAGTGCTTTCATTAATTATAATTGTATCTTTGGTGTAACATTTTTCGGGTAACATTAACTGATTCTTTATTTGGCTCCTAGAAAAGAAAAACGCCTCTTAGTTCCCTCAATGTAATTACTACAATCTTTATGATTTTATTTTGAATTATAATTGCATGTAGAATTGTAATACAAGAATCCTATTAAATATCTAGTTTATTTAGTTAAGTAGCATATGTGAGTTCTTGTTTCATTCATATTAATAAAAAGAATATTAAAGCAACCCTAATTATATTACAGCAGCGCGTTTATTACAATTGGTGTGGTGTGAGTCAAGTGTGACAGACAGAGATCGACAGTCACTGAGGATACCAACAGCAAGGGAAGTTTCTGAACACAGGGACGAGACAGTGTCTCCGTCGTCCTCATTCGCGAACATATACATCTTTCCCAGTACGGCTTTAGCAAGAAAAAATCAACTTTCCAAAAAAGATAAATTGGACTTTCAAGCTTTTTAGGATCTCTTCCTACACCATTAACATTTGTTATACACCATTTGGTAACAGCAAAATACCAAAAATACCCTGCACGTTTTGCTTCATACAGATCCGCATAATTCATGCGGATTGATGAATCGTAAAATATATTTTATAAAATAATTTAAAACAATGGCATCCACCTTCATGTTATTAACGTGATGCTCCAACCAACTGAGATAATAGACCAATTATGTTAAAAAATAATTAATATTGATACATATAATACTAAATTTTTTAATGTATATTTAATACACATATAATTTTAAATAATAAATTTTGTAACAATTAATTTTAATCTAATAATTAATTTATATTTTAATTTATCATATAATTTTGTTACATGAGTAACATAATATATTCCCATTATGTTATCAATTATTTAAGTATTACACACAAATATAAATTATATTACCAATTATTATTTACTTTGGAATCAATAAAGTAACAAATAAAATATATTTTAATCGTAAATATAAAAATTGAGTAACATCTAATATAAAGTAAATACATGACAACCATAATACATTAGTTTTTTTCTATCTTCTAATATAAACTAGATACATCGACCTCCCACACAGGCCCATTCAAGTCCACTTGAGTTTTTTTTTTCTTCTTCAAATGACATTTATCTGTTACTAAAACAATTTTGTTATACTTATACCCATGATTCGAAGTGAAAACCTTTGATTAAGGTTAAAAAGGTGGAATAACCTTTAAGTCACATGCTTGGTCGTGCTCGTGGCTTTGCGGTTAGTTGAAGTTAGAAGCTTTAAGGCATGTTCTCCAGAACCAAAACCCACACTCTCTCCCACCTGAAGGCGAGATCCATATCAAGCCTGAAAGTAGTGTGGCGCAAGGACCCACAACTGGACCGAGCCATAGAGTTCGACAAGCGCTACAAGCAATGCGCCCGCGTCGTCAAAGAAGTCCTCAACGAACCAGGCCAGGTCATCCCTCTCCGCTACCTCGAAAAGCGCTGCGAAAGGATGCGCCTCAAGCTCAAAGCTGAAACCTTTCTCAACCAAAACCCCGGCCTCTTCGACGTCTACTACGATCGCATCAAACCCAAAACCGAACCGGTCCGCTTCCTCCGCCCCACCGACCGCCTCCGCCTATTCCTCCACCAAGAGCGACGCGTTTTCCGCGACAACGAGCCCTTCATCGTGTCCAAGTTGTGTAAACTGTTAATGATGTCGAAGAACAAGGTTGTCAGTGCTGACAAGCTGCTCCACGTGAAGAGGGAGTTCGGCTTCCCCAACGATTTCTTGGTTGATTTGGTTCCTAGGTATCCGGAATATTTTAGGTTAACCGGTTCTCCTGGGGAGGGGAAATCGTTTCTGGAGTTGGTTAATTGGAACCCCGAGTTTGCAAAATCTGTAATTGAGCGAAGGGCTGAAGAGGAGAGTGAGCGTTTGGAGATTAGGGTTAGGCCCTGTTTCAATGTGCAGCTTCCACGAGGGTTTGTGTTGAAGAAGGAGATGAGGGAGTGGATTAGGGATTGGATGGAGCTTGATTACGTGTCCCCTTATGAGGATGTGTCTCATTTGGATCAGGCTTCTAGAGAGATGGAGAAGAGGTCCGTTGGAGTGTTCCATGAACTGCTCTCACTTTCCTTGCACAAGAGGATTCCTGTGCCGATTCTCGGAAAGTTTTGCGATGAGTATAGGTTTTCGAATGCGTTTTCCACCACTTTTACTAGGCATTCGGGGATATTCTATCTGTCTTTGAAAGGAGGGATTGAAACGGCGGTGTTGAGAGAAGCGTACAGAGGCGATGAGTTGATTGACCGCGATCCGCTGCTCCGGATAAAGGATATGTTTGTTGAGTTGTTGGAGGATGGCTGGCGGCAAAGAGCAGAGCAGTTGAGGTTGAAGCAAGAGAAAGTTAAGGAAGATATGGAGTTATTGGCTACTAAAGTTAGTGAATGAAAATGTGGTATCAGACAAGTTGATATGAAGAGCTTTTGATTTGGAGGATTTTTGTGGTATAAAAGCTTGACCATTCCTGGCGAGTACATTCCTCCTCCCTTTGTATGATTGTTAGTCTTAAGATGCATGAATTGTTGCAGAAAAATTGAATGGTTTCCTCTTAGGACTCTGTTATTGAAGAATGTTTCAGTAACAAGTTTTTGGTTTAGTAATATGTCTAGGGACCAGTTTCCCCCCATGTTGAAACCAATTTTAAATATGGAGGGTAGGGAGGGATTGTTGTTCATATAATGTTCCCTTTTACTTGTGATGGTGGTCAACAGTTAACGTAATGTCAAAATGTCAGAATCAGAAATCAAAGTACTTGATTGTATTCCTTGAAATCTTTTTTATTTCATCTTGAAAATGTTGAAAGCTGAGTGTTTTTCAATCCATCTTGTTAAAATGCACTTATGTTGTAAACTTGCCCATAGTGCTTAAGCTATTTCACAACCAACTTTATCAATCTTTGGGATGCATGATAAAATATCTAAGTTGGACTTGCTAGAAGGAGGCTCTGAATGAACTTGTATTTACCCTTATCCACCTCATTTTGCTTTGAAATTTAAGAATTACAGTGCTCCAAATAATGCTTCTGGTATCAGATAAAGCCGGCAGTACATCCTTGGAGGTCACAAAACATGGAAAATGCTGAATTTCCGCTGGATGTTCCTCTGATAATTCAAAGAGGAAGAATACACATTGTATATCTGCAAAGGATAGAAGAAATGAGTTCCACTATTGGATGATGACCAAATTCTGCTACCAAATTACCTTGAGCAGCAATGAAGTATTTGCTTTTCATGTTTCAAGGAACAGCTGGAAACTGACTAAGGAAAGTGTAAAGAAATTAAATTTGTCATGCTATCATGTATGCTATGCAATGGTAAAGTTATTTCCTTGTAGCTTGGAGGTTATAAGTTCAAATCCTAGAAATAGTTTTTTTGATTGCTGGGATAAGGCTTTGGATTGCCCTACTATATGTTACTTCTAGGAAGGTTGTTTCCAACAGTCAACTTCTATTTGAAGGCTCTACAATAACAATTCTTTTGTTAATGAGCTTGTGTGTATTAAGTATTAACAATTTTTCTTTCCAAAGGATACAGTTAGAAATCTTCTCGTCTTTCTTTTGCTTTATCTTTATGAAAGTTATGGTTATCAGATTGTGTTGAAGTACTTTGTACTTTAACACTGGAAGTTGTTGGATGAAGATCTTCGATCATCAACAAGAAGGGTGCTGGTGAAAGCAGAAAATGATGTTCATTAGATGTTTGTTTCTCACATTAAATATCTTCTAATTTATAGGACCTTCTGCTAGAAAAGTCCACCAGTTGGTCTCTCACTCGTATGTTCTGCATGTTATTAATTTGCGCATTAACTAATACACCCGTTGCCCACACTTCTCACCTTTGTGAGATGAGTTATTCTAAACATTCAGGAACAAGGTTGGTGATTCTAACCCCCCATTTACAATAGTTTGTTGTCACCTAAGTCATCACACTAAATGGATGACAAATACTGAATAGCAAATGATCATGCAGGACCTCCACACATTCTCTCATTTTATATTATCGTGATTCATCTTATTAACCACCTACTTGGAACAACCTTACAAATCTGCAAGTATTTAAGTAGTTATACTTCCAAGGGGCCATATGAAAATTAACACGCCTTTGGGTTCCTATGTATTAACTGAACTGAAGATAAAGAAGAGATACAAAATGAAGAGAGTCAGGATTTTCATTTTAATAACTCTGGCTCTGACATTTGTGGCATTTGTGCCAAAGATGGAGAGCCAGATCATGCCACCACTTATTCCTTTTCCACCACCATCTCTTCATCCACTTTGTTTATCCCAACTAGCACTAGTAAGCTATGCTTGTGCAATGTTGCCTCCAACCACAACACTACCACCTTCACCACTCACACCACCACCCTCTCCTCCACCCCCTGGTGATGATGAGGGACACGGGAATGACCAAAGCCACGGTCACCGCCAAACTTCTCAAGAAGAAAACTGTTGCCGGTGGGCTAGGGAAATGGACAACCAATGTGTGTGTGAATTCCTACTTCTATTGCCTCCCTTCCTTACTAGACCTTTGCATCAGTACTCAATCAGCATTGGAGAATCGTGTAATGTCACTTACTCGTGCGGTGGGCCAATATGATTGACAAACTTACGTTTTGATGCCATGAAAGTTTAGTAGTGGAAAAGAATCCAATCTTTGTGTTCGGTTTTAAGGTTGAAGTTATGGTTATCGTTTCTGATTCGTTGTGCCATCGGATGTCAGAAACAAAGTGTGCTGTAGCTAGCACTCTAAAATAAAGTCGAAAAGAAGGCGAATTGTAGGCTTGTAGCACGGTGAAAAACAGAAAGTATTCATATAATTATATTTACCTGAATTTATATTTAATGTGAATAGAAAAGTTCTAATACATCAGATTTAGTCCTTTCTAATAAAGTTGAAATAACTTAGATATATATATAAGTACTATTATCATATTATGAAAAGTTCCCTTTCTACTTGTAAATCCATTAGAGAAGACAATCAAACACAACTGGTGGAAGAAAGGAACTGTTCTTTCACTCTTTCTTTTATAGGGAGCTAGGTTGGTGTATTACCTACATTGTTTCGTGTAAACAAATCAGTAAAAAGACAGTAATAATGTAAATAATAACCCTTCCTAATAGTGGAAAGGAAATAACAAAATAAAGTATTGACAACCCTTTTGAAATCCACGTATCCATCTCTACTTTCAATCTTTCATAAGCGTGGGCATACTATATAGGCCAAACGGCGAGTATAAATTTAGGTTGTGCTTTAAACTAAAGTTTGAGGCTATTGGATAAATCTTTATTTAGAAAGCCTGGTAGCGGCAATCGGCGAAGAGTGACTGAGACAATGCGAATTGCGAAGTGCTTTCAAAATTATATTTATAGGATACCGTGTTTATTCTATTATGATGACAGTGCTCATAGCTAGACAGTTACTAGTAACTAAGTTCGGTGTTAATCTTGATCCATTACGAGTGGACACTTTCCTCTTTTGTAGTCCTCGGATTAATAACAAAAAAAAAAAAAAGAGTATTGAGTACCACCACACCATGGTCTTGGTCGAATCAAAGCCAAGCTAGGTGCAAAGGAGAAGTGTAAATTTAAAATATATATTAAGCTTCATTTAAGCATGTAAGATACATGAATGCCGAAGATATGATGAAAGGTAATTCAAGATTCTGACTGTTGGTCTAACAATAGGGGTATTCGGGAATCGGGATATAGCATACTTGGTGTTGGAGTTTTTCACTGTGGTCGGAGACTTCTTTTAATTTCTTATCCAGTTATCCTCTGCCCGAGTGATGAACATATAGTTATTTGAAAAAACAATGCAAATTGCTTGTATACTTGTATAGTTTTGATACTATAAGTGCAATACCAATTATAAAGTAATGGTGATGGTGTTGTTAATATGGTATTGGTGGCTTTGGGGTAGTCGTGCCAACAAACAAAAAGATAGTGATAGAATGAGTAAGCATATTTTTTGAGTGATGAAAATTGTAACAACTTGTGTGATTAAAAAAAAAAAGAAAAATTGAGAAGAAAAAGTGAATATATTTTTATTGTTTTTTTTAATAAGATGATTAAACTTTAGAGTGATAATTTGTTAACACCCCAAATAGTGCGACACCTAATTGATATCCCCGTCTGCAGATAAATAAATAAATAAATAAGCCCTACTTGATATCTGTAACACCCCAAAAATTTAAGAGTTATAGACAATTACTATGAGTAAAATAGTAGGGAAATCTAGGGTAAAATGCTAAGAATTCCCTGAACCAATCTGGAAATGACCAAGGTATCCTTAAGAGAAATTAGCAAAATATCCTTGGACAATTCTCCAAATGACAGTTAGGTCCCTAAGGTAAAAGACCAAAACGCCCCTGAACAATTTCCGAAATGACGAATATGCCCCTAGGATTAAAATGACAATTATGCCCCTAAATATTTTTGAAAATAACCAAAATACCCCTAGATATTTTAGTGAGATATTTTAGGAAGGAAATTCCATAAATATCCTTGAACAAATTGAATAATTACCATCACGTCCCGAGGATGGTAAATTACCAAAATGCCCCTGAACAGTTGCCCAAATGACCAACATATCCTCATAGCTCTGATAAGGTTACATAAGCTCTAGTAGAGTCCTGAAAGCCTGATAAAATATAGAACAAGTTTAGATAAGAGATCACTGATGCTATTTGCAAAGAAAAACCATAAGATAAAATTATTAGAAATTTTGAAAGATGGTTCAAGAAAAATTGAATTTAAAATAATCTAAGTCTGGATAAAACATAGAAGAAAAATAGATACAACCTAAGAAAATTCCTCTTCATTATGGTAGAATGAGATTGATTAATAATTGGTTTTAAATCTTTTACCAATTAAAAATAAGAACCAATAGGAATTTAGAAAATTATTGAAAGAAAGTAAGGAAACATTCAAAAAAAAAAATTGCTACTAAAACTTAAGATAGTTTCTAACTAAATTTAGAAATTTTATCTCTAAAAAAGCAATTGAAATTAGACCTCCATAAATTATAAAAATACTTGAAACTAATACAAGAAAATATGCTAAGTAAAATAAAACAATAAGAATATAAAAGCATGGCTATTCCACGGTTTAGGAAAATTAAAACATATTGCTACAAAGGCAAGCTTGACCGTGCAATTGGAGAAGAATGAAGAGAATTGTAGAAACTTGTGGAATAAGGCCACTTGGAAGCTAGGAAGTGAATAGCCAATAAGAAATGACCAACTAGAAAGCAAGAGATTCCATTGATATTTTCATATAAAGCCAAATGGAACCAAGTGGAAAGTTACTTTGAAAAATTGCAACAAAAATCTACAAGAAGCAAGCTACCCCACGTGAAATAAAAGGCAAGACTCCAAGCTTGGTTACATTGCACGGATTCTAGCCTAAAGCAAGGAGAAAAATGAAGAAACACCTTGAACTTGAATACTTGGAAACAAACCATTGGATAGCCAATAAGAAGTGGCCAACTAAAAAGCTAAAACAATGATGAGATTCCATTGATTTTTTCACTACAAGCCAAATGGTTTAGCATATAAAAAGGTGTTGGGGACCAAGAAGGGAGGAACACACGGCCAACATCCCACTTTCATTCCCAATCCCTTTCAAGTTAAATTAAAAAACCAAAAACAGCCCACACCCTTGAGAATTCACGTGGAAGCTAGGAAGAGTGAAGAAAAAGATTAAGCTTTTCAACAAAAGCAAAGGTATGGGAAGTGTTTAATACACATGGCTTAGATAATTGATTAGAGTATATTATCCTTTAAGTACTACATGATTTAATCCAGGTTATCATTTATTAATACAAGACTTAAGCTAGGGCACACCAAGTGTTTGTCTAAATGTCTCAATGAATGGAAAAAGATGCAAAGATGGTTATTTGAAAGAGTAATTTCACATGAATGAAAGAATAGTTAAATGGAATAATAAAGTGATTAGGGAATCTTAATTAACTTGAAGAATACTAAAATGGAATTTAGGAAAGGTAAACTAATCACCTAACTATTTATGTTTTGGCTAAGTATACTTATTTACCAAGAGTATATGTTACTTACTTTGATGTGGTGAGAATTAATCTATTACTTATGTGATATGGTGATAGATGTTGCTTATTAGTTATTGGATGTTGTTGTATGTTGTTACCTAAATCATTATGTTGCTCTTGCTGTATGATATTGTATGTTGCTGTATAATTTTTTATGCTGTTGTATAATGATGTAAAATTGCTGTATGTTGTTTATTATGCTGCTGTTTTGTAATTTAACAATTGCTGTATGTATTCCATTATATTATGTTGCTGTAGATTAATTTTGTGTTGCTGTAAATTAATTTTGTATCCTAATATTGTTGTATATTTCATTATGTTACTGTATTTAATGTTGCTGTATGATGTTGCCTAATTTATTTTGTTGTTGTTGTTGTTGTTATGGTTCTATATAGATTGCTGTATGTTTTAGGAGTGCTGTATCATATTTTACTTACTTGCTGTATCATATTTAATTGCCGTATCAAATGATATTTAATTGCTGTATCATATTTTAATCCGTTACTGTACCATATTTTATATAATTGCTGTTTGTATTTTATTGCTGTATCGCAGTTTATTTAATGGCTGTAACGTATTGCTGTATGTGTTATTGGACTACTGTATTTAATTGATGTTGCTGTAATTATTTATATTGTTGTATGTACACAAGATGCTGTATAAGTTGATGTAGCTGTATGATATGTTAATATTCACTTGATGAGGAACTTTGTTGAAGATTCTGTAACAAATATGATTTAAAATGAGTTGCTGGTCATTTTGTGTTCCACTGGAGTGGGTGGGACCATCTGATATGTATTCCACTGGAGTGGGTGGAATTAGTTGATATAAAAAAATTGAAACAAATGATAAAAGAGGTAAATGAAAAATAAATCAGCCATTACATACATCATTTGCATTAATCCCCTCGGAGCGGAGGGAGGTCTCACTGGAGTGGGTGGGACTGTTCCACTGGAGTGGGTGGAACTGTTTTATGGTACCTTTTTATCCCCTCGGAGTGGAGGGAGGTCTCACTGGAGTGGGTGGGACTGTCTCACTGGAGTGGGTGGGACTGGTTTCACTGGAGTGGGTGAAACTATATTAATTTTGGTACCTCTTATTAGGCCTCTGAGATCTCAGTCATGCATCATGTAACAAAGAAAGCATGCATCATCTATCATGTATCTCTGGTTATAAATATTATTCTATGTCTATATATATCCGTTGTTTATGTTAAATAAATCATGTAATTAATATATTATCTAATTCTGTTTATTAAATACTTACCCATATTGTGTCTGTGGTTTTGACACCTGTGATGACCCCAATTTACTTGGGCGAGCAGAGGAACAGTGAGAAGATGAGAAGTGGAGAACTTGGATGATGTGCTTGCTGTATTTTGGCTTGATGAGTGGATGATCTGGTTTTTTGTGAAGTATGGAATTCGTACTGTATTGTATCTGTCTTTTATTTTGGGATGTATGTACATGGACTGTTATATTTAGCTTTGCTTCTTAATCTAGATAAATCATGGTGAGGATAATCATTTATGTTACTTATGAATCATAAAATCAGCAAGCGAAGCAAAAGGAATTTTCGTGAAAAATTTACACTAATCTAATATTAAGACAAAGTAGACACGAGATTTTATCTAAAATTAATCAAGCACGAGGGTAAAGAGAGGCGTTACAATATCCGTCTCTCTCTATCTTTTTCTTGTCACATTTCATCACTAATCTTCTTGATTATTTATCTCTATTCAGTATTCACTATTCTCGTTCTATTTTACTCTGGGTGTTTACACCCCTTGAATGAATATCATCAATGAATCGTTTTTTCTTGAATCGTTTGATAGAATATTGCAATGTTTCACAATCTCTCTTATACCAAATACCAAAACATGGTTACTCAATTTTTTCATTTACATAACTTTTATTTTACTATAGTAATTGCATATTTAGGAATAATATTTTTTATTGCATTTTTAAAAATTTTCATTTAAGGAATTTTGTATTTTTTTTACAAATAACTAATGATTTCGTATTTCATTTAAGCATAACTTTAAATGACATTCAATGGTTTTTATTATTTTCTATTGTTATTAGTGCATTATATTGTGTACTTAATTTTAATATTTTTTTAAAATATAAATATATAAGTGACCAAATATTATTATTAAATAATGGAAAACTTATGTATCTTAAGAAGAAAAACAGTAAATAAGAGATTTTTTTCATTGTCAAAAATGATTCTATTTTATTATTTCCTCCATCCCAAATAATTATTGTTGTTTTACATAGACTAAGTAAAAATAATAAATAAATAAAAGAGAATAGAAATTTTACAAAATTAATGTTGTATATATTATCATTAATTCATTTATAATTTTTTTGTACATCATTAATATAAGAGATATAGGTAAAAAAAGTAATTAATATTATACGATAATTTTAGGATAATTTTTGTTTCTTATACGATAATTATAATATGAGAGAGTATGCATAATAAATTTAAGATATAATACTTTGAAATTAAGGAATAAATAATGGATATAAATTATTTGATTTAAGACCCGTTATTTCTATGTCTGACTAAATTTGTAATAATATTTGAGATGAATAAAAAATAAAACTTAAAATGTAAGATATTTAAAGTATGTGAATTATTGAGGAAAAAAAGTAAATGTCTAAAATTCTCACTCTTAAATTATAAGAATTGGTTAATTATACATATAATTTGTTTTTGACTTTAGTTTCTTCTTAAGTATATAAGTTTTTTTCTCTCAAAAAAAGAGAGTCTATAAGCTTTTTAAGTCTATAAGCTTCTTCGTTTTTAATTGAAGATATCTCTTGACAGTAAATCAGTGACTAATATATTTTGAAGTATTGAAATTTGTTAAAAAGGTGTATCTCTCTTAACTAATGTTCTTTTGCTCACATAAGTTTGAGAAATGAACTCGATCGCATATTTAAGGAGCAAAATATTGACAAGAGGCATATCAAGTGCTTTGAAATATGCATCATCGATCGCAGTATAATATAGTTAAAGATACGTACATATCATTAAATACTGTATATTATATATTTTGGGACAGTATTTCATTCAATATTCATTTGCAAAACTAATATATGGTTTTGGAATGGTAGTCAGAAGAGGGACTACTGCTTTGACCAAAAGCTGAGCTAAAGACGCATATGATAGAATCCAACGCAACGGGGAAAGAAAAGGCAGTATCTTAGAGAGGAACAACATAAAGGCGTTTATGCATTGTTTGAAAAGATGAACTGTCTGGACCATTTTCGCTTGGAAAAAGAAAATCATATCATGGTCCTTTTGTTCCATTAAAACTAACATAAATCATATCTCATATCTCATCACACATGCACATTTATATATATTAGGTTGGACTAATTCATGATGTTATCCTAAAAAATCGAAAAAACAGTTTGGTAATCTCAAACTTTGAACCAAACACTTACGTTTAATTTAAAAATAAATATTTAAATTTTAGCCATATCCATGGTGTTATTTGATGGAAGGAGCACACATGACATGTGTGATAAATGGTACGGAATGAAAGAGAAGAGCGGCGATTCGTGTGATTTGAACGACACTGAAATCCAAGATGCTAGGAAACTATACGGACGCGATATGATTGGAGAAGAAGCACTTTTTAATGGAATCTATTCAAGGGTGTGCACCATTCTTCGTTCTTAACAGTGCATAGTCTCCACAAGCAGAAGATGCAATTGCATTAGAAATCTCGAATAATTCGTATGCTTGCTTACCAAAGCCAGGGACGGTCGAATCATTTTTTTCTAAAAGGGGAGGGAAAATAATAATAATTCCATCATAAGATTTAAGAATGTGTTTGTTTGATTACAGATGTATTTTCGGGAATTTAAATTTTAAAATATACTACTTTTTATTTTGTTACCATTTTTTTAAAAATATTTTTCAATATTGTTGATTTTTGGGAAGGTGATAATATCAAGTTTCACTTTATTTTTATTCTCATGCATGATGAGAATGAAAAAAGTGATATTTTATTGATAATGTATTTTTTAAGTTTTAACACACTTATACTTTTATTTTTACTTATTTTTTTTCAATATATATGTATTAAAATCTAATTAACCAAATGTGTTTTTCAATTTACTCAGAAAATATTCTCCTAATTATAGTACTCTTGAGAATAACATTCTTAAAATGTAAAGTTATACCTTCAAATAAGCACTACTCAAGTTCTTAAGAGTATAATAACCATGTAAGGTAAAATAATCTTACATGTTATTTAATCATAAAATTATTGTTTATATAATTTTTAAAGTAATTATCATGATAAATTTATAGTAGATGGTAGAGTATGATTCATTAATATTATAAAATTATTTTATACTATCAGTATATAATTTATTTTCTCTTTTTAATTTTATATTTTTTTATGAATACAATTACTTATTTGTTAGGTAATTAAAAGGACATTTATAACCTTCATTTAGTTTTGATGAACATATAAAGGAAAAAAAATTAGTTAGTTGATGGTATATATGTATGCTTTCTGTGACTTAAAAAAACTAACGTGAGTGTAAATGTGAGGGAGAGAGAAGGCATCTGTAATAAGCTCTTTGATCTGACTTAATTCGGAGTTATCATATCTTAATGTAGGAGATTGTTTATTGGCTTACTAAAATTTCAAGTATATTTTGTTAAGTGACAAGTGAATTCGATTGTCCCATTGCCTAGATAGAGTGACTGAATTTCAAGTTGGCTCTTGTTACTATGATGAGACTCCTTGTATTGTTAATCGCATTTTGAATGAAATAATATGAATTTGTTTTCATGAAAAAGAAAAAAGAGAGAGGAATCTAAACCTCTCCAAATAGACCAACATATTGATCATATATATACACACACGTTTGAATATAAGAAAATTGAGGGAGAAACCAAAGACCCATTTTCACTTCCCTTGCATCCGTCCTTACCATTAACTACATCCATGTATACATGGATCTTGTTTTAAGGAGTATGTCAGGTTTGAAAAACACCATAGCCAAAAAGTTGTTAATCATTTGTTATTAGTTGTTAATCATATGTATAACATTTATCAAGCTTAAATATTCTCCTTGTAAATTAATATTTTTTTTATTCTTTTCTGTAATTTTTTTTTTATTTTAGTTTTGACAAAATGTATTTATTTTATTTTTTGTTTTTAAAATATTTTAAATAACTCTTTGAATAGTAAAAAAAAAATACGTATTAACATTTTAAAAAAATTACATGAACAAAAATAAATAAATAATCTAAATTACGAAATTAAAAATATATTTAAATCTATCTTTTATAACACTTTTCACTATCTATTTTTCTAATTATTACTTGATTTATCTCATTTTTTTACCTCTCATGATTGCGAGAAAAAAATGGCTCATTTGATCGAAAAAATATAATTCTAAGCATTGTTGTTATAAGAGTTATTTTCCCCATTTTTAACCTCACCTAAATCGTTAAAATATTCAATGTAAACAAAGTCAAAGATTAACAAAAACTCAATAATATATAACATGTCAAAAATACAGTTACACACACACTCCCATAAAAATTGAAGGAGACCAGATGTTTGACTTGTACTAGTATACTAGTATCAATTAGTAGCAGACAACTTAGTTTCATAAAACTTTTCATCCGCAGTGATTACAAGTCCTTCCCCACCAAAAAGAAAAAATCTTGGTTGAACAAAACGACACCTAAAAAACTAGCTAGCACGTTGCCGCAGCCAGAACAGTCTCTGATGCAGCAACTGGTTTCACTCTAAGCCCCGAACCAGAAACAACTTTAGTAGCATTATTTTTGGAGTTACTATTATAGAGAAAGCGAGCAACGATCATAGCACTAGGCTCTGCCACCAGTTTCTTCCACGCCTGGTTCGCTTCTTCACCACGTCTCCGAAATACGGGCGTGGCATCCAATCGATGAATCTCCCATCTCTTAACGTTCCTCAGCCTACGAATCTTTCCCAACTGCTTCATCGCCAGCTTGCACGTGTTCACTTTCATTTCCTTAACCGCTTGTTCCAACAACCTCGTCCTCGTTTCCTCGTCAACAACCTCTTCTTCCCTCCGAAAATACGCGTCGAACTCGGGCATCCCAATTGCCCTTCTAACCCCTTGCGAGTAATCCCCGTTGGGACTATAAAACGGTCTTAGCTCATCCACCATTCCGTTATAAAACATGTCATCGACACGCTCCGCCACGTAGGATTGCAGATCTGGCATTGCCACGTCAACCCAGAGACACAGAAAATCGAACCGCGAGCGAAACTTGTAATCATCGTCATCGATCAGGGCCTCGAGATACGAGTTGGACCCTCCTACGATGATTGGAAGGCGTTCGCTTTCTGTGATTGAGGCAATAATTTCTGATGACGTGTCACAGAAATCGTTGGCGCTGAAATCCATGTTGGGGTTTATTGTTCCTAGTAAGTGGTGCGGAACACCGCGTTGGTCTTCCTTGGAGATTTTGTTTGTAACTATGTCGAGGCCCTCGTAGACTTGGATTTTGTCAGAGTTTATGATTTCTGATGGAAAACATGTGGCTAGGTCAATGGATAGCCTTGACTTCCCTGCTCCCGTGGCTCCTATTACAACCACTATTTTCTCTTTCTCAATTTGCCTCATGTTCAGTTTTTTCCCACTACAAGGAACGTTTATTATGGGTTGTGTTAGTCTGCACATAAACAATGAGATGGTCATAATGACCTAATAACAGACCAAGACTAAGAAAAATTAGAATCAAGTGGTGTGGTGGGGTGGTTTTTTTTTTTTTTTTTCCACAAAATGTGGAGCTAGCTAAGGTCAATTGAGAAGGGTTTGTTGAATGAAGCTCACACACAAGAAGTGAAGTGGTAAATTTAGAATGAGAGAGGTGTGTGTGTGTGGAGTATTTATAGCGTAGACAAAATGGGAAGAGGTCAAAACTGCCACAGTTTGCTGCTCTGTTCGTGAATATAAATTATTGATTGTGAACTTGGTGTCGTCAAATATTCTGCCAATATTTTTATATAAACTTTATGCCATATAGAAAAATGTTAATGGTCCACTGAAAGGCTCAACGAAAGCTCTTCAAAGCCATCTTGTTTCTGAAAATCAGTGGGCACGGTAGGTTCTATCTTTAGTGGGTTATATGGCAAGGAGCGGCAAATTGCATAAAGAATATATGTATGATAAGGTCTTTCTTATTATTCCCTAATTTTTGTTTGTTTTGGATTTTGTCTATACATGTGTTTGTGGTGTTTTCTGCTAAGAGGTAGCTAGCGTTTAGTGGTTAGAGCAGCTTTTCCACTTATCTTGTCTCACATAATAGGGTTAAATATTCTCTTACTTTACAATAAAGAGAAAAATATTTAAATTTGCACCCATATTTTGTTTTAGACATCTTTAAATTAGTCTCGTATTTTGATGGACACATAACATCATAAGATTTAAATAAATAGAAAAACTTCGATCAATCATTTTTATTTGTTCAAAAGGTAAAAAGAAATCTGTATTGATCATGAATCTTAATAAAATTTAAATAAAGTTCTTTTTACAAGTCTAGGTTGATTTTTTTTTGGTATGGTTGATTGTATTCTTAATTATGAGCATTTGGATTAGTTTTTTTTTGTTGCATTTGGATTAGTTTCTTTTGATGAAATAATTTTTTTATCAGATTTTTAAGATTATATTCAATAAATATTATTTTTTAAGAAAAATATGTAGCTAAAAATGGACTATTTGTTTGTAATAAAAACATATGCTATGTATTTATACAAATAATATCTGGGCCAATTTGACTTAGAATGTATTTTATGTAGAGTATTTATAATATATGATTTTTATCTTAAATTTATAGGGCTTATAACGCTAAATATATAGATTTAAAAAGTCTATAAAAAATTTACATCAATATTAAGGTTGTTGAAGTAAATGTTTAATTTTTTCTTTTCAATTTTTTACTAACTCTTAGCCTAGAAACCTTTCTTATTGATAAAAAATAATAATTAAGCAAATTGCTTATATCAGGAATTATGTCGTTTGTATAAAAAAATATCATGTCAAATGCTTTCGTGATAATTTTTGTTAAGCAACACATCTTATATTTAAAGAAATAGCATAAGCAGCTATGTCGTAGAGGCTAAAATTTAAAAATAATACAATTTTATTTAATATTTAGGAAAAG
>CM023950.1:2635989-2649425 GCA_013407115.1 Glycine latifolia
CTTTTCCTAAATATTAAATAAAATTGTATTATTTTTAAATTTTAGCCATGTCGTAGATGCTCTTAATTAATAAATCAAATAGTAAGATAAAAAAAAGGTTCGAGTTTCATTCATAATGGACGCGACAACCTTTTCTACATTCAAACATTCGTGTAAAAACAATACATTTTAAAAATGTTAAGCTGTGTAAGAATTCAACTAGAGATATGGTCACAAGGTTTATAATATATAAACAAAATTCTATATTAAAAAAGTATACTTATTCGCTTCAACTTTGTTTACTTTGTGAATATTCCTTTTTTGCTAGCACCATATACAAATAACTACCAATTTTCACTTAACATGTAAATCAAATAGTACGACCCAAAAATACTATTGAGTTTAATACTCATCATGTTGGACGGGACAACCTTTCCTCCCTTTACAAACGTTTGTATTGGAATCAATATTTTAAAATGTCATTGTGCGTGAAAATTTAAGTAAAGAATACAAGATTCAAAATGTATAAAAAATTTCAATGATAAAAAAATATGTATTATTCACTTCAACTTTAATTTGTTTTCTTTGTGAATATTCCTGTTTGGCTCCTCCCCCTAATTAGCCTGCTTAAAATTTCAGTATTAGATAAGTAGAGAGCTACTGTGCTATTAACACAATATATTTCTTCTAACACACTTTCTCATTTTGTTAAAACGAATAGGAAATAACAAAATTATGGAGTTCATTAAATAAAAAGTAAAACTCTTACTTTAATTTAAGAGTTTTACTTTTTAACTAATAATTCCTTAAAAAAAATAATAAAACTCACAAAATTATAAGTTTTTATAATAAATTTCATCTATAATATAATGTATTTAAAAAGATGTCTTGCATAATTTCTAAGTAATTTTTTTAATAAATAATTTGCTTAATATTTCTATATGTGTATGTATGTACAAACTATTCTCATAATTTTGTGTAAGACTTAAATATATTTTGTCCCTCAAATTAGGTTGTTTTTTGTTTATTTTTCTAGTCACTCAAATTTATTGATTTTTAGTCGTTAATTTTGAAAAAAATAATAGTCTTTTTAGTTCTTTCAATAAAAAATATAATAAATTATGCATTCAAATTCTCAAAAATCAATCACGAGGGACTAAAATGAATGTTTATTAAAATTGAGAACTAGATAATCAAATTTAAATTTAAAGAACAAAAAACCAAAGTGATTAATTGCATAGATATCTATTTGTTAGGATGAGGAAATTTGAGTTTAAATTTTTAAGTAAGAAGTAAAATCTCAAATTCAAATCTTATAATTAAAAAAAACTATCAAGAGAAAACTTCACTAAATATAAGCAACAGGTTATTTGACATAGATTATTTATTAACAAAATTGATAAATATTTCAAAAAAAAGGTTATTTGTGAGGGAATCAAAGTTAAAATGGGTAATTTATTTATAATTTAAACAAAGAGAAACAAAAAAAAAGTTACCTAGATATTTCAAAATTATCTGAGGCAATTTGGATATAGAAACTCAAACTAAAAATCTCCTCCGTCATTCATACGCACGTGTTTCTCATAGTGACCAAATTGATTAGTGCCCCATATTTATATTGCAATCTTCCATGCATAAGCATAGAATTGATCACGATGTGAAATCGAAACATGACCTAAGCAAACTGCATTTGTTCCGATGAAATTGTAAGGAAAGTACTGGCTTACTTTCATGGATTGAGAGTGACTATGTTCTTAATTTTATGCATGACAACGAAAGTTGGCCATGGCAATATGACTTGAGATTCGCACACGATAATTGTATGGATCCTTGTTCGAATTGATCCATGCAATTTAGTATGAAGCGTCATTTTCCCCGCCAAACACTATTTTATTCTCCAAATTCATCTTCCATTTCAATGAGCACTTCAATTTTGCTAGGCCAACCGACCTATATAATTTGTGAATTAATGATCACATAAATCCACTTATTTTGTCCTATACAAATACAATGATAGAGTGATCTCCAACACAATCGAATCTTCAAAATTTTGACAACATAGCTTGAGATTCTTGCAACAATTGTGCAGGAGATCGTTTTGCTAATTGATAAAACTCGGTTACATATTATTCTCACAATATATAATAATGAAAACACTTCATAACAAAAACAATATAATATTTAAAAGCAACTGATATTCTCAAACAAAACTGGAATACGGGTTCAAATGAAACTCCAACAATTTCAACTAATTTCAGGAAATGAGTTAGTTCTTTTCCACTGATCAGTGTGGTTTAGCTTCTTATGGACGTACCTTTGATGTATGTTGTTGTTGATGTTCTTCCCTATTAGTGCGGTACAATATTATTAGAATAGTACATATTCCATCCTCAAATTGTCAATATTGAATGTAAGTATATATTCATTGACATTGTCTTCAAATAACAGTATAAATCATTTTGAACGGTTTAAAAAATAAAATACAAAACTTTTACTAAATATTACGCAGAGTATATTTAAAATATTAACTACTATAACTTTAAATAAAACATTCTAATTTTGATTACTTAATTGTGATTGTCCCATGGGCAATAATTACTAAAACTACTTTTATTGTTAGATTAATTTCATGTGAATTTTATTTAAAAAAGTGTAGGGTTAATTCTTAATAATTAGATACAAATTTATAAAATCAGGTGATAAATTGTTAAAAACCCAAAATCAAAAAGAAATTTGATACAAGTCACTCTTCCATTTATTCTCAAGCGTTTAATATCACATGCTTTGGATATTTCAACACACCATTGATAACAATTGTTGACAAGTGACAAGACATACTAATTGAAAATAATGTATATGGATTATATATAAAAAATTGTATTGAAAGATGAAAAATAAATTTAATATAAATAATAAGATTAACATTAATTATATTTTTAAAACTTTTATAATTATCTTAAATGAAATTTAAAATGCAATGGTGAGAGTAACTTTTTTTTTCTTCTAAAGTAACAAATAATTTAAAAAAAAACTATTTTTTTAAAGTGACCATCATTTTAAAAATAGATGCACTGAGGAAATAAAAAGTATACCACTTCCCACTTCAAAATAGTTAATGAGCTTATGTTCTATCATTGTGCAAGTGAAAGTACTTGACGATTTAGTTGCTGTGTAAAACCTTTAATGATGGTTATTTTAAAATGATATGAAATACATGCTTTTTTTAGGGATTTGCTGCCCTAATGCATGTTTGGTTCAATTTATGAATTTATTTGGTATTATTTAAAGATTTTTTACACCTTGAATCAATTAAGGTGACTTTGTGGTTCGGAAGAGACATGAGGGTTAGTGATAAAGAAGTCATGGTTCAAATTTCTTCACTAACATAACATACTAGTTATTTACATTTGTCTTTAAAAAAAATGGACAACCCATCGTAAATTTTATCATCTTTAAATAAATTGAATCTTATCTTAATTATTTTAAAAGTCATATAGATCATGAATTATAATCGGTTAATAGTATAAATTATTTTAAACTTATTTTGAGAGACAAAAACTCTTATTTTTAACAATTTTTAAGAAAATTTTCAAAAGATAAACAAATAGTTATAAGAAATAATCATTTCCTACCAATCACTAAAGTTTTATCATTAAACATAATTATTATAAAGACAAATGTCCACGGGTACTATTTATAGATAATCATTTTGCTCGCAAATTATCATAAAAAGTAAAGATTATGATTATTAATTAAATATAGTAATAAAACAAAAACAACATTTCACAAGGTTGTGACATATTCTATAATCTTTCAAGTTTCAATGAATTGATCATTTAGTGGACCAAGCTGCTGACAGTCATTGCCACTTAGGAACCTATTTGAGGTGTGTTGTAAAAAGGTGACCAAATGATATAAGTATATTGGTACTTTATTTACATATCTTGTTTTTATACTATCATCTACAGTATATAATACCATCGTTAACTTTTGTCATAATTATTTCAAAAATCATCCATAACCGATCTCAATTCACTTGTTTCGGTATGCAGAAGTATAAGTTCAATCCGCAAACATAGCCAGCACCTGGTAAATCAATTTACACTAAATTGAAGGGTAAGCAACAATGTCTTTACTGCTTGAAATTGTTAAACTTGGTGACTTAAAATAAATTTCTGCGGGACATGAAAGCAGTTGTCTCCAATCATTAAACATAGTAGGGCTTTTCAAACAATAATCATACTATTATACTAAGCTAATGGAATTGAGTAATAGCAGAGATTTCGATGGTTTGGAATAAGTCATAAATGTTATTGCTGTAACACCAAAAACATAAATAATAACCATGTTGCTGCCACTGTCTAGAAATGATCCATAAAGGAGAATTTGAAATAAATAAAAGAAAGCTTTTGTCAGACAAGTGCACTCCCACCAAACATTTGCACAGCCTCATTCAACTCATCAACCAAAGCCATAGGCAGCAGGAAAAGATCCTTACTTTCTAGTAGCTGAACAGACGCTGCTGAATCATCTTCAAGTAGTTTCCCCATTATCTCCTCAAGGGGTTCGGTTCATTCAGCATCTTTTGGTTGATATAAAGGCCGTAACCCTGCAATATAAGGCCATGCACTCAATGATTTGACCCTCTAATGTGGGGGACTATTTGTTGGGCTTGAATCCCAAGCCAAGTCCAGCCCAATAAGGAAATATTAGGGTTCTTTTTTTTAATAGGTCAGCAGTTACTTCTTTTAATAAGTTGGCAGTTAATTTGAAACCACAAAAGAGAGAAAAAGGAGAGAAGAAAGAAAACATTAAAATTCACATGTTGAGAATGATAGAAACAATCATCCTTCAATCTTGTTAATCTCCTTGTTTAACCGTTAGATTTTGCTGAAACTTTTACATAAAGTTCCTGACTCATCACTGTTCATATCTAACGGTTGGTTTCTTGAATAGAGGCTTGTAGCATCACCAGAAATTCCCAAATCGAACTGGTTCTGAACCTGTTTTCTGAAGCATGCTGCGTTATTGCGAGGGACATTTCTCTCACACTAACCGTTGGATGGCTTTCAAACTTTGAGGAAAGGTTAATCAAATAGGGTTATACATTTTGATTATTCGGATCATTCATTAAAATGTTTTCAAGAGGGGTTGTTTCAACTGCAAATAGAGGTTATCAGAATTTCTGCTCTGTTCTGTCTTGTTTCGGACAGTGATATTGAGAAAGAGTTATCTATTTTCTTAACCGTTGGATTGTCCTCAAATTTGGTCAGTATGTTCCTCTTTTGCAATAAGTCAATTTGACCGTTGGGATTTGTTATTTATTATTTCTGGTGGTAGGAATTAATTTTGTACAGAAGCCTATTTTGTATGTTTGTCTCTTGTGATGGTTTGGTACAACTTTTGTTGAAGTTGTCTGTTGATTGTAATAGTTGTTGAAACCTTTTGTAATCTCACTTTATTGATAGTAAAGAATTTGGGTAGACTCCGAGATCGGTCCCGTGGTTTTTATTTCTCACATTGAGAAGGTTTTCCACGTTAAAAATTGTGTTGTGTTGCTTGCATAATTATTATTTGTGCATAAAGTATTTTGCTTGTGTAAAACCATTCATAATAGGTCCTGTAAGGGAAAATTGGTATCTTTTTCCCAACATTATTTGCTTGCAGCACTTCATGAATTCATAGTGGTTCTGTGTTTCTACTGAAATTAAGTATAAATGTGTACCTCATGAAAAAATAGTGGTATAGCAGTTGAGTCCTCTTGCAATAATCTGCTTCCACTTCGTTCCTTCAAGGAACAATTTCTTTAGTTATTGCAGATCCTCATTTTATCCTAACTTATTGTAGAACGTCTATCTAGTCCATGTTGCCATTTAATACACAAGTAATATGATAAAGTGACAATAATAATCAGAAGCATACCCCAATATAGTATGCATAGGGATCCCTGAATCCAGAGAGCATGTATATAGTATAGTTGCAATTAATAAGAATATTAGGAGTTGAAAGGTACCTTTATTTGAAGCTGGAAATATCTGACATGGTCAATTATGCCTTTCAGTGTGTACGCTTGGCTTCCCTACAAATTAAATTTCAGTTCACAAGTAAAATGTAAGATTTAGTCTATGTGAATTCAGTTCACAAGTATTACTCCAAACTGTACAGAAAGTGAAACTTTTGGACAATGTTTTATTTAGTACGTGATGGGATACTTTTCAGAATCGATTCTGGCGGACAAAATCGTGGTGTGACCGTGAAAAATCAGAAGCAACAAAAGGTGGCTTCAGTGTGATTGTGAAAAAAAAAAAAATTTTGCTTCGCCGTTGCCTCGTATCCAAACACACGCTTACACTTATGCAAGAGTTATCATAATGAGACTGTCTCGTCATTTTCAAAGTTTAAACACAGAAAAAGTTTATGACCTTCTCTGGTGATTCTGTTTGAGTAGGTGATCACAGTATCGCACTATTTAATGATAAATTGACAACATAGTAAAGGAACCTTCTTTTTTGGTTGACTAATGTAGTAATGTTTATTCATAAACAACAGATTACCTCTGCTGGATTTGGAAGCAATTCATGCAAGGCTTTGAGGTTATCAGCGATGCATTGACTGCGTTGCTATATTAATTGAAAAGCACACTGTAAGGAAACCAATGACAAAGTAAGATTGTCAAAGCAAAATTGCCATAAGTGTGGCCAATGACAAGTTTTACTTACACGGTCAGTGATACGTGATTTCTGTTTTGAGGAGCTGCATCCTGGTTTGGGAAGTAAAACAGGTGCACCAACCATCACCATTGGATCATGTGAAGCATTATGCGTATCTCCAACAGAATCTGCTGTCCATGAAGCATGACTATGTCACAAAAATTACAGTAAAAATCATTTCACAAATTTCAGAATCTTTAGAAATTAGAAAATTTTAACAATTGCATAGACGCACACGCGCAGTTCATGTGATGTTATATGCATGCTGGAAAAAGACGTTAACCAACCTCAGCATCAAGAAAATTTTGACTACATTCAGTTTCAACTTCAACTCCTTCTCTCCAAAACCCCACCTGCCCGAAAACACAGCTTCATTAGAGTATATAAAATTCATTTTCACTAAATTAAATAAAATTGATAGCTTTTATTTATTTTGTTCAAAGGGCTTACCTTCCTTATAATGTCAAGGTCATTACTTGAAGAACCAACAGGTTTAAAGGCACAAGTTTTTCCTGGATCCTCACTATAAAAAAGCTATCAATTTAGGGTAAAATTTAAATTAATTGTTCAAAAGGGATAAATCGTATCAAATATTATGATTTCTGAGTTGAAAGTCTAACATGTTTTTTTACATTGAAGTTATAAATTTTTTTACCACTTTAACTTTTTTTATAAATAGAACTTTAAAGTTGTAAGAGTTTTTTTTTTCTATAACTTTAAAGTTATAAAGAATTATTTTTTATTGAAGTCAAAAATTATTTTACCACTTCAATTTTTTATGTATTTTTTAAAAATTGTAAATAATTTTTTATATATTATTTTATTTAATATTTTTTTTATTAATGTTAAGAATTATTATTTATTTTGTAAAATAAAAAATAATGTAAAATACTTAAATTTAAATAAAAATATTAAAATGTGATACATATCTTTTAATAAAAATATTAAAATATTTTATTACTAATCATAACAATTAATATTAACTTATAATTTATAAAACAAATAATAATCATTAATGTTAGTAAAAAATACAGAAATTAATAAAAATATAAAAAAATATTAAATAAAAGTAAAAAATAAAAATATATTAATTCTTTAAATAATTAAAATAAAAATATTAACTATTTTAAAAAATATATTATATAAAAAAATTGAAGTGGAAAAATAATTTACTTTTAATAAAAAAATATTATAATCAATTTAAAATAGATTTGGTTTGGTAAAATAGATTTTAATTTTTAAAAAACTAGTTGTATAAACAAATTAAATCGGTTATATAACCGGTCATAGCTTTTTTGAAGGAAATAACCGGTCATGGCTACAATTGATTATATAACTGATTTTAGATATATAACGATGATTATAAAATCCATAAATTACCTAAACAAACAAAAAAGTTAATTATTATTTTTAAGAAATTAGTTAAAAAAATATTTTTTTATAATATTTTTGTATTCTCTTATAATTTTTTTAATTTTTAAATCAGTATCATAAGAATATTAGTTAACAAAATCCTAAAAAAAATAAAACTAGACCGAGTGGACTTCTCTAGACTTTTTTTGTCATTCTTTTTTGTATTTCATACATTAAAACTCTTTGTTTTTTAATTCTTTGATATTCGTCATATTTATTCTCGAGAAGCCGAAACAAGATCATAAAAAAAAAAAAACAAAAAAGAAAAACCTACCGGTCTAAGTTACAGCCCAAGCCTATTGAAAAAAAGTCAGAAGGTTTACGTAGCTGGCCCGGTCCATTACTTGCACTCCACGAACACCGCCACCATATGAGGGAGGCATATAAATTAGAATCCCAGAAAATAATAAGAATATTCCTTCTTTTTTTTGTTTCCTCAAAATAAAAAATAAAACTTTTTATTATCTGCAGGGTTTCCATTTGTGTTTCTGATTTGTGTGTACCTAATCCTAATCCGTTTCTTTTCTATCTTCTCTTCGATCCCATTTCCTAGATCTGCTTGTTGCTGCCATCATCAACTAATCATGGTTCTTCACAGAGAACTCGATCATCTCTTTTCATCCCCTTTCGTTGACCCTCCCAAAGGTAACTCTTTTATGTTTTAGAAGAAAAAATGCAGCTGTTATTTTCAAAATTGCGTGCTCCTTGAGTTGTTATTAAGTTGATTTAATTTTAATAATTGAATTTTGCGTGCCCAGATCCATGTTCCTCGTTTTATTAAATTAATTATTTGTAATTTTGTTGAAAATGATTAGATGATGTGAAATCCAGTGGCATGTCAATTGAAAAGAAGATAGAGTTCCTCGAGAGTTTGACTGGAAAGGTTGGTAATTGGTGTATTCCATTTACAATTACACTTATTTGCAGTTGTGTCTTAATTTCTAATGATCCGTCTCTGTTAACTGTGAATATTAGTGAGTGTTGGGGTTGCCATTGCTATTTGATATGAAAATTTAATGAGTACATTTGAGAATCTGGTTGGTGTTTTTTTGGTCTCGGGCTAAATACCGGTCTATGTTTATGGGCTTGCAAAATTTTATTACATTTGGTAATCACACATTATGTAACCAGTGAGTTAGTGCAGGATTCATTAGTGGCATGGTGTTTTATGCTTGAGGGATTGATTTTGCATGGGTGGTGGTTTAAATTAAACAACTCTAATCGCAAATGTTGTCTCTTTGAATATTTTGAATTTTAAATGGTTTAATGACTTTCCTATTCAATTATTTTTTTACCAAATGAACTCGCTTGTATTCTTGTATTTTAAAATGGAGGATAAGGAAGCATTGGCTAGCAGCTGCAGCCGTGCAGGTGAGTAATAGTTTGTATGAAATGATTATTATGTGAATCCCACTTCCTTTTGAGAATTTTTACAGCACTTAGTCAATGATATCCTGCAGAGTTTTGTTTTTTTCTTCTTTATAATGTATGTGGATCTCCTATGAGGCTGATCTTTGCTACTTGTTGCAAGTTCATAGTTTTACCCACTCAGTGATAACAATCACAATATATGATATGAGTTTTCTGATTTCACTGTTAGGTTATGAATTAACTTGAGACAAATGTTACCGGTTTCAGGTCACAAATCGGAGGTCTCGGAGGTGGTTAAATGATCGTCTCTTGATGGAACTAGTACCGCGTTTAAATGCAGAGGAAATTAGAGGCTTGTTTGCTCCACCACCTTGGGGTATTTATCTGAGTCATCTGCTGTATGTGTTATTCATTGAATTCATGACATTTTTATGGCTGCCTTGTTTCTTTTTGGCTAAGATTATGATTGCATTTAGGCAAACAAGGATTGAATTCTTCCATGTAAGAGATCTTACTAAAATTATAGGGTTTCTTTTTTAGCAAATGATTTATTACAAGTGCATGGAAATCAAAGGGGTCACATTCAAAATATACATCAAATCTGTAGGACACTTTAAAGTGAACTGACTTTGAACTTCCAGTGATATTTTATTGTGATTTCTTAGTCATTTTCTGACCTATTCTTTGTTTCCTTCTTTCTATCTAGTAACTGATCTTTCCCTTTTTGTATGTTAATAATGATTGGATTCATTGTACAGGTGATGAAGTTCCACCTTCAACATTTTCCATGACGAACATGGAGGAGTGGGACAGATTCAGGAATATTGACATGGATAAAGAGGTTATATTTATAATTCTCTTATTTGTAGACTCTATCTTTGAAATTTTTAACCGTTTAAGAAAGCAAGTTGGTGAACCAGCAACTGCAATTGGATTAAACATGCATTAATAATATTACTTTTTGGCTTTTGATTTGTCTGTGGTCACCAGTTATAACTTCATGTTTTCCCACTTTTCTTTACCACTGGGTCTGTGTGTCATTTATGTTGTGATTTGTGTTTATGGTGTAATAGTGCTTAAGAGCCTGGTACTGCAACCATGGTATCATACCATTGGTATGTGTATATTTTAGCGGTTTGTGTGGATATCGTGTTCATGTGAAGCTGTGTGATTGTGTGTATGCTTGAGGATTGAGATTAATGTAGGTCAAGGCGAAAGTATAACCTCAAGGCTTATTGCCGATTGCTGGGTTGACATATGATAATTGTGTTTTATTTATATCTTCATGGGGTGTGGTGACAAATGACAAGCATCTCATAATAGGTTTTGTTTGTTTGGTAGGTTAATATAATCCATTCCCTGGAAAACTCTTTAGAAAAGAGGAAAGGTCACATTGATGCTGACAAGATGGCAGTGTTGAATGGTTGGCATAGAATCGATTGTAGAACAAGAGATGCGCTTCGCCGCAGTTGTCTTTCTGAGCTCATTGAGGGTTATGAGGTATACATCTGTTGAGCAGGAAAGGGGCTAAACTATTGGTGCTTATATGCTTTTCATTTGCTGTAACTAATTACAGATATGCAATTTGGAATTTACTCAAAACATTTTGTTTTAGGAATGTGTTCGAGCTTTCATAACAGAAAGCACAGACGGAGATGTTCTTGAACTACAAGTTCAGGATCCTTTTCATAGATTGTTACTGCATGGAGTTTGTGAGGTAATATAACATATTCTGCTCCCTGTGTTAAGGGTGAAAACTCGATGTGCTATTAACTTTGTTAATGCCCAGAAAAGTAAGAGTTGAAAATACTAATAACACTGAGATTATGATTTGATATTATTCCTAATATTGTATAAAACAGAAACACTTTGTTCAGGGAAAGCCTTCATTCATGTGCTGTGACCTGGAATTTTTCTTCTTCTTTTGAGTGTTTTCCAAAACATCAAATGATTATATATATATATATTAACACCAACAAAGGAAAAAGCTTACACACTAAAAATCAGATAATGTTTTCCATCAGACAAACTAGTACCTGTGTTTCAGGTAGATGGTTTTTAATTTCCTTTGGACGAATCAACATCCAGACTACTTTTACTCTAGTATGCTAACCTGTATATAAAATTTTAATTTTGTGGAATATTCTGTGAAACAGTTCTACAATCTGGCATCGGATACAGTGTCAGGTTATAATGGCGTGGAGTCTTCTAAGATTACAAAGATAAAGAGGAAGAAAAAGGGTTCTCCTGTGCTCCCAAATATCACCCTATCCCATTTTCTGAAGATGTCCAAGGAAGGAAGTTGGTAGTTTCTTCAGGCAGTGTTGTTCATACAATAAAACTGAACCTTAGTGTTGTCCCAGGGTGAACAATGTGCAATATTTCGTATTTATTCAGAATATCACTGTAAATTAGTTCGATGACCTGTATTTTAAATGGTTTATACCATCGGTCAACGCAAGTTGTTGATTGTTGGTTTACATTGTTGTAGCTGATTATTCTGATTTTAACAAATACCATATCTTAAGGTTGAATTTTCAGAAGGTCTATACAGATAAAGTGGTATAGTAAATCACTACATATGGATCAGGTGCCAAATTCTATGAGTAGTTTATCAACACGATGAGATAGTATAGATAGTCGGTCATATTTTTTTTATTGTGTATGGGTTCAATTTTCCAACATATATTTTTTCATAATACCAGTTATGAATTGGATTCATAATTATATGTTTAGTGACAGGGTTATTTATCAATCATATTATGAAGTAAAAAATAAAATATTTTAATAAAAATTGAATTTATGATTTTTTATTCATAAATAAAATAATAAATTAAGATATTAGTGCAATTTTCTCTTAGATTTAAAAAACATATTTATGCGCCCTCTCCCCGTTCCTTCCCGTTCTGATTCACGCTACCTTCTCCCTCTTTACCTCCGCGGTTCCGATTCCGCACATAGTGAAAGTAAAAACTGAATCGTAGCAGAAGAGAAAAAAAGAAGGCAATGGATGAAGCAGCACCGTAACAGAGCAAGGCAAAACAGATGCGTGTCAAACAGGAAGGCAAAGGAAATTGCATGATTCCGATTGGTGGAGGCAGCGTGAATCGTTACGGAAGAGGCAGCGATGTTTGTCCAGTGAAAGCAAAACTGAGAATGTGCAAGACGTGGAGCAATATATTTACGTTTTTTTTTTAAATTAAAAATCTATTAAATGAGTGGCAAAATAAAGGAATGTGATGGGTTTCATTATATGAAAATGTAAAAATATGAAATAATTCTTAATGTCTACTTTTTCTCTCTCTCTCTCTCTCTCTATATATATATATATATTTATTTATTTGGTATGATAAGAGAATCTTTTGTTACAAATTTTATAGCCTAAAGTGACGTTGACTGCTTAAGAAAGTATACATTATTTATGAAGCGATAAAAATCCAAATGAAACACGTTAGGTTGGTGGCGGTGTGTTGGAGCTTTGACCAGTTTCAGCACTCGAGAAATCTGTGGGCATGTCAATGGCAAAGAAACCTGTGAAATACTCTCTGGTACGTTTGAGTAAACTGAGTTGTTCTGTTCGTTATTAAAAACTTATCTTATATATATATCTCCTCACAAAAACTTCATTTTTTTTTTATAAATTTAGTATTAAAAGAAACAAAATGTGTAGTAATATAAGAGAATCTATTCTCTTTCTTTGTCATTTTTTAATTATCTTGGAGATTTTATAATGCTTACTCTAAAACTATTTGTTTACACGGTAGTGATATTCTTCGTTTCTCTTTTCATCTTTGGATTCCTATCTAACGATCCAGGACGTAATCAGGGCGTGAAGAATAATAAAAAGGTGGATTATGTGTTTTTCTTGCTTGTGCTGGATTTTGAAATATTTTTAGGATTTTCTCTATTTTAACATCTTTAACTAGTAAATAAAAAAAATCAAACAAACAAGGAAAACAAAGA
>CM023950.1:2661568-2687231 GCA_013407115.1 Glycine latifolia
TTACTTAGGCTAGTGAAACAGTTTTTTTTATCAGCTATTGGACTCCACTGAGTCAGCTTAAATAACTTTTTTAACAAAATATAAATAAAACCAAACAGACACACGTTCGGATCTGTCAAGTTGTTCTGTGCTGTGTGTTCTACTATGGCAAAGAAACCTGTGAAATACTTTGTGGTATGTTTGTGCGTGATCTGTCTTATTTTATTTTGCTTGTTACTACTGTGTTATTCAATTTCTGAGTTGACATGAAGGTAGATGCGTTTACTGAGTCAGCGTTCAAGGGGAACCCTGCAGCAGTGTGTTTGCTAGAGGAAGACAAGGAGGACTCATGGATGCAAGGCGTAGCGACCGAGTTCAATCTCTCTGAAACATGCTACTTGACTCCCATTGCTGAGTCGGAGAGATCCGATATCTCGCTCAATCGTTTCCGCCTCAGATGGTTCACTCCTACTACAGAGGTGAATTTTGTATTCCTTACTCAGTGCCCTTGTCTTATGTGTAAATTATGTTGTCAAGGAAGTCTAACTGAGTTGGTTTAACAGAATATATGAGTTATTGTAAACTCTGACATTATCTTTGATTGTTATGAATAAAAAAAAGAATGTGTAAATTATGTTAAAATCTATCATGAATTCAAAAGTTTGGATATCATAACTAGAGATTAGTTGTGTTGGATAATTCCGTCATCAATGCTGGCCCAAATCCCCATGTGCTGAAAATGGGAATGTTTGACTTGGGCCCAATTCCCAAGGTCAAACCTCGGCCCATTCCGTTTAGGGAATGCAGAATCCCTAAACCTAGTTTTCCCTCTCTATAAATAAGCCATTTATAGATGGAGGAGAGAGAGACCTTGAATTGGCAGACCACAGAGAAGAAGAGTGCAGTTGAGAGTGTCTCCTGTGAGTGTCTCTGTGAATGTTTCTCCGGCGTTAGGCTGTAGAGAGAGAGAGCTCCCTCCATTGTTGGTGAGGTTGAGTGTTTACTCCGGCGTGTGGCCGTGGAGTGCTTGTAACCATTATTGTGATAGTGGAGATTTCTGGACAAGGTCCCGTGGGTTTTCCTCTTTGAGGTTTTCTCCCACGTAAAACCATTTGTGTGTGTGTTTATCTCTTGTTCTTCTCTTTCGCTTCAGATTTACGTTTCCGCATTTGTTACTGTTTGATTGATTCTGGGTGGAGTCTGTAACTCCCCAGACGAAGGCCGAGTTGGAGGAGAAGGTGACGCGCACCACCGAGTTCTCTCAACAAGTTGTGTTTCTAAATAATTTAAATCGCATAAAATAAATAATTTTATGTTTTAAATCCTGAATTTGAGGATTGTTGTGACTGCGTTCAAGGAAATAAAACTAAAGACAGACAACAACTTTAAATAAGAGATATATATGAGGGGTAAAGACTCGGATTAACATTATGATTTTCCATGAACCCTTTTCCCCTAATTTCTAATTCAATTCAAACATCTCAGTTTTCAAATAATAGCCCAATACCTCTTAATTTAAAATATATCATGCCTAAGTACCATCAGTTTGTAATAAAGAAGCATTGTTTTTTGTGTAGTGTACTGCTCCCTTGTCAAATGCTTGATTGAGAGATACTGTTAACATTGTTTAGTATCTTTGTAGGTTGAACTTTGTGGCCATGCCACGTTAGCATCTGCACACGTTCTTTTCTCATCCGGTTTGGTGAAATCCGATATTATTGAATTTGTGACTCTGTCTGGAGTTCTAACTGCCAAAAAGGTCTCAGGAATCAATGATGGAGAAGATGCCTCAGAGGAAGGGCTTTTCATTGAATTGGATTTCCCTGCTGATACAGTTACTGAATTCAATTCTGCTGACATTTCACAAATTTCGGCGGCTTTGAATGATGCTCCTATTATTGATATAAAAAGGACAACCGTTGGAGATGACCTCTTGGTAATTACTTGTATTATGTCTGTTTCTAATTTTTGTTTTGTTTTCTGGCACCATCAAACACACTCATTGGCTTATGTCTGCTAAGCTCTTTTCTAGTGTAATACTACATATTCTGTTAAAAGATATGATGTTTATTGGGAAATGGCATGTTGGAGTCGAATAGTGAAAATTGTGCATTGACTTAGAGATGGAAAATGGGTCAAGTAGCTTATTAGGGGTCTTTGGCATGATTTGATTTGTTTATTATAAAAGTTATATTAAAACTTTTTGAAAAATCTGTTTAAATAAAAAGGTTATACTCAAGCTTTAAATATATATATATATATATATATATATATATATATATATATATATATCTTAAAACTTAAAAATAATATATTTATGGGTCTAATCCGCTATCAAGCTTAACATTTAATTCACCAACTTGATATTAATTTTTCCTGCTTTTCCCACTATTCACTTAAATTTGTCTGTTCATTAACAAGGTCAAGTTTGAGGTTTTTAAAAAGCCTTTTTAATTAAAAAGGTCAGGCTGTAGGCTTTAAAAAAACCACTAAACTTGAATAGTAGGTCTGTCTAAACTATAACTTGTAAGATTATAAAAAAACCACTAAACTTGAATAGTAGATCTGTCTAAACTATAACTTGTAAGATTATATTTGACAATTTATAATTTATATGAGAAACATATCTATTATGTTATTTTTTACTTTTAACTATTTATTTTTATTTAATCAGGCTTTGGATACAAACTTTTAGGCAAGGTCAGGCCTTTATCCAAACCAGACTCAGATCTTAATAAATTATTTTTAATTGATAATAAGTCGGACTTAAGCTTAGTGATAATGATGCGGGCCAGACTCAGGCCTGGCAAAGCCTGGCCTGGCCTATTTCCACCTTATGCATTGTGTGAATGATGAACCTAAATGATGTTTTCTAGGTTGAACTTGCTTCAGGAAAAGATGTTGTAGAACTACAGCCAAATATTGGTGCAATAGCAAAATGCCCTGGCGGGGGCATCCTGGTTTCTGGAATTGCTCCTCCAGAGTCTGGATTTGATTATTATTGTCGAACCTTCTTTCCAAAATTTGGAATCAATGAGGTAATATAACATGTTTACTACAAGTTATTTTGTGTTGTCAAGTGGCTGAAATAATAAACAACCACCAATGTGTCCCTAATTTGGTAATAAATCACGACAAAAGACTCATATGACTAGGTATGGATTGCATTTTAAAATCAAATTAATAAGCTTTTCACAATTCTCTAATGCATTAAATTAAATGTGTGTTTGAATAAGCGTTGATGAAATTGATTTTAAAATGATGTGTTTTATGTTTAAATGTTTTTATTATAAAGTTAAGACTAAAATTGAGTATACATATTTTTTTATTCAACGCAAAAACTACTCAAAATTACACTTAATTTAGAATTAACTTTAGATCCATAAACAATTTTGAAATCTTCTGCGACATGGAATCAAACATGTGAAAATTGATCTAAAATAAATTCTGAATCCAAAATCAATTCTTCAATATGAAACTGAACAACACTAATGCCATCTAGTAAGACTACTACAGTCATACTATTGAGAAACCAATGCTTGAGGACTGCTATGCCTAATTCTCTTTTTCTATCATCTGGATATCTGTTTTATGTGTATAAGAAAGGTTTCTTCCAATGTCTTATTCTATTGAAAAGAATTAGGGAAAAGTTGAATCACTTGTTGACTTGCTTCAGGATCCTATCACTGGAAGTGCACAATGTGCCTTGGCACCTTACTGGGCCAAAAAGCTGGGGAAGTGTGATCTCAGTGTTTATGCGGTACTCTTTTCTCTTCACTTAATGAGATTTTTTTTTTTTAATTTTCATTCTAAATTCGTGGGTTAATTTTAAGCAGGCATCACCTAGAGGTGGAGTTGTCCATGTTCATTTTGATGAGCAGAGCAAAAGGATATTGATGCGTGGAAAGGCTGTAACTGTCATGAATGGGTGTGTTCTGACTTAAACTCGTGTATAACATTGCAAATACTGATAGACTCAAAACCTGAAATTGGATTAATCGCCAGGAATTGGATTTCGATACCTGAATTCTAATCTCAAGTTGATGATTAACAATACTTATGTTATTTTCCATATTTGATATCAATAAAGTATATATAGTTACAATACATTTTGTGCTGCTTTTCATGTAAGTTAAGTTTGTAGCATTGCCTTATGCAAATGTGATAAATTAATTTGAGTACGTCTTAATGTATTTTAACGAACAAACTTTAAAATAATCTTTATTAATCAATAAAAAAAAATACTGTGACTCAATTGATAATTAAGTTCGACTCAACGGAGGCCGTACTTCAGACTTAACTGAAAGAGCAGGATAGGGCAGATTTTAAGTTCACAGCAATAATATTTGGAGCTCATTATTTTTATTTTCTTTTTATAAATAAAGGGAGCTCATTTAAGCGCATCAAATACATTTTAGTGGAACAAATATATGTTGTCTTCAGGAAGGAAGCATGCATACTTTGTTTCAAAATTTAATTAATTATTTTTCATACTTTTACATGATTTTCAGCATGAAACAATATTTAGAGTTGTCAAATTAGCTATACATACGCTCATGGGCCAATCCATCTCTGGGGCTTTCCCCCTTCCATTCAATAAAAAAATCCATCTCACTATCATAATAATGGCCCTTTTTTTATTGACTCAGTGGTCACTAGTCAGTACACACTTAATATTGGAGCTGGGGATAGGACTGAAGCGGCTGAGCCCACAACACATTAATATTAGTAAAATTCTATTAAAAAATATTTTCCAAATAATTAAAAGTATTATGAAAATGATGAAGAATAAATTAATGAATATATAATATCCACGATATTTTATTTTAAATGATCATTATTTTTATTCATAAAATCCGAGCAAAGCACGACTATAATAACCAGTCTATCTAAAAGAAAGCATGCTCTGTTATATGTAATAATAACATAAAATCAAGAATTTATGACCTGAATATTTTTTTGGTTACAAATTACGCAACATATATAAATAGGAAAGAATATTCATCTCTACATATAGGGCAGTTATTTCACTTATTTGTTTACTTACATCCTAACTTTCCTGCAACATATACTCCAATGGAGCAATCCAAAATTACTTTTCGACGGGTACGTTCTTTCACCATTTATGAACTTCTAATTTTTCAGCAGTTTTATCACTTGAAGATAAATAAAGTTTAGATCGTAAATGATATTATATGTACTCATCCTTTTCCATTGTTTTCTTTCATTTTCTCATTTACATTTATTTTAAGTATAGTGCACCGCCAAATTAAAAGGGAAATATTTTATTTTCCTAATTAATTTTGTGTTTACCAAACATTTTGTTTCTGTTATCCTCAAATTAATTATTCCGTTGCAGAATTTCGAATTTAAACCAAATTGCTCCAAATGTAAAATGATAGTGAAGACCGTGTTCTCAACAATGATGCATGGGAAGTACGGTGATGATATTTGTCCTCTTCTTTATTTTTTTTTATTTTTTATTTTGGTGAAATCCCCTTCTTTATTATTCTCTAAATATAAAAAAATATAGGACGAGTTTATTGAAATTTTAAAAAATATTTTTTTATATAAACACTTATTTAAAGAGTAAATAAGATTTGATTCTTAAAAATAAAAACTTATTTACTTAAAGTATAAACAATTTAGATAAATGCATGCAGGAAATCAAAAATTAAACAAACTAACTCATTATCAAAGCTAATTTTAATTACATATACAGTAGCTTTGTACATAAGCTGAGTATTAAGTAATGCAATTTTGTAGGTGCTACCTCCGTCAAGGTTGAAGGTGAAGGAGATGTTGGGGTAAAACTGACTGTGACGAGTACAATTAGTCCTGATGTGTTTGCTGCGATGATTGCAAAATTTGCGAAAGAAAATTCGCATAAAATCACGAGTACAACTAGTCCTGATATGATGCTTGATGCAATATTTGGAGAAACCGCGAAGGAAAATTTGCATAAAGACAAGGCACGTACAGGCATCAAATGCAAACCAGGAAGAGAACAATAATATTGAGGTGTCATATGGTCAGAACATATTCAAAGGTCATCAAGGAACCATAAACCTGCAAGGACTGACTAAAAACAATAGGATAAAACAATTGGAACTTGTGCAAAATCTAACAATCAAATTCAATGACAATAATGGTGAAGCTTCCCAAAAGGGAACCCCAACACAAGAGCACGCATCACAACCACAGCCAGTCCCTGACCCAATTGATAGTGGTAAGGGTTCTGAAAATGATGATCCCGTTGATAGTACTACTCCACAATCACAAAGACAAGGTAGAAATAATCACTCGTTATCACCATCAGAGACCATTCATGTCAGTAGTTCGTCAAAATGCATCACAATGTGAGGTCATAAATTGTCCCATGCACTACAATAATTAAGTTGGTGATTTCCTTCGGACTTAAGTTATTATTTTACATAATTTATCATGCTGAGGTTTTATATGTGTTCCGCTTTCTGACATATATCATTGCATGGTCATGCCAAATAAATGAATAAGTGGGGGAATAAATATTAATAGTAATACATATATTTACTCTCTCATAACAAAAAGATGTAAATCTAATGCGTATGATAGTTGTTAAATCAAATTAAAAGACATTTATGTTTTAAAAGATGAATAATGAATCTTAAATATTTTGATTAGATACAAATAAATATAAATGATAAAAGTTGTATATGATATGTTATCATATCATATTTTGTATTTTTGCATTTGTATTTTCAAACAATATATTCATAAGACGATTTGATATAGTATTTAAATAGTGTATTTAAGATTTTCATTTAATATTTTGTGTCTATGATTCTTTTATGCAGAAAATATTCTCTCGGGATTTGTTAAAATCTTATGAAGAATAAATGAAGTCCACATTATGGAAGACTTTGATATTCATTAAAAGGCGCATTATGTTGTTGCAAACCTATTATGTTAGAAGAAGTAACTTTCCTTTGAAGTAAAAAACACACTAACATATTAGCATAGACTTTGCATGAAGAAAAGGGCAGCATTAATGCAAACATTAAATGTTTCAACGAATTTAAGACTTCAAACGAAAAGAATTCAACCGCTGTGAGATAACGAATACTTGGAGATGAAAGTTATATATAGAAAAAATTTAAAAAAACAATACACAAATCATCTATGCAAACATATTTTTTATTCTTTTTTGTAAATCTTTGTCTAGATATTAAGCTCTCAAAACACTTTTTATACCTTGAGAGAAAAGACTAAAAATGTTAAATGATTTATCTATCTATAAGACGATCGTAAATTTAGTCAGTGTGCAAACCTCCAACAAATTTTATTGATTTGTTTAGAGTCAATATTGACTTGATAGGATAAAGAATATTGGATTTTAAGTTAAGCTTGGAGTAAAGCATGCATGTTTAAGAGTCAAAAGTGAAAGTAAAAAATACATGTAACTTTGATAAGTTAATGAAAACTTAATGGATTACCAAGAACTGGACATAGTTTTGGATTTGAAACGAATCAGTATAAATTCTTATGTGTTTCTTTATATTGTTTTAACTGACAAAGAAAAATTGTTTTTCTCATCATCTAATAAAATTTGAATCAAAACTTTTCTAATTATTTTTAAGTTTATTTGCATTAAACGATAAAAATTATTTTATTCTTAAAAAAAGTTTTAAATTTTTAAAAATACAATTCAACCATAGTTATAGAATCATGTGAAGGATAAAATTATTAAAACTTAAGTTTTAGTTCTGATTAAAAATTATTTGCTTTTGGTTTTAATAAAGTGAAAGTTCCACAAATATTAGCAATATATAACTCTTTTATTTGCAGGAAAAGAATCTCTCTCAAAATTTGTTTTAAATCTCACTTAGAATGATATGAGACCAACATGCAAACAGAGAAAATTGATTTTTCGCTATTCCAACCCCTCGAAGTAACATTTCATGCAATAATTTATGAGTGTAAACAATGTTAAAAATTCAAACAAAAAAAAAGTTGTAATTGCGACCTTTGATATATTATTGAACAAGGGGTTAATAATTAACGTGTATTATACTTAAAGGGTATAGATTCATTTATTGACAAAAAGATAAGATTGAAGATCATACAGATACGTCTCAAAATCAACAAATCAAACTGAAAGGTTCGCGTATTCCATTTCTATACAAATCCAGTCTAGTTAGATACAATGTTAAAACTGCGACCTATAACGTATAAACAGCTGGCTAATTGAGTTTTATGCAGGATTGTCAGTATGGATTAATTCCAATTTTATTGCAAGCAAGGAATAAAAAAGTATTAAGAGAGAGATTAAAAATAAACCAATTTCATATGTATATATAATTATGTTAATAAATTAATTATAACTTTATCTTTTATAAATAAATAAAAAAGAGAGTCTAGGCACATAAATATTTTATAAAGAATGAAGAGGGAGTGGTGTAAATCCATAACTATCTCTCTTTAAATCTGTACTTAATTAAAATAAATAAATTTAAAATTGTTCATGTATTTTTACTTGACTTGCTTATAATTTTGAAGTGTTTAATTCATATAACACGGTATAAAAACGTCTCGTTATTTGGATTTTGTCGTCTGATTCTTTTAATATTAAAAGTTAAATTTAATAAAGCTCTCAACAAGAAGGTATAATATTTTTACATATTTTTTCAACACATCATTCATATTTATTTTTCTTTCCTCCATTTTTTATAAAAAAATTTAAATGAAGATAATATTATTAGCTAATGTATAATTATAAGTAAATGAGAAAATTAAGAAAAAATATGTTTGAAATTCCTACAAAATATGAAAAACATTAATTTTGTTCTTATATTTTGCGAGATAACCATAGATATTTTATCCTAAAAATTAAGAACGTAGCGACAAAGATTTGAAGTCTGAAAAAGAAGTTAAGAGGCTAATGATCCACATAAAAAATGCAAACATTTATTGTGGGCAGATTTTGTGAGAACACCTTTCCCTTGAAGATGTCGTGCGTAGTGGTTTGAGGCTTTGAGCCACTCCTTCATTAACGAAAAAACAAAAACAAAAAAATTGAAGAGAAATGTTGTATTGTTTCACTCCATTTTCTATTACTTTTTTGTAATAAATATTTATAATTTAACCATATTTACTTTTCATCTAATATTTACCATAAAAGGTAATAGAAAAACTTGTACGAAGAGAAAATTATAAGAAGATATAGAATTGTTGAAGACATATTAATCTCATAATGTCCAAATAATATAAGCAACATCCATAGTTTTGCCAAAAGTTAGATACAACGTCGCAGTCTTGTTTGACTACGTTAACATGTGAGTTGTCCTCAGCATACGTACTACACCTGCATCAAGTCTTCAAAGGTGGCAACTCCAATCCGTATATAACTATATATAAAATAGAGTTCCCTCCCCTCTATTCTCTCCAAGTTCTAGTTCCCATACGGCACCTCTCGTACTCACACTAACATGGATAATTCCCACTTTCAACCTCTCTTCACTCTCTTCCTTTTTTTCCTAATTGCACCCTCTTTCGCTCAACAATCTTTCAGACCCAAAGCCCTCGTTGTCCCAGTTCAAAAAGACAATTCCATCCTCCAATATATTACTCAAATCAAACAAAGAACACCACTCGTCGCAGTAAACCTAGTACTTGACATCGGTGGCCAATTCCTATGGGTAGATTGCGACAACAACTACGTCTCCTCCACTTACCGCCCCGCACGGTGCCGCTCCGCCCAGTGCTCCCTCGCCAGATCCAACGGCTGCGGCGACTGCTTCTCCGCCCCAAAACCCGGCTGCAACAACAACACGTGCGGCGTAATCCCCGACAACACCGTCACCGGCACTGCCACCAGCGGCGAGCTCGCGGAAGACGTCATTTCACTCCAATCCACGAACGGCTTCAACCCTAAACAAAACGCCACCGTTTCACGCTTTCTATTCGCCTGCGCCCCAACCTTCTTACTCCAAGGCCTCGCAACCGGTGTCACCGGCATGGCCGGTCTCGGCAGAACTAAAGTCGCTCTCCCCTCGCAGCTCGCTTCCGCTTTCAGCTTCAGTAGAAAATTCGCCGTCTGCCTCTCGTCTTCAAAAGGCGTCGCTTTCTTCGGTGACGGGCCTTACGTTCTTCTCCCCAACGTCGACGCTTCTCAGCTACTCACCTTCACGCCGTTGTTACTAAACCCCGTTAGCACCGCTTCCGCTTTCGCCCAGGGAGAACCCTCCGCCGAGTATTTCATCGGCGTGAAATCGATTAAAATCGATGAAAAAGCTGTGCGCGTTAACACTACTCTGTTGTCCATAAACAGCAGAGGCGTTGGCGGAACCAAGATCAGTTCCGTTAACCCTTACACTGTTTTGGAGGCTTCGATCTTCAAAGCCGTGACTGAGGCTTTTGTAAAAGCTTCTGCTGCTAGGAACATAACGAGGGTGGCTTCTGTGGCGCCATTTGAGGTGTGCTTCAGCAGTGAGAACGTGCTCGCCACGCGTTTGGGCGCGGCGGTCCCTACCATTGAGCTTGTGCTGCAGAATCAGAAGACGGTTTGGAGGATATTTGGAGCAAACTCGATGGTGAGTGTGAGTGATGATAAGGTGCTGTGCCTTGGGTTTGTGAATGGTGGTGAGAACCCGAGGACTTCGATTGTAATTGGAGGGTATCAGCTGGAGGATAATCTTTTGCAGTTTGATTTGGCTACTTCCAGATTGGGTTTCAGCTCTTTGCTCTATGGAAGCCGAACTACGTGTTCTAACTTCAACTTTACCTCTGCTGTACAGTAGAATTTAAGTGTTGAGCTTAAATTTAGCAATTTAGCATTATCTGGTTTTCATTTATCATAAATGCCAGCTATATATGGAATTTAAGTTGAGCTTGGCAACTACGAGTTTGATTCATCCAGGGTTCATGTAATATTTTATCAGTGACAAAGGTAATGCCTTTATGGCTCTTTGTCTGCTTATCGGGTTGAATCATATATGTAGAACTTTTTTACCATTTGATAATGCATATTAATAATTAGCTTTTACAAAAGATTGATTCGGATGTATATAAATGGATGTTAATTGAATCCATCTCTTTTCAGTAATTGAAATACTAGTAATAGTTTTCTTAAGATATGTTTTCCCATCCATCCTGGATTCCTGGTCAACTTGGATCACAATTTTTTACACAACTTCATTGCAGCGCTTCGGTCAATGTTGACCACACCGATGGAAGATACGTCGCTTATGACTTCGCATGGCCAACAATGTTCCCATCATCGGAGTCAATTCAACCATACCCAACCCCAACTTGGCATTACTTCATCGCCATAGTTCCAACACCTCCCCAGTTTGCCGAAGCCCAAGGCCGTACGCTCTTCGAGTTAAATTTAGTTTCTAGTATTTCACAAGCTAAAGGTTAACTTAATTGTAGTGAGTTTATTGGGTTCTCTAAGTAATTATACTGGGATTAAACAACTCTATCATAAATTATTAATGTAAATTAAAAAAATTGTACTAACCATCTTTATCTTTGAGTATATATAAAATGGGTTTGCCTGACCCAAATTCTATATAGACTGAATTTTTTGTGGTCGAGGCAAGCCGGACAGCGGGTGGTGGCCTGTCCGGTGGGTGGGAACAAATTGGTCGATTTTACTTTTTCTTTATTTCTAAATTTGTATGAATTAAAGAATATTTAAAAAAAATAAGATTTTTATTTTTTGAGCTTAGCCTAGTCTACTAAGTTGTCATCTGTAATTTTTTTTATCATTTTACATTTACAACTGATTTAGCTTATAATTTTACAAGACACTTTAAACTTTTATTAACTTATTCATTATCAGTAGTTATAAGCTATAGGTTTAATTAACCCATTTTAATGACTCTATTTGAACTGATATATAACGACTAAGGAGGTAAAGCCTATGACATCTCTAGTCATTAATCCAACCAAATCTTCCTTTTAATTAGTACCTCTTTGGTTATTGTTTTTACAATAAGTGGTAACGACATTTAAATCTAACACCTCGTGCAAACTCCCCATTATCTGTTCATAGTTCTGGCTCTCTCTGACCTTGTCACTCCTTGTTGTATATATATTGTCCAAATAAAACACGTCCCAACGTTGACTCTACCTTTTATGCTTCATAAAACTTTTAGGACACTATGTTCATTCTAATAGAGCCAATCTTAATAGAATTAATCGTTGGTCTGGCCTAATTAGAAATTATTTTTTGTAAATTTTGCCTTAAATTAGCAACCTTGCAACCATTATAAAAAGCCTCTAGCAGTTGCTGCATATCAACTCCCTTGCAGTGACAATTGAAGTGTAAGCTTTTCTATTTAATTTTTCTCTTTGTTTGCTTTTCTTTTTTAATTTCTTTCCTCGTACAAACTGTTTAACCATCACATCCGACCACCAGAAACTAACAAGGTTTCTTCAGATTTTTTTTTTCTCTTACGTTTTAAGATTTGTTTGAGAATGGTAAAAATTTGGGCGTTTGGTTTGGTCATAAATACGAAACAGGTACAGTCATTGACATTTTACACGAGCAATTGTCCTTCCTTATTCAGTCGGTGCCTTGAAGTTGAAGCTGTCTCCCTCTGCATTTATTTAGGTTTTGTCTCCTCACAGCTTATCTTATATAAAATTGAGTAATGTTTTCAAAAACATGTAATAGTATATTTTTTATTCATATTACTACTATAATTTTAATTATTTCAATAAAACTAGTTTGGTCAAGATTTTTAATTTTTTTTTGGTACAAAAGTAAAGATTTTTACTTAGTTTTACCATCGGTTTGTCATTTTATATTAATGCAATATTATGATCACATCAATGTGAAATGATGTGTGATAAACATGATTTACAATAAGTATTTGTTTTACTGTAACTTTTGTTTTGGAAAGCAAATGTGGTAGTAAAGTAGAGGTATCCCAAATTATCACTCACGAAGAAGATGACAATTCATATTAGATTCTTGATCACTTATATCAATCCATGCTATGTTATTGTAAAGCTTGGGTATAAGTTATAATATACTAGTAATAACTAATCCATATTAGTTATTTGTTTATATAAAGTTAATAAATTTATTTGTCCTTTACAAAATAATTATAAAAATATTTTAAGGAATATAAAAGTGTTATAAAAGAAGTAATTTAACTTATTATTAAAAATGATAATATATAGTAACTATTATAAAAATTAAAATATTGAACATATAATATAACAATTTTGTATTAAAATAACTTTGTAATAATTCTACTAAAGAAATGAAAATGAATTTCTGAACCAATACAAACACAAAATTATTGAGTTTTAATCCAAATATAAGTATGATGTAGTTAACAATTAGGTAAACTGTGAGAGGATAATTAATTTTTATTATTTTTGTTGACTATTGTATATATGTATAAATGCAAGAGTAAAATATACAAATTTTCATTGAAATTTATCCTCTTGTTTACATATGTGAGTGTGTGTGCAAAGGGTTTATTCTTCAACAATTTTTGGTATTAAAACTTCAAGGTCTACGGACCCAATTAAAGGTGCTGCAATGGCTTCCGCAATGTGTACTAGTGATTTCGTACACGCATTACCAATTCTTGATGGCAAGCAGGGGCGGAGACAGGGGGGGGCTAGGGTGGGCCACCGCCCCCCCTAAAATTTTATTAATATAATTTTTATTATATATATTAAAAATTAAAAATTAAAAATTAAAAAAATAATTTAACAATAACAAAATATTACATTGCATAATATAATGATATAATATTTTTTAATATTACATTAAAAAATAGGATAAAATATTTTTGAGATTGCATTACATAATATATTAAAAATCTTTAAGATTATATTACATAATAAGATAAAATATTTTTTAATATTGCATTCAAATATAGTATAGAATATTTTTTAATATTGTATTCAAAAATATGATAGAATATTTTTAAGATTGTATTGCATAATATAAAATATTTTTAAGATTGTATTGTATAATATAAAATATATTTAAGATCGCATTGCATAATATGATAAAATATTTTTAGGATTGTATTTCAAAAATTGGTTAAAATCGTATGCTTAAATTAATATAAATAGAAATATATTTTTGTGTTGATAGTATGCATTCCATTCCAAATAATATTAGAGTTTTAGAGAGTTTATGTTTGCATTATTGAGAAAATTGTTATGAGATCATATAGAAGCGTTTGACAAGTCTAATTCTTAACTTTCCATCAGAATTTAAAGGTACTTATTTATTATCATAGTGGAGTTGTCCATTGGATTGATTATCCAATTTGGACGTTGTGATTTTTTATCCAATTGGGTTTTCCACGCTAAAACTGATTGTGTCTTCTTTATCTCTTATCTCCATATTATTACTTTGAGTTTGATTTTAAATTATGAATTATTTTATTAAGACTCACTAAACTTTGTATCAACCCACCCTGTTTGCAATTTGTCTTTTTATGGTTTGCGGTTTGCATATTTTTGTATATTATATTTATATTGTCTTCAAATACTTTTATTTACGATATAATTTTTTTATGTTCGCCCCCCCTCAAAAAAATTTCTGGCTCCGCCACTGATGGCAAGAACTATGATCAATGGATTGTGGGGATGGAAGCCATTCTTGACATAGTGAAGGAAAGAATCCTAGAGAAGGAGAAAGTTGAAACAACAACTATGAAGTAGAACTTCAAGGCAAAGTGTCTTCAGCATAGGTGTGTTAATCTTGTTGTATTTGAGAAGATTGCAAAAATTGTTACGTACAGCTAAAGAGGCTTGAGAAATTCTGCATAAGGCATTTGGGAAATACTATATATTTCCCAAACTTTCTGATCTTGAATGCGCACACCAGACACCACAACCAAATTAAAAGTGAGGATAAAGATCATCACTCCGTAATAGTATCTCTTCTTCACACTAGGGAATAGGCGACAATATGTCGCAATTGTTCCTGAAATTAAATTAAAACTTGTCACTAACTGCTTAAAGCTAATAAGCACTTTAATTAAATATATATAGGCCCAAATCAACTTCAATCATCATACACAGAATATTAGTAGAACAATACAGTCTTCACAATGGAAAAATAATCCATATGCACTGGAGATCATCTCTGACCTAATATTTATTCTTTTTAGTTTTTATATATTTTTAATAAGTCTAAATAACTACATATTACTTATTTTAATTTTTGTAATTTATAACAATTTTTCTTTTGCAATTCAATAACTTTAAAAAGTTTACTATGTATATAGCTTTTATGAATAACATCACATCCTTATATATATTAATTCGTATTCCATAAATATACATGCACACAAGATCTAGAACTTTTTTAAACATGGGTGTTTAAATAATCACTTGTAACACTTCATGGGTACTTGTTAAGTACTTGCTCCAAGAGACATCTCTTGATAAGAATTTATAATTAATAAGATTAGAACCAGATAAGCACTTCCAATGTAGTTGTTTTAATAGCTAAATGACACCTGCAGAGAAAAAAAAAATATAAATAGTATAATAGATATATAATATGATAAATAAAAAACTAGCTAGTACTATTGATGAAATATTGGATATTACAAATGTTTATATATTATTATTCTTTAGAGTAATTGTGTCTTTCTTAAACGAACCAGTGTTTTAAACTGTGGTTAGCAATAGTTAACGTGGCCATGCTCTCGATATTACAATTTTAAAGGTTTCTAAAACTGCAATTGCAATGCATTTGTCCGAAATTCTTTACAATTTTGATGAAACACAAACTGTGTAACTCTATAATTTGTAATAATTAAACCAACATAGTTAAGAGGTTAATTAGAAACTTACCAAAGACAAATACAGAAGTACCGATGATAATCGAGTTGGCAACTCCACCATTACCAACGTTTTGCGCCAAAACTGCGGCTATGCAACCCAGTCCACCTCCTAATACAGTTCCCATTCCACGATTTAAACCTTTTCATAGCGTAGCTCCTGCATGTTAATCAAACTAGCTAGTTGATATACATTGCTTCAAAGCCATGCATGACAATAAGAAGTAAGAGTTAAATTAAACTATATATCTAGATTTGTGTTACTAATTAATGAAACTACCTGCGGAAAATTCAAAGGTGACGACAACAGTCATGATAGCCCATATAGCGTTATCTCCAACTTGCTCATAGAGAGGATCCACGAAGTACAGAAGTGAAATCAATACAAGGGAAATTCCAACTTTGATGCTGTGGATGATTTTTTAGTGTCTTTCTTTTGCCTCAGATAGGAAGTGATGGGGCAAAGAGAGAACAGATGGATTATTTTGTTTTCTCTAAGACGGGAAAAAACGGGTGGAAGTGAAAATTGGAATGTTTTATCATTCTTCCTTGGAACAACATTCTCTTCTCCATTCAAAATGGATATTACATGAGTTGATTCCATTGTCTTCGTCTTTATTACAACTCCCTTCTGTTCTGTTTTCGTTTTTGTGTTGGAATTTGATTATTCAGCTATAGTCGAGAAGGGTCTAAAACTTATCATATTTATAGCATATAACGAGCAATATGGAGGATCAAGTATGAAGTATTCAAGTACGGTTGGTGAAGTACCAAATTATTAGTGGATATATGTGCTGGCCCAATTACATTCTCATATACACATGACTAGCTAAAAAAAAAAAAACGCTAGTTCCACCAAGATCTTAATTAGTTAGTGCACTAAACCTTTTTTCTTTTAATAAACATAATGCCCTAAACCTTAGTGGAACACGGCTTGCACACGCACGGAGAGTGTACCTTATTACACAGACATGTGGAATGTTCTTTCCTAATCCCTTGTTAAATATATATTTTTTCTGGAAAATGTTCATAAGAAATGAAGAGAGGGTCAAGAAAGTCTTGGCATTGTGCAGTGTCAAAAGATCAGAACATTTATTTTAGAGAGTAGAGGGATAGCTTTGAAATTAAAAACAGTAATTTATCTTTAAATGATTACGTAGTTTATCATATATGAATATCTATGATTGTAATTTTAATTTTAATTTTTAATTAATAGTTATATTTAATTAAAAAGGTGGGTTTTCCTCGTAAAAGTTGAGGTTAAAACAAATGGGAGTTTAACTTTTATCGTCATGTCTAGTGGGAAGAGATATTAACTTAGCTTATAATATAAATAATTATAAGTTGAAAAATATTAAAAACGCATTTTCTAAGACATTTTTTATTATTAGATGAAATAATTTATTGAAATTCATAAATTTTTGTGAGTTTGATTTTTTATTTATATTATGTTTGATTGGGAGGAATGAAAGTGAATAAGTGAAAAAAAAATAGAAAAATAGAAAAATATGTGAAATTTAAATTGTTTGATTGAAGAGAAATAGAGTAGAAGTAATTTATTGTGATAACTTGGTTCTATAAAAAAAAATTATTATTATTATTAACCATGCGTGTAACAAAAAAAGATGACATTGGAGTGCATAATCGATTTCGGAATAGCCATATAGTGATTATGGCACGTTGGTAGTTGTATTTTTTTAGAGCGGAAATTATTTTTTTAGAGTATCTTTAGTGGTAGATCCCAAATTGGGATCTTAGATCACTTTTTAATAGATCCCATAGTGCCAAATAGGATTTAAGATCTCTCAATATCTCTTCTATTTTATTCTTTAGTGGTAGATCTCATTTTGAAATCTTAAGAAAAAAGAAAAAGGGAAAAAATTTATTCTTTTTTGAACAATGTGTAAGTCTTAATGATTCTTCTACAAGAATTTATTCTTCATGTTGGAGATCTCTCTATATCCTTTAATGAGAGATCTAGTGAATATCAGATCTTGAGTTCAAGATCTTACACTAAAGTTGTTCTTCAGTTCTACCTATTAAATGACTCCCTTCCACTTTTTTCCTTGCTCTCTCTCCCCTCTATTTCCACAATGCTAGACATACTCTTAATGAATCTTCCTCTTTATTTTATATTTTTTAATAAATGTTAATAATTATAAACTGTGTTATGAAGTTTTTTTTTTATCATTCAAGATAAATCTTGACCAATCAAATTTGTCTAAAAACCAAAAAATTTCAAAATTGTAAGGACTAAAGACTTTAATGAAAAAAAAGTTGATAAATCTTGACCAATCAAATTTGTGTTTAAAGACTAAAATCAAATTTTGAAAAAATTGAGAAAGTTTAACCGGTTAAACTTTAACTGGTTTAACAACTAAAAAAGTTTAGAGAATAAAAATTAGTTATTTATTTTCATTCAAGATACATGTTTCCTCACAATTGGAGTTAATTAAACTACCATTATCCATTCAGCATAAAATTATAAACTTAAAATGATTCGGAATTTGAAATGAAATTGAAAATATCAGTAGCAAAACTTTTTAAATCTATATCACATTCTAGAACGGTTTAACGGTTTAATGAACGCTCGTATCTTTCTAAATGTTTTAACCCTCTAAGCATATTAGAGCCCGGTCATACCTTACAAAAGCATTCGATCTCTCAAAGCATATATGCTGCAATTATGGAAAGTAATTGGAATTTAATTTTCAATTGTAAGCCATGGCACTTGCTGCTTCGTTAAGAAACTCCTTTTTTAATAAAATGAAAAAAAATCTTTTTTTTTTATCGTGATTGTAAATCTTAAAAGTGATGGATTTAGAAGGGGCGATCCTGGGAGTGCAACAGAAGAGTGGTGGTGGTAGAGCTTAACGAATTTTAAAAAAGAAAGTTATAAAAAATTCAAATATATTAAAAAGAAAAGCGATTAATCTAGTTGTCTTTCTTAAATCTCATTCCTTACATATTTTATAAATATATCTAAAGGTGATTTTTTATTTCTCACCAGTATGAAAATAAACTCATTACTTCATATTAGACATCACCAGCTTTTGTGCTTCTTGCTTGCCACTAATAATTAACACCTGGAATACTGATGAGCACTACCAAAAGATAAGAATCGTACGGTAAACTAGCTTCAAAGGAAAAATTATGAGAGATTATATGAATATAAGTGATAAATGTTTTTATAATTTTTCTATTAGAAATATATTCTAATATAGAATTTTTTCAATATAGAAATTCTGAAAAATACTTCAAACTTATGTCTAAACAGGTTAAATGATAACACAATTCAATAAACAGGTTAAATGATAACACAATTCAAACATGATTGCATCAAGCATCAAATGCCTATTGGTATACCTTATCTCTGTGCCTCCATGTATCGCTGGACACACGAATGAGTCACGTGTTGCCATTGTTGGTACCTAATATCACAGTTTTTAAATTATTCTATAATTTTTTATAACAACAAAATTCGTTCTAAAAAAAATACAGTATGTTTATTGAAACAAAAAAAAGGAAAAAAAAAAAAAACAAAGTAACAGTGAATTGAACCCGCCCATAATCTAATATCTACATATACAATATTTAGGCTAGTTTAATTAGGAGAAAAAGAGAGAATGAAAACTATTGGTTTATTTGTTTATGGCAGTGTTTAGTGAACAAAAAATTAGTACGCAGTTTTAAATTACTATTATTTTTGTCAAAGTATAACCTAGTCAAAGAAAGTTATAAGTTATTATTACCTGTTGTTGATGATCTTGATAATTTTTTATATGATATATATTTTATTTTTTTAATTAAAAAAAACATTTAGTAATCCTTCACTTTTTTTTGGTCAAGAAAAACTAAAAAACATATAGATATACAGATTTTTTTCTAATATGTGATTATTATATATAATCATTCGATAACAATTATGATACAAAATACTTTTATTGATTTTTGTGTTAACTATTTTATTTCATAATTTTTATATTACTATCTTAAAATTCATATAAATAATTATGAAAAAATATATTTTTAGTCTTTATATTTTTGTCTTTTTTGTTTTTAGTCCCCAAAATTTCATATCTTCCAATTTAGTTATTATAATTTATTAAAAATATATTTTTAGTACAAACTACCTTAATTTTGTCTATTAGAACTGACTGTGAGGTTTTTTAAAAAAAATTAATTACAACATGGGATTTTTTATAAAAAGAAGTTATTAAAATATCTCTCCAAACACATTAAATCCTAATTAATATCGTCCGGAAATAATATGTATGGATGAACTAAAAAATACGTTTATAATAAAATACATAAACTAAATTAAAATATGAAACTCCAAAAATTAAAACATTAAAGATAAAATTATAGGGATCGAAAATATATTAATCCCAATAATTATTTATAATTAAATGAGAATATAAAAATATTTTATACTGTATGGCTATTAAACTTTTTTCTTTATTTTTTATCAATTTTTATATAGAACATTATACAAAATTAATATATAATTAGCATTTTCCCTTTCCATTTTCCTGATGAACGTACCTAATTAAAGTTAGGATGTGATTATTTGAGATAGATGGAATTTTATTATTTTTTACTACTATATTTTTTTCCCATTTGACTGGACCCATTGATGGGATTTTCTCTCTATTAGATGAGATTTCTTGGAATTGTTAAGTTTCAACTTTCCCGCTTTTGGTGATTTAATTGGAGTCCGTGCCACGGAACTCCGTACCTTAGCTGACTTGCATTATTTCTTTTCCGTGAAGTTGGGGTATTGGTGGGTCAATTCGAATCGATTTTGATTAAATTTAAAATTTAATTTAATTAAATTTGATTGATTTGGTTTAATTTTCAAATTTTTTTTTTAAAACTCAGCCCGTTCATATGTTCAGTTTGGTTTGGGCCAACGAATTATCTATTTAATTTTTTTTCCTTATACCTACTATTTTATATTATAATTCTTTTAAATATTCAATACAATTAATACAATATTATCAAATGTATGAAACTAGTAAAATTGATTCATTTAATATCATCAACATAATATTCTAAAATAGACTTATAATATAAATTAAAACAAAAGATTATTGAACAATATTTACTATAATAGTCTGAATCACAACTATTTCTTATAAACTAAACTTTGTTATAACCAAATTGTTGCAACCATATTTGTTGAAACAAACAAATGAACAAAATATGATTCATTAATATTATAAACATGGTGAACAAAATATGAAAAAAAAGGTAAAACAAATAACAATATACCTAAAAGTAATACATTAAGAAGTTTCAACACTTTCGGCCAAAATAACCATGAGCATCTACAATATTATAGGTTTCTTCCTCTTGACCAAATCAGTAACCTTTATTAGCATATTCATTTTTTGTGGTTTCCCTTATCAATCTAGAAGTTACCAAGGAACCATGCATAGCACTGAATAGGGAGTCACCGAATACACCAACTACACCTAACATGTGAAATGGATGCATAAGAATATTATGCTCAACCTGAAATACAATCATAAAATTGAAAGTACTAGAAATTCCTAGAGACATACCATCTGAAAAGCTTCCCTGACCAATAGGATAGATCAAGAAAACAGTAGTAGCAGCTGCAATAGGAGCTGAATATGCAACAACAATCCAAGGACGCATACCCAAACGAAAACTAAGTTCCCACTCATGCCCCATGTATTAGCAGTATTTAACGTCAAACCAAACAACTCTAAAAATTTAAGTACAACCCCGTTAGCACAAAAATTAATTGATATTTTATACAAATATAAAAAACGAAATAAGGGATTACACACCTGATTCAATCTTTTCCGCTTCATTTATTTCAACTTGCAAGTCATTAACATTTTGCTTAGTAGATCTAAGCCAATTTTGGACACAAATGAGAGCTTCAACAGTAGTAAGACTCAAGGAACTACGAAATGAATCCAGAATTCTACCACCTGTACTAAATGCAGACTCAGATGGTACAATAGATACAAGAATGACCAATATATCTCTAGTCATACAGGAAAGAATATAATATTTGGATGCCTTCAATTTTCACAAATTCAAAATGTCAAACTCAGGGTGATCATCTTCAACATTATCCTCCAAATACCTATCTAACACAATTTGTGTCAAACACTGTGATATATATACGTATATCTAGAGCAACTACAGTATATTCAAAATACTTAAGTATCCTTTCATGTTTACACATATATTACATACCATTATTTTCAACACAAGTGAAACCTAATGTGATAGTCTTAACTTACAGAATGTAAAAATGCTTTGTTGAAAAAGAAAAAGAAAGCACATAGGAAAATCTGATGCTTGATCGATCTGAGATAAGAGAAAATAGAGAAGGAGCTGGTGTAAAAATGCGACGAATGAGATGAGATAGAGAACATAAGTGCGGAGATGAGATGAGATGACACAGAACAGAGAAGCACATAAAAAAATGAAATCTAAACAACTTAACTTACATTTACAATACCACACGATCCACATCTTTACAACAAAAATGAGATGATTATGGGCTGACCTTCATTTGGCCCACACATTTACAGTACCGCACCTTTCTTTATTGTCAAATTATTTTTTTAGTTTTTAAATTTTAATATATATATATATATATATGAAAATAAATAATAAAATTTATATTTTTATTACGGGTTCACAGATCAAGTCAACGGATCAACGGATCTATAAATCTAAACTTGTGACCCAACCCGTACATGAACGATTTTGATCGGTTCGATTCGATTTTGACCAAAATACGTAAATGATCAAACCCAAATTATTCGGATTAGTTTGGAATCATGCATGACTCATACCCGTGAACCCCTACTGGAAAGTAGTATAAATAGATAGTATAAAACAAGACTTTAATCATAATGAACTCCTTTAAATATATTTTTATTAATAAATGAAAAACTTAAATATCATTTTAGTTCCTTTAAATTACAAGATTTTTTAATTATAGTCTTTTAAAAAAAATGTTTCGATTTTAATTTTTATAGAAAATTATTTTAATTCGTATTACCAAATAAAAGCGTTAATTGATACGAAACAACCACTTTCGTTGTTTATTAATTTCAGGTTATAAAATAGATCAGAAAATTATGTGTAATTATTTTTTAAGTAAAATATGCTTTCAAATCATCATTTGTTTAAATCTTCATTTGATCAAATTAGTTTATGAGAAATTTAAAATATAGTTAATAAAAAAATTACACGTGATAAGTGTAATTCTTGTTAGACTCTTTAATGATGCAATAAATTAATGGATTGAAAATATTATCATCATTTTATCATTTAATGATGTTACGTATTAGTATATATTAAAAAAAATATACGAATTAAAGGTAAAAAAATAATTATAAGATTGATTTAATGTTTTTTAAAAAAGGAGTTCTAAATATATTTTTTAACTTTAACCTACGTACGCTCGTTCGTTTTAAAATATTAGAAGAGGAATACTATTTTAAAAAATAAATGTCTTTTGATTTGGCCATTAAATTACATTAGAGATCACTTTTTTTTTTTGTGTTTGCATTATAGGTCACTTACTTTCGCATCCATTGGACATCTAATGCGACAAACGTTGATGGTGCTCAATGCTCATTATTGTATTTACTATATAAGTGACAAGTTTTAGTATTTAAGATAAATAATAAAAATAAATAAAAAATAACAATTAAGTAATCTTTTTTATGATTATGAAGTTAAATAAATTTAATTTCATTTTTGAAATTTAGTCATGACTTACAAATTAATAATAAAATAATTAATTAATTGACGGATTTTAGAATGGTCCACCATGCATCATCATTTATAATCTTTGGATTGATCTAAGCTATATAAGTTTATCCTACATCTTACACACTAGGTCCCTTCCCAACTCCCTCCACAACCTCTCTCCATCATGTGGTGCCATCAAAAGTGATTTTTAGTAGCAGGGACGTTGTGCGACCCATGTTTTATTTTTATATTTTAATTAATTAAATTATTTTTTTATGATACCTTAAGTTAGGTTTAGAATCGATTGGACAAAAATAAAATACATATAAAATTAAAGATTAAACAAAAAATGTAAATTTTATAAACTAAAGGGACCAAAATAAAAAAAACCAAAATCACATATAAAAAATTAAAGAGAAACCAAAATTAAAATTTAGCATATTCTTTTTTATTTGAACGTAAATAGCACCATATTGGAGCCTATTGCACAACCTTTTCTCATGATTGTGCCCACAATGCTCATTCAAACCCTAGTTTTGTAGGGCATCAATGATAACTCACATTCAAGTTAATACTTCTTAGAATCCACTCAGTCCATATTATGTTCATCCGAGAAAAGAGTCCTCTGTGAATCCACCTCTCAAAGCAACAATCACCATGCTTGGGCAAGACCTATAAAGAAAGCATTGCTTTTCAAAAACAACATGTGTCCAACAATATATATGAAATAACTCAAACATGAACAATCCTAGGTAGAGGTATCTTTATTCAAAGAGTTTGTACGTATATATATTGTAAAAATAAGCATATTATTGAGGTATGCTATAATAAATAAATATGGGCAGCATCCACGTGGAGGTCAATTCAAAAAGGTTTTAATAGCAAATAATGTCTTCAGAGAACATAAGGAATACAAAGTTGAAAATTCAACCGTGATCTCTAAGGAATAAAATGTTTTCGTTACTTATAGGTAAGAGTGTTTAAGATGCCATTTGATTTGATTTTTAGAAGAAAAATCATATGAATCAAATATAAAATTAACATTCGGTTCATTTTAAAAGTAACATCAAATTCTAATCAAAATCTTTTTATAACATTATTTAAATTACGACAGTCAATTCAATTGAATCCACAACTTACTTAAGATTAAGATTAAGTTGGGTTGGGTTTCCAACCCACTCGCATACAGTTTGAGCCCAATATAACATGCTTATAAACATTGGGTTCACCCATTTTGCAATCTCTCCATTTATCATTGTTATTGTTGAAGAAAAAAGAAGTTTAGAGCTAATAGAAACTCTGCACATTTTAATATTAGAGCTAATATTCAATATTACTACTGAGAAGTAGTAATTAATACTGAAGGTTTTACTCTAGAGTTATAGATCCACGGTTAAAGTTGAAGATTGAAATTGAAGTCAATCCAATAATTACGAGCAAAAGATTGTTGCGGGTACTGGTGCTCGAGAAAGACCAGACAGGATTGCATCATGTGAGTTTGGCACATTTCCTAATTAATGCACAATGTGCTTGTCATAAATGAGTTGGGACAAATTGCAACGCAATTGTCATGACACTGTTTGTTTTTCTAATTTCTATTTACCATTGCAGTCTCAATCAAAGGCAGGGTAAAACGTCCTATGCAGAAGATGCATGATGCAAGAGTGGTGGCAATTGGATACGATACTAGTAGAGTGGTGGCAATTGGATACGATACTAGTAGAGAGTGGTGGCCCCCACTAGACATTGAGTGAGCCATTTTCTCCTGCTTCCATGCATGCATGCAGCCATGTCGAATTAATTGGCCTGCAGGAACTAACCACAAAAGACAATTTCTAGTGGACAACATCAAAACTGTGTTCTCTGATCGATGAATATGATCATCCATCTTCTTCTCTCTTGAAAGAACAATTGATCAATATGACTTATTTTTTTAATCAGAGTATTCCCTCGCCCGAAAGTTAAAGACTAATCATTTAAGATATTGAGATTCATTTAAAGAGTTAAACAATATGACTTAATCAAAGAGAAGAAGCTCGTTTTCCTGAGTTTTAATGAGAGAGGGGGGGGGGGGGGGGGGGACGGGGGGAGAAGGAAAAACAAGTGGCCGCGGCCCCGGG
>CM023950.1:2687331-2749151 GCA_013407115.1 Glycine latifolia
ATCAGATAAAGAGAAAAGGACGGGGTGGGTGTGGGGTGGGGGGGGGGGGGGGGGGGGGGGGGGGGGGGGAACAGGTAGACCATGTAACATGTCCCAGCTTCCACAGCTCGGTCCCTGCAAACTCCCAGCGAGGTAAGTGAAAGAGAGAACATGGGGCCAACACCAATGCCGGTGATAAGTCTTTTTTTTGTTTTTTTAATCTCTTTTTCCTCTGTCTCTTCTAAACTAGCTACCCTGTTCGGTTTTGGCTTTCGCTTCTGTGAGAAAACGATAAAAAACATAACATGGATTCACGTCCTTGAACAGTACAAATCAGTGCTGTTGCTGTGCATTACTAATTGACTGTACGTAGAAATGTATATTCATAGAGAGTAGGTTTGATACGTATGTAATTCATATCACCCCGTCTTGACCAATTTGCAATATGGAGGGACAGGGATCCAATTCAAAACTCAACTCTGATATGTGTTTCATTGATTCTTTGAGAATACTCTATATTACAAACTTTAATAAGGTCCAATTTTAAGTGCCGTTTGATATATTGAAAACAAAGATTAAGGGCTTCAATCATGTGTGGATCAATTGGAACCGTATTGTTTCATCTTGATAAGTAGTCTTGGGTTTAAGTCTTGGGTTTAAATTCTGATATTCTAATGAAAAATACCCATGATTTAGAAAAAAGAAAGATTAATGGCCTATATTTTTTCCTTCTTACTTTTTTTATTGTTTCATGAAAGAATTTTTTATTACTTACCAATATTATTTTCATCCAAATTTTATTCAATTTAGAAAATTATTTCTAAAATGATTAAGTATTTTATATATAAAAAAGAGTAATAACTGAGAAATATTTTTCATCTTTTCCTTTTGTTTTCATTTTGTTCGACTTCTCTCAATTCTTCACTTCTGCACCATCCTCTAGGAATTGTCTGAATAACAACATTGATTAGTTATAATTTGAAAACTAAAAACTGTGTATGTGAAAATAGAAATCAAATACACCCCTTTGCTTGTTCGCCTTTTGGCCCGTTAGCGAAACTAAATCGAGAGGGGATTTATGATAACTCCTCACACTACTCAATGAGAAATGAATATTGAATTTAATTACAAGGTTTAGATTAGTATTAATTAATAATTAATATACAATTTAAATCATTGCTTAGCAATTATGAAATTATATTTGACGATTATATATATATATATATATATATATATATATATATATATTTGATTCTTCTCTCTCTCCCTCTCCACGCGCGCGCGCACATATATATATATATATATATATATAGAATCAAATTCAATACTAAAAAAGGGAGAAAAAAATCAGTGTCAATCCGAAAAATAAAAGACGTCATTCCTTTTTTATTTTTGTGATGACACTCCGAGAAATAAAAGACATCAATTCCATTTGATTTTCACAACCATGCTTATACTATACTATATTCTAAAAAATCTAACCTAACCTTAGCTACTTTCTGGCGAGCTCCAACGTTTAATCACAGATAGTGATGGATCCAGGACTCAGGATCAGTGGAAGCATTTTTTTCTACAATAATTATTATCAATTATATGAAAATAACACATGAGATAAAAATAAAATATTTAGTGGAATAAAGCGTAAAAGTATCTAACGAACTGAAAAGATAACAAAATGTAAAAGAAAAAATAACCAATAAAAGAAAAGAAAATATCAATAAGTTCAAATTATAAAATTAGATGGGGCACAAAGATATCCAACACTATATATAGTTATATTTTCTTCAAGGCGAGAGTGCAGCGGACCCCAAAAACATATATAGGTCCTTCGTTCCTTGATCACAGGCGAGCTTCTTCCAACGATGTATAATGAGTTAATGACGGATTAGGATCACCTGCAGTTCAAAGAAGAACTGCACTGTCTCCTGCATTTAAATCTATTTTTATATTTTTTATATTATAGTTATACGAGAAACATTTTTTATGGTCCAGATTTTGTGTAGTTGTTAAACAACTGTAGAGGATTGTGATCCGTGCAACGAATTCAATAAGTTAATTTTTTCTAAGAAAAAAATCTTTAAAAAAATAAGTCAAGCACTGTGTCCTACATAAGATTTGGTCTATCTTTCATTCTTTCTAGTTTCTGTACACGAACTTCGCATGTGTGGTGTGGGTCATATGCAAGAAGCCACGAATTAATATTAATGCAAAAAAGTGATGTAAAAATTAATAATGCAATGTGTTTAAAATATTAATTAAAAAATTAAATATTGCTCAATAGTTTATGAAACTATTAATGTAATAACTATGTTAGGAAATTAACATATTGCTTCATATATTATATTAAAAACTTAATTATTATTTAATGAGATTGGTTAATTTACATTCACTTATTTCTTAGAAGAAATATCAAATGTATTTTAAGAAAAATTATATTTATAATTTTTTAGTTTATTCTTTTTAAAAAATAAGTGGGTGTAAGTTATGAAACTCATTATTTAATTATTATCAAATAAACTATAAAATTTTGAATAATTATTTTGACTTATTCAATAACCAATCTGATTTTAAAATGATTGATTATAAACATCATTAATAGTAGGTAGCAAGTATTGACATCATCTGTCATGTCAGTTGATGAGAGACCAAATGATTGGTTAGTAGTGCATATTTTCATTATTATTTTAAATAGTTATTAATACATTATTTTCATTGATTAGCAATTTTCATTATCATTTGAATTTGAACTGATTATCAAATATTTCTCTAAATTCTAAAATGCAGGATGGTGAATTGAATTTCATAGACACACGAGCTATTAGGGAAGACTACTCCGATAGTGTTTTTTTTTTTTCCTCTTGAATTATACAATTTTTGCTAATGTTTTTAGATCACTTTTTATAACTACCCTTTCTTTTATTTTTTGCCACGTTATTTATTTTATTATTAATTCTTTATTTTTTTAATTCACTTTTGTTTCTAAAAATTACTCTCTATTGTCCTTAATATAGGACACTTATAACATAATTACACAAACCAGCAAAAATAGATAAATCAATTGATTTTATTTGTTTCCTAAAATGATATTACTATTATATCAATTTTATCAGTTAAATAATCATTGTTTTCTCCATCTCAAAATTGTTTTTGAAAATAATAAAACTTGTTTCAAAATAAATTTCATGTTAGTTTTTTTAATATATATTAATTATTTTGCTTCACTAATATATCTAATAAGTGTCTCTTTAATTTTTTTAATATAATATTAATAATAATGTTAGTTATATAAAACTAATATTTTATTTCATCCATTTATTAGTTATTCTTAATTTATATTTTAAAATGGAGAGAATAATTTATTATAAGTGATTAAAAATATTAAAATTTGAGAACTTTATGCATCACTATCAATTAATAGAAAACATAAATACTTTTTATAAAGGGAAACACACAAATACTTATTAATAAGAGAAACTAATACGTTTAATTACAAATTTTATCATTCAATTTTTCTTTTCGTAAATTTTATCATTCAATTTTTATTATTTTATGAATTTTACTTGCTCAACTTTTCTTATCACTAATTTTTCAATCCAACTTACACCATTCCACAAAATTTATCATTCAACTTTTCGGTTGTTGTGATTTTATCTAGTAACAAAAAAACTAAGTCATTTTATTTTTTCCTTTAACTTTTTTTGATAATATGTCAAAAATGATAAAATGTGTAAAAAAAAATAAGTGATAAAATTTGTGGAAAAAAAATTGGTTGGCAAAAATTACGAAATTGTGAAAATTAAATGGTAAAATTTGTAAATAAATAAAGATATCATAAGACTTGTAAAACATCTTATAAAAATGATTGTTAATTCCTTTTGGATGATGCATTATAGTATTAATGACCGGATAGAGTATAAAAAAAATAAGTGTAGGAGAAGTATTTTAAATTTTATTTGAGAATTTACATATTTTTCTTTACTGTCTAATTTATACAAATGAATGATATGCCATACCTCTGTTATATTTTTTTTTGTTGATTATTGGATGAAATTTTGAAGTGAGATATTTAATTTGATCAATTGAGAAATTAGGAGATCTAAATGCAAACAGTTAAACGAGGACAAAATTGCACATAAACTAAAGTATGAAGACGAAAGATGCAATTAAGCATTACTTTTGCACTTTATTCGATGTCATTTTTTTATTAATCAAATACGAAATTCAAGCCAATATGTAGCTTGTATTCTAGTTTGCTCATGAGATTTATACCTTCTACCGTGAACAATATCATCTCATGCAGCTACTAGAAAAAGATATGTGCTACTACTATCCCGAAGCTAGGTGGTGCTATTATGGCGGGGGAGGGTGGTTTGGTTGTGGGAGAGAAGTTATTATTTAAGGGGATTTTTTTTTAAAATAGTGTGATGTCATCACGTCTTCCTTTCATTACTTTAATTTAAATATGTTTTTTATTCTTTTATCTTCCATACAATCAAACCTACCCTTAGTTCATCTGTTGGCTGTTGAAATTCAGAAAAAAGAAATCAGCAAAAAAGAAATCTGTTGGCAGTTGCAGTCTTGCAGAATCTGTGCATATGTACTTTTTTTTGAACTTTTTTTTTTCTTTAATTAACAGTTAAATATTAATCGTTAATTGTTATCTTTTATAATTTTTTAAACTATTAAATAAACTGTTTGAGCATTTGGACACTAATATATTCGTCTAACTCGTCTACAACAAATATGGTGATTGCAAGATTTTTTTATTGATGACTTTGGATATTGATCAGAGAGACAAATAGATGAGTGTTTTTTACTTCTGCATATATGGCACATTTTATTTGGCTACTTATAGTTCTAATTATTAGCATCTCTTAGTATCTCCCAACATTATATTGTGATTGGATTTAATCTCATTGACATGTGTTAGACTTTTAGTATCTCCTATAAAGCTGAGCATGATTTTTTTAAAGTAAATCCAATAAAAAAATAGCTTAGTAATCGATTTCAAAATTGATTTTGAACCGCAAAACTGGTTTTAATTTTTATCCCTAGTTCATAAAAAAGTTGTCCCTAAAATTTGTTTTTCAAATATTGATTTTAAAAGAAATAACAGAAAATCCTAGTAAAAAAAAGACTTATATTACTTGTTTTTAACATGTTAGATTAGTTATGTAAGTGGATGTAAAATTAGTCAATATAGAAAGTCGGTATTTTTTAAATCAGTTTTTTTTATTTTTTTTTTAAATCGGTTTTAGAATGGAAAAAGTGTCTTTTTATATCGACTATAGATAGAATTGATGGAAAGTTCATTTTCTACATTAATTGTAACTAAAATTAATATATAGTAAGTCTATTTTCTGTATCAGATGTGATATTTTGTGATAAAAAAAACTTACAATATCAGTGTTTATCAATTCCAAATGAAACAAAAAAACTATTAAAATAACATGGAGTAAAAACAATAGAAAAATAAGGGTGTATTTAATTTTCAATTGGGAGGTCTAGCAACATACATTCAAAAAGTAAGACCGGAAAAGTCTTTTGTTTGATTTTCAATTGGATCTAATTGTAAATTAAGTTTCGCTTCAATTTTATCCTGAAATTCAATTTTAAATAAACTTTTTTTTTTTTTACAAATTCAGTTTACAAAATGAAGATTTTCAAACTTTTTATCCAAACATATTCACCAAATCAACCGCCTCTAACAAGTAACAAACTTCACAATCAAGTTAAAAAGATCACCTCAAATCAAAGATTGACATGGTGGTGGGTAAAATTGTACATAGAGAGTAATATAAACTATAAAGAGGGCAAGAGAGGGCACGTGGTATGCTAGACCCTAAAAGTTTGTGTAGTTGACATTAGGAGATTAATTGGTAGGGCCGGAGGACTTTCAAAATTGTAAATGGGTTAGGGGACAACCCAAAACTATGGAAGTAGTGGGGTCGAATTTAATTAGAATGTTTTAGATCGTAACTAGGGATACTTGGTTAGGGTTTGGGTAAGGTGTTATTGTATTTATCTTACTAGGGAAGAGAGCCCGTGTCTCTCTAAATTTTTTAAATAATAAAAAAGAGAAATTAAATAGAATTAATAAAAATGATAGAATAAAAAAATTAATAATATGTAAATAGTAAATAATTAATATAAATTAATAAAAAAAATTGTCCAATAAAAGTGAAGAATGGTTAATAGGTGGTTACTTAATTTTGGTTAGTGGGTCAATTTTAATTTGTATAATTAAAGATGATTAATTATTGTTATTACTTTAATATTAGTAAGAATAAAGATAAGATGATTTAAAAATGTGAAGATAAAAAAAAGTTATACAAAGTTATATCCCTTTCATATATTGGTATAGATATTTTGCCTCTAAAAAATATTCTTATTTGATTTCATATTCACGATAATAATTTTAATCTTTATCCTCATAATTGTTGGATACTTATATATTTATTCTCAACCACACAACTTACACTTTATTTATATATGTATAAAGTTAATAAATCAATAAAATATATTAATTAAAATTTTATTATAAGTTAAAAAATTCAAACATAATACTAAAAATATTCACACATAATATTAAAATATGAAAAAATAATATTGATTTACTTAAACTTAAATTGATCATCTAACATTACAAAGATAAGTTATTAATTATATATAAATTTAGACTACTAATTTAAAACACCAAACAATATGAAATATTAAATCACAATTGAAAATCAATCTTTGAAAAAATTTGTCAATAAATTCATAAATTTTTACATAAAAATAAATAATAATTTAATATTCTTAAATAAAATTAGAAGCAATTTAATATAAGATATATTGAATTAGAGATTACCACTCTTTATTAGAATGTTACAATTAGTCATAAAATTAGACACATATATTTAATTTTTTACAGAAAAATATATATAATATAAATTATTTACTTTAATGACATAGACATATATAACATCTACGGGCAGGGTGATTATTATATTACTTGTACAGTTGTACCCGCGTCCATTCCAAAAAAAAAAAAAAAAAGGGATAAATTCCCGCTGACATCCTCAGGTTCAATAAACGAATACTTATCCTCTTTATTTATAAATATTTTTACAGATACTTGCAGAGTCTTGGTCCATTTTCTCATCCTAATGGTAACCGACATGGTTATAAACGTACATATATAATCATAAGGTAATAGTATTATGAAATATTTGAGAGATAATGGTAAAAAGTTAAAAATACTTTTTTATTAAAATTACGACAGTAATGTATTGAAAAATTATAGTAGAATACGTTAATAATGTTTTATTTTATAAAAAGAAATTAATTTTGATATTTTATTTAATTAAGAGTTTAATGTTCTTACACTTATAATATAAAATAATTGTATCTTATCATTTATTCATAACAATAGCTAATATAAATTTTAAAATAATTATTATAAAAATTAATAAATTTTTCATACTTTATGATATAAATTTAAAATGGATGACAATGTGTCACTGCATAACTTTTTTTCCCTCTTTTAAGTAATTACAAACACGACTTTATTTTTAGTCACATAAAATTAGTCCCTGGTGATTTCCATGGAAACTCTATGGTGATTATAGATATCGTTCAATTTGGAAGAGTAATAGTAACAAATTTTTAAAAAATAATATGTATTTTATTAAAAAATATAAAATTATGAATAATATGTAATGAGTTCTATAAAATCATGTGATTCTAAATAAATTTAAATCAATAATAAAAAATATATATACAAGATAATGTATTCTTTAAACTAAATATACTTATTAGGAATGTCGCACTTAATGGTTGTATTTGGTTCAAATAAAATAATCTTTAGTAGAAAATATATATGGTTTAGACAGTTTTTTATTAAGAATAAAAAAATAAAAGCTCAATATGTAATTATATAGAATTAGAATAAGACTTGCGTTTAAAAGAGTATGATTATAACTCCTAAAAATACATTCATTCAAGAACAACCCTTTAAAATGCTTTCTCTTAAGAATAATTTTTAAAAAAAACTTACATTCAAAGGTTTTTTGTTTGAGAGGAATTACATCCAAAGATGAAGTTTCTTATTTATAATGTATGTGTAAATATACACGTGTGATTGAACAAAAAAAGTAAGAATAATAAAATAGAAATCTATCACCAGTCTCTAAAATGAGACTCATGAGTTAACCCACTTTTATTTTATTTTTATCGAAAGTAGTATCAGAGAAATTACAAAAACTCGCACCATATCCAATCAATTGATCTAGATGTCATTGATAATTGACGGCCACTTTTAAAAATGGACTTTTTGTTTGTTGAATGAAAATTTAAAAAAGCTAAAAGTCTCTAAGAAACTAATACAAACAAGATTTACTCTCAACACAAATTAGAAATCACATAAAAAATACATAAAGGATAATGAAGACCAAGCTCATGCTTTGCTAAGGCATCAGTAACTTAATTAGACTCACATAAAACATAAATCAAACTCACCTTATGTGAAAATGGATTTGGATCATCAAAAGTTATTGACATAATTGATTTGACACTGGAATTTTTTCAATTAAGGTTTGAGCTTTGATTATCGATTTAGACATAAAATTGTAACTAAAAATATCATTTTATCTCAAAATGGATCAATCCATTGAAAAAAAGATTAGTTGGTTTCCAAATAAGGAACGTCATACACCTCCTGTTAGACAAAAAAAAAATGAATTTAGAATAATAGTTTACCCTTTATATAATTTACATGATGAATTTAAAAATACAAATAAAATAGAAAAGGAATTTTATATTACTTCAAAAAATAAAAGAAAATAAAAATGAGAGTTCTTTTATCCATAAAAATCAAATTCAGGTACGAAAAGTTTATAACAGTTTATGGATGTTGCCAATTGAGTTGGACATTTTAGTAACATGAGCATATAAATGTATAACAGTAGAAATTATATAAAAAAATTAAATTTATGTTAGAGTTTTTATATATTAAATTGGGAAATAAAAAAAATTACACGAGGCAACTCATGAGTAATATATGCAATCCAACTTATTAAAAATAACAAATCAAATAGATCAATCCTATGGACTAATCACCTTACCATTTAAATTAAGGTAGGAATTACTTGCACATTTATTTAAAATTATCAATTTTATCATTATGTGATAAATAAAATTTCAATGCTTGAAAAAAAAATCTTTTATATGCTGGACTAATTTGTGTAAATTTGTTTTTTAAAATAATTATTTTTTAAATATAAATAATTATATATATATATATATATATATATATTTTATGTATTTATCTAAATTTTTTTTGCTTAAAATAAATATTTTTTAAGAAGTAAAATTTATCTATTTAAGAAAAAAGTTTATATAAAATGAGTTGTTTACATTTTTGTTTTTAAGTTTAAATAAACTGACTCGCTCTCTTATACTTTTTTTATGAGTAAGAAAGCTACAAAAATACTTTACTACTTGATAATTGTTATGTATTATTAGTTTTTGTACTTAAATCATGATGTAATTATCTCATTTTTTATATTTTTCAATATGTTGTTTGATCCAAAAAGATAGGAATTTAGGTTCTTTTAAATTTTTAGCTTAAGAAAATTAAAGTTAATGAATTTAACTGTGTTTAGCCTTATTTTATAGAATTTTGGTACCACAACAAGAGACTTAAAAATGTGTGAAGAATTGAGCAACTTGATCAGCGCAAGAAGCCCAATATTGAGGAACATGTGTCAACCATAAGGTGGTTTAATTTCTCAAGTCAGTTGTACCGTGCATGTTCACAGCACCCACATGCAAGCTCAACACGTGATCACTTAAGACTTTTTGAAAAAACATGACAGTGCACCATTTTTGAGGTGATTAAAAGGGACACTATTTTGTTGGACAAAAATGAGTACATCCAAGGCAGTTTTTGGAGACAAAAGCCACTTTGGGAGGTCTTTTTCTTCCATATTTTCCATTTTCTTTGTTTCCTCTTCTTGTTTGGGGTCTTTTATGACCATGAGAGAATAACCTATCCATTGTTTGGAGCTTGGATACTAAAAAATTTATATAATGTAACGATCTCTATTATCCATTTAACGTTATTTTAGTGTCAGTTATTCCTTTCTATGTTTATTTCTTTGTCTATGGTTTGATCACCCATATATATGTATGTTATAGTATTTTAATCATTGAAAAATATTATTACACTAAGAACTTGAAGGAACTTCTAAGTAACCCACATCTAAGGATGGAATGATGTTGGTTGATCTTATTTATGTATCTTTATTCTTAAAGTAATTTACTTGGTTTAGCTTTCTAAGAAATTAGGAGTGAAATCAAATAGCTTAGACTCTTTTACTTGAGAGATCATGGTTAGAGTATATTAGTTAGTGAAGGTAATAATTACAATAACTTTAAATGGTGAAAAATTATTAACATTACATTAAGAGTACTTTGGATAGGACAAACACCCAACACTTCTACAAAATCTAAATCAAGTTGTCATTTTCTACAAACAAAGTATTTATTTTTCTTGTCTGTTGAATCTTGCTCTATTTTTATGCCTTATGTTACTACTGAAACTTCACATTTATGCACTTTTATTCTAAAATATATCAACTTTTCTTCATTTCATTGCTTAAAATTTAGTATATACAAACTCTGAGTCCAATCAAAGTCCATATGGATTTGACAATCGATCTTACCATTTATTATTATTATACAAATCAGTACATTTGTCAAGGAGTTAATAATACTTGACTATGATGTTTCTTATTTATTTAAAGTTTTTCAAATTATTAATTCTTTATTTTTATCTTTTTTCTTTTCAAATTGTACTTGCTTTATTCTTATGATGTGTTTAATAAAATTAGTCTAAAAGATAGTGCAAAATTTATAAGTTAAGTTTTTTTTTTACAATAATTTATAAGTTTAACCAAAAGTTGATAAATTAAAAACAAGGAGTTGATAGTTTAAAAGTTAGTTAATTAAATTGAAAGTGTCTCGTGAGATTATTAATAGAATAGTTAATAAATACAAAATAATATATTTAATTGTTTTTATGATAAAAATCTCCCTCTTTCTATATATAACATTTTTATTAAAAATAAAAAATTAGGACAATAATTTTAAAATTTTATGTTATAAGTAACAGTAAATATTTATAATTTTGCTTAATCCTCCTTAATTTTTTGGGCATCTATTGGCTGTGGGCTCTACACTGTCACACCTCTAAACTATGTTCATGACGGATACGACCTTTTGATATTTATTTTTTATTTCTATGAATAAAAAATATTTTATTATTAATTATTAAACAAGATGTGAGACCTAAAATAAATTTAATTATAACGAATTTTTAATCAATGATAAAGAATGTATTATAAAAATGCATTCATAGCATTTTTCATAATCTTTATACCAAACCAATATCAAAATTAAACCCATAATTTAGAAGTTAACAATAGTATTCTCTCCTTGTGTTATTGATTTGTGTTTGGTGGCACCACATGATCCTCAGGTTTCTTTCTACACATAATATACTCGTGCTTCATTTTCGTACATCTATTTTCATTTTATATTTTTTTTTCATTTTTCTCGTAATTTGTTTCTTTCTTATCGTAACGTCTATCACACATCGTATCCTTGCTATCTGTCTTTTTCTCAATCAAGTTTATATATACCCAAATATTTTTTTTTAAAAAAAAATCCCTCTTTTCTCTTAACACCAAAATTCTAAAAATATATACACAACTAACAAATCACACACACACGCACCCTCCTCAGTCTCATCATTCAGAAAGCATAATATAGCTAGCTAGAACTGTCTGGTAGACCAACCAGTCAAAACCACACGCTTGAGTCTTGCGTTTCAAACCCTATTTATCTCTCTCTCTGACCATTTCTTACCCAACAAACGTTCCTAGATCTTTTCCTTACGGACATGGTAATTCTTGGATCACCCGCGTATCCACCTCAAAGTCATATACCTTTTTATAAAATCTCTTTCTCTCCTACACCCAACACACATCTGCAGGTCTATACTTAATTTTTTTCCCTTCTTATTATCGATCTTCTCTCCCCTTACCTTATTCCCTCTCTTCGTTTTCATTGAGAATAAAAAGGTTTGATTTTCGGCTCAGATCCACGCCAACACTCATTTTCATTGCCTATTTACTTGTCACCAAAACCCAGAAGCCAAAATTTTCCACTTTTCACTTTTTTTTTCTGAAGGAAGATATATACATATGGTTCAACAGAAGTATTAACCGAAAGCCTGCTGTTTCAAAATCCTGTCGGGAACAATGGCTGCGCCACTAGGCACTAGCCTTCAAAGCATGTTGCAGGCTGCGGTGCAATCTGTTCACTGGACTTATAGTCTCTTCTGGCAACTTTGTCCACAACAAGTGTACGTACTAGTTATTAATTAATTCAACTTTATCCACACAAGTTGCCTCATATGATAATGATTAATCAATTACTCTTCTAATTAATGTTTCTTAATTAATTAGTCTCTGTAACGGACACGTGTATGTACTGTATGTGTGTTTGGGTATGGGTATATACGAGTGTGACACTTAACAAGTTAATTTTAATGTCATGTTATATATTATGTTATGTTAATTTAGGATTCTGGTTTGGGGTGATGGTTACTACAATGGAGCAATTAAGACACGGAAGACGGTGCAACCAATGGAGGTGAGTGCTGAAGAGGCTTCTCTCCAAAGAAGCCAGCAACTTAGAGAACTCTATGAATCACTATCCGCCGGAGAGACAAACCCGCCAACTCGCCGGCCTTGCGCCGCCTTGTCGCCGGAGGACTTAACAGAATCCGAATGGTTTTATTTGATGTGTGTCTCATTCTCCTTTCCTCCTGGTGTTGGGTAAGTCACGTTACATTATTTCTCATAAAGTTCCCTTTAATTATTATGTCTTTACTTATTTTATCTACCTTTAACTTTATTGGTTCTTTAAGACTTCTTTTAAATATTGAACTATATTCGATGTTATGAATATTTCTATCTGATAGGCCATTTTTCTAGATATGTATAGTTTCAGTCCATATATAATTCAAGTTTCCTTTTGAAGGTAAGTGGAACGGTAGCTTTAGCAAAGTGTGAATAGAAATATTATAGTGAAAGAGAAAGGGAGAGGCTAGCTAATGTGACTTGTGAATTTAAATGCAACAATATATAGCAGCTGCAGAAATTTAATAACTTTCCATTTGTGCTAACTTAGCTTTTGCAAACAAGTGTCTTTCTTACTTTCTTTGGAGAAAATTAAAGACGTTAAATCATTTTCTCATAAAAGAGCTTTGGCTAGAAGTTATCAATGAAGTATCAATGCAATTTCCCTCAGTGAGAAGTGCATTTTGGTGAGGCATGCAGACTGTGGCGCAGAGGCTTCTGTGAGTGTATAATAGTTTAAATGCAATATAAAGTACCTTCGAATTTATGAAGTGTCAGTACGTAGGACGCAAGATATAGTATATGCAAACTTGAAAAGAAAATGCTAATGACATGCTTCTTTAATGGGTTACCCTTTCTATTATTCACAGAAATTTATTAGAATTTTACAACATTATGAATAAAATCTTTTAATAAATAAGAAGTAATACTCATGTGATCGTTTTATGAATATTCCTAACACATTTGAGTCAATAAAAAAATATTTTATTGAAAATATTGTACTAAAGAGAGATGTTACTATAAAGGATAGGTTGGTGTGGATTCTATTTCGAAAGGAATTTGTCTTAATTTTGTGCTGAAAAAGAAGAGACGGTAAAACATTTCCCGAATTCACTTTCTGGTGGAAGTTTTTCACGTATAAGCATCAATTTGTAAAAGGTAGCCGTGGGACTTAAATTTCTTCTTCCAAGATTCGAGTGTTTCTCGGATTCTTCTTTCAGGAGTAAATGCATGAAGCGCAGTTAGATTACGTAAATATGTCCAACTTACAACATTTGATATTGAGAGTTACGGTATGTTAGAATGTGTTGGGGATTATATTCGGAAGCGAATTCTGTCAAAATAGAATTTGCCGAGCTGGTCAAGTATTTAGTTGCGCATTATATGCATGAAGAGGAGTGCTGCTAGAGGGAATTAATTATATGTGCCTATTTTCAGAAACTAGACAAATTAATGCCTTCGAAACTTATAGCAAATATAGCTACAAAAAAAATGCTACTATTTATTGCTAGCATCCTGCATTCGGAAGTTTTTTGCAATCACACTTCCATCTTCCTTTCCTTCTCCCTCCTATAGGATCAAGCTTTTTTTAACCATAGCATATATTTTCATTGGGAAAAAAATAATATTAGGAATCCGTTTTTGGTTGATATAGTTTTTTCGTCTATAGCTTCCTAGTTTCTCCCAAATTGCTAATACCGTTTTCACACCCAGCAAAGGGATATACAACATCAATTGGTCCTGATATAAGATGGGTGCATGTTCCTACCAAATATTGCAGTAAGCTATTTAGTTGTCAATTATGCAAGGGTAGGCTGTGAATTTAGGCTGGTCTATATACACTCACAGCTATGATGATAGCATTGCTTATCTATATCTATAAATATTCTAGTAAGAGACGCTACTGTTGGGAGAAGGACAAATGAAAAGTCTAATAGAGCTTAGTGGAGTAGCACTATATTAGGACTATCATAACAGTGCAATAATTTAATGGCACTATCGGATTATGTGGGATTTAAATTATTTGATGTTAACATGACAATGTTATACTTTTTCAGGACCAAAACTTATGATATTTAAAGTTAATGCATATAATTTAAGAAATATTTAATATTATTTACAAACTACATATTTAATTTAAGGGTCTTATTAATTAATACTTTTAAAATATTCGTTAAAGAAATAAAAATATTTATTATATAAATGATAGAAAAATAGAAAAATAATAATAAATAACATAATTTATCTTTTAATAAAAATATTTTTACTTTAAATTTCTTAACTAGTATTATATTTGCCTTAGTTTAAAATATTTTCATTTAATGTTTATGATGAAAATAATTTTGGAATTCATAGCCAATGTCAAATACAAGAAATTATTTGGTGATTTAAGATCATCACATCATTCATGATCTCATTTAATAATTATGTGATATATAAATAATTTTATATTTTAAATTGATAAACATCTCCTAAATTAAGGGACACACAATTAATTTTTGTTCAAGTAATTATTGAGTATATCTTTAATTTAATTAATATATCTTTGATTGTTTATGTGTCAAATAATTATTAATCAGATTATGAATTACTGGTGATCCTAGATAACATAACAATTTCTTGTGAAATAGATATATAATGTAGAAGACAATAATTAATAAGACTTGGAATATTTAAAACATCAATAATTTTAAAATAAAATAAAAAACAACATCAACATCAACAACACCTTTAACTCAAGTTATTTGAGATCGGCGGTAGATGAACTCAATGATAGATTAGAAATAAAATAAAGAAAGAGAAAGGAAGAGGAGAAGAAAAAGTGAAAATAAGACAAAAGAGAAAAAAAAAGAAGCTAAAATAAAAGAGTGGTGAAATGAGGATGAGAGAAATAAAGAGGAAAAAAATTAAACAAAGGGAACGACTGGAACATAGAACTACTAATAAGTTTACCCCTCCAACAAGTTTATAACTTTTCTCCAGTCCGTCCTAAGACATATCGTCCGCTAATCTATATCTTACTTCATTAGGTTTTGTTTAACTACATTTCCCCAGGTAAGTTTTGGTCGACCTCTACCTCTCTTTGTGTCGAGCTTTTGGTAACAAACTCTTATTTTTGTTGGAGCATTTAGTGATCGTCTCATAACGTATGTGTCCAAACCACCTCAATCTATACTCCCTCATCTTTTCACACACCGGTACCACTGCTACCTTTCATCGAATGTCCTCATTTCTTATCTTATCTATCTTCATATAACTACACATCCACCTTAACATCCCCATTTCTGCTACTGTATTTTATGCTCATATTGCCTATGTGTTGGCCAGCATTCTGCTTCATATAACATTGTCGGTCTTACAGTTGTTCTATAGAATTTTCCTTTTAGCTTAAAGGGAATTTTGCGGTCATACAAAAACCCTTATGCACTCCACCATTTCATCCACCCTGCTCTGATTCTATGATTTACGTCCTCATCAATCTCACTACCTTTTTACAAAATTGATCCCAAGGTATCTAAAAATATCTTTCTTGGGTACCTCTTGACCAAGTAGATGTACTGTGTCTTGACCACCATCTCTTGTCCGCGAAAACTCACACTTCATATACTTTGTTTTACTCTTGTTTATTGTGAATCCTTTAGATTCCAAAGTGTTTCTCTACAATTCTAGTTTCCTATTAACACCATCTTTGGTCTCATTAATAAACACGATATCATCTACAAAAAAGATACACCATGACACTTCCTCTTGAATATCTTTCATTAGTTCATCCATTACTAAGGCAAAGAGATAATGACTTAGAGCTGAATCTTGGTGAGTACCTACTGTGATATGAAAATACTTTGATGTTCCATTACAAACTTTCACACATGTGGTAGCCTCATCATACATTTTCTTGATTGCATTAACATATTTTAATGTTACATTTTTCTTCTCAAGAGTCTACCATAATATTTTTCCTGGGACCCTATTATATGCTTTCTCAAGATCTATAAATATGTTAGTCTTTTTTCTTTTCCCTATACCTTTTCATTAATTGTCGCATCAAGAAAATAGCTTTCATGGTACATCTTCTTGGCATAAATCTAAATTGATTTTCGGAAACTTTGGTCTCCTTCCTTAGGTGATGTTCAATAACACTCTTCTACAATTTTATAGTATGGCTCATGAGTTTGATGTCTCTATAATTAGAAGAAGATGAAGCTAAAACATCATGATGTTAATAAAAAAAATTAACTGAATGAACTATATACAAACAATTGTAGATATCACTATAATTGTTTTTGTATGTTTCTCTAATATTATAATAGGACATTATTATGTTTCTTTTTGACATATCAGGATCTTCATCAGTCTGCACGAAGCAAATCATTATTTCATTATTTGTTATTGCTTAGATTTTATACAATTATGGAAATTTTAGTAACATACTTTTAATAATTATCTGACTTTTTAAAAATCATTATTTGTGATTTCATAGATTTTTTTATAAAAAAATTAATAGTTTTGATAGTTTAAGTATTGACTTTCTAAAAAGAAATAATCCTTGGTGAAATGATAAAGTGTGTAAAAGAATAAAATAATTTACTATTAAATTACTTAAGTTACAATAAGTGTACTAAGAGAGATAAAAACTTACTTTAATGATAGTTATATCTGGAAAAAAGATAAGTTTGGAACTGTTGACCGAGAGATAGCCTTAGTTAGGTTTTAAAAAAAAATCAATTAAGTGAGTTAAAGGATACAATTCACAATATGATGACATGCTCATTCAATATTATATCCTGATCATTTGAGTTTATTTTTTTTTTTTGAGAGAATCATTTGAGTTAAACTATAGTGCTAGTAAATTGGGCATTCAATTCAATTAAATCATGCTCTGATAATATTGCTAAGACAACTCTTGGTGCAAATGTTCCGATAGAGACAATTATGAATTCTATATTTATTGGATTCTACTTTGATTTCACTAGCTAGTATTTTTTTATTTTTATTTATAAACGTGTAGTAGTTAAATTGTTGCAGCATATGATTTGCGAAAAAATAATTGAAGTTTTGTTGTATTTGACACATGTTACTGAATTTCACTGTAAGGTTGCCTGGAAAGGCATATGCGAGGAGGCAGCATCTATGGCTCACTGGTGCAAACGAGGTGGACAGCAAAACATTTTCACGAGCTATTCTAGCCAAGGTGCTTCTTCAATTACTAAACAATTAATATAATAATTTTAGACAAATGTAAAAAAGTTGAAAGTATTTATTAAAAAATATTTATTATATTAAAAATATACAATATTATTTATATTTATTATTTAAAATAATTAAAAAATATTTAATAAACACGACTTTAATTATTTTTAACTATGGAAAAAATTTGCCATTGTATTATTTTCTTTAACTTCAAGGGAGGGAAGGGCGGAATATAAGATAGCAATGGGAACAAGGATAATTAATGCCAAATATAAACGTATGCATTCAAATTGTATACCTAACAATTTAATTTACTGGCGGATTAATTTTACACTTATTATTATCTACTTACTTTACACAATTGTTTTTTATGATACATTTACGTATAGTTTTTGTAATTAAAAGATATATTGACTCAATAACCTTTTACACGTTAAAAAAAGTTGTAAACACATAAAAAAGATTTGTATGAAATAAAATATTTTGCTTATTTAAAAGAACAATTTTGCAATTTTTCACATGCATGCATGTAAAGGAAGATACAAAAGGTGTTTTTTCTTTTGGATTTATAGACTGACAATAAGGTTAATTGTTGATTAATTTGTTTACTAACTTGTATTCCCTTTTGGTTTCCTGTGGCAAAAATTTCCACGGCTAGAGTGCTGGCATACAGGTAACCAACCATTCTTTCTTTCTCATTGCTGCATTTCTGTCTTCTTTTTTGACTTATTTTACGCATTTTTTTTTTTATAATCCATTCACGTTTAGCTAATATAAATAAAACACAAAAAAGTATCAAAATAATATATAAATGTTTTATTTTATATAAAATGATGGGCTTGTGATTTGTATGATATGAACTGCAGACCGTGGTGTGCATTCCTTTATTGGACGGTGTGGTTGAGTTTGGCACAATGGATAAGGTAACCAACCAGCCCTCACTTGACTATCTCGTAATGTTACGTAGCAACGTGAACCTAACCTAACCACCATGTCTTTTTTTTTTTTTTCTTTTTTGAAGTATAACCACCATGTCTTTCGCACCTTATACATGTTAACTTTTGTTGCCTAGGTTCAAGAAGACCTTAGCTTCATCCAACACGTGGAGACCTTCTTCATAGACCACCTCAACCCTCTGCCGCCGAAGCCTGCCTTGTCAGAGCACTCAAGCTCAAACCCGGCCTCCTCCTCTGATCACATCCCTGTCGTCATGTACACTGTCATGGATCCGCTCGCTGCCAATCCCAACCTAAAAGATGACATGGATGAGAATATCGAGGAGGAAGAGGAGGAGGCAGAATCTGGTTCTGAAGAAGAAACCGGGTACCGCATCACTCACGAAACTCCGACACCAGCCACGGCGGCAGCGTCCAGCGAGCTGATGCAGCTAGAGATGTCGGAGGACATCCGGCTTGGGTCGCCAAACGACGGGTCGAACAACTTGGATTCAGGTTTTCACTTGCTGGCGATGAGTCGGGGTGGTAACACGACGGGGCAGGCTGAGTCAACTCAGAGGTGGAGCCCGAGTCAAGACCCCATGCAAGTTCAACTACGAACTTCAGGTAAACTGGTAGTTATAATTGTTTACTTAGACATACACACATAAATGATACTTGACTTCACATAATGTAACAACAGGCTCTCCACCACTGTATCAACTCATCAAACTTTCAACACTTAAGAAATACAGGATAGCACCACTGTATCAACTCATCAACCTTTCAACACCTAAAAAATACATGATAGTGTAAAATTCATTAGATTTGGAAAACGAATTGTAACTTCTAGCTATGTAGGCTCTTTAAGTAGTTACAGGACCACACTATGTGGACGACTAACTAAGAAGAAATTATTAGCTAGCTAGTACACACTACTATTATAATATACTATAGTTGAACATTGATAAATATTATTGAAACTTAATATCTTACACTGCATAATAATTTCTGACTAACTAGGCAAGTGGTCCATCCTAATAAATTAGTAGTATTGACCATTTGGTGGTGGTCCTCATCTAAAGTTCGAAACCATCCAATCGAGTTTAATGCTGAGCCACCGAAGGTAGACACTTAATGACCAGTCCTCGCACAGTATATATATGTACGTAAATTAATTAACTTCCATGCTCCCCATGCAAATATATATCACAATCACAATAAAGATTGTTTTACGCATGTCCATGTTCACACGTCAAGACCGCGACAACAGAAACAGAGCAGAAAGTGGTCACATATAATGATAACCGGTACCACTAAATATTAAAAGTAATGTTTTATTTAAAACCTATATTAATTTATACATTTTAACCATAATTCTAAATTTCTAATTAACACACCTTAGTATTAACATCAATAAAAAAAATTCTATTTTTTAATTTCTTAAAAATAATCTTAGACATCGATTAACAAGACTTAAAATAAAATAAATCTGTACGTTATTATTGCCTTTTAGAAATAGATACATTTAACTTATATCACGGGACTTATGATTTATAAACTTGTATTTTTTTTTCTTCATTCGTGATTTTGGAAAAAAGTGCTTTTAATTATTTGTTGTTTCAAAAGTTTAAAATGACATTAATTATTATTTTTAGCTACATATTAAGTTACTTTTAAACATGTAGAAAAGATAGTAATGATAATATTTTTTAAGATAGAAAATGACCGTATATTATAATGTTGTAATAATAGAAAAACAGATAAAAACATATTAAAGACAAACAAATAGTTTTAGTAAATGTTAATTATATATTTTCAGATCATATGTGTATAATGTGATCTTAAATGTCATGAGGAAATAAATAAAACAGAGGTAATACTCGTTAAATAGTAATGGTTTGAGTGTCTCTAGGTAGGAGCCTTGTGTAACTTAAGTTAGTTGCCGATAAGTATATATCGTCTAGCATAGGCAGAAGAAGGGGAAAGATTGATCTGGTGTCGAAAACAGAAGACTAAGTGCTTTCCACTTGCAACCAAAGAGGAAGAAAACAAAATAAAAAAAAATATTGATTATTGAATAGATGCATGTGTGTATAGATAAGCATTGTCCGGATGAAAAATTCAAAAAAATAACCAACCTAAGGAATTCGAAAACAACAACAACATCAACAGCACCTTTAACTCAAGTTAATTGGGGTTGGTGGCAAATGAATTCAATAATAAATCGTAAATGAGACAAAAAAAGTGGGAAAGAGAGAGGGGGAGAAAAAAGGGAAAATAAGACAAAAGAAAGAAAGAAAAACTAAAATAAAAAATAGTGAAAAGAGGAGGAGAGAAATGAAGAGAAAAAGAATTAAAGGGGGAACAACTGAAATATAGAAATACTAATGGTTTAACCCTCCACCAAACTTATAACTTTTCTTCACCTCGTCCTAAGACACACCGTCCACCAATCTATTTTTCACTTTATTAGGTTTTGTTTAATTATCTTTTTTCAGCTAAATTTCGGTCGACATCCACCTCTCTTTGTGTTTAACTCTTGGTAACAAACTCTTGTTCTTACGGGAGCATCCAATGAACGTCTTATAACGTGTCAAAACCACATCAATTTATGCTCCCTCATCTTTTCACCGGTACTATTGCTATCTTTCGTCGAATATCCTCACTTCTTATCTTATTCATCTTTGTATAACCACACATCCACCTTAACATCCTCATTTCTGCTACCCCTATTTTATGCTCATGTTGCCTATATGTTGGCCAACATTTCGCTTCATATAACATTGTCGGTCTTACAATTGTTCTATAGAATTTTCCATTTTGCTTAAAAGGAATTTTGCGGTCACATAAAAACTCAAATGCACTTTGTCATTTTATTCACCCTGCTCTGGTTCTATGATTTACATCATCATCAATCTCACCACCTTTTTGCAAAATTGATCCTAAGTATCTAAAAACATTTTTCTTAGGTACCTATTGACCAAGTAGATGTATTGCATCTTGATCATCATCTCTTTCTTGTGAAAACTCACACTTTATATAGTCCATGTTGTTCTTGCTTATTGTGAATCCTTTAGACTCCAAAGTGTTTCTCCACAATTATAGTTTCCTATTAACACCATCTTTGGTCTCATCAATAAACATGACATCATCTGCAAAAAGCATATACCACGACACTTCATCTTGAATATCTTTCGTTAGTTCATCCATCACTAAGGCAAAGAGATAAGGACTAAGAGCCGAACCTTGGTGAACACCTATCGTGGTAAGAAAATACCTTGATGTTACATTACAAGTCTTCACACATGTGGTAGCCCCATCATACATATCCTTGATTGCATTAACATACTTTAATGCTACCTTTTTCTTCTCAAGAGTCCACCATAAGACTTTTCTTGCGATCCTATCGTATGTTTTCTCAAGATCTATGAACACCATATGTAAGTCTTTCTTCTTTTCTCGATATCTTTCCATTAATTGTTGCATCAAGAAAATAGCTTCCATGGTACATTTTCCTAGCATAAATCCAAATTAATTTACAGAAACTTTGGTCTCCCTCCTTAGGTGATGTTCAATAACTCTCTCCCACAACTTCATAGTATGACTCATGAGCTTGATGCCTCTATAGTTAGTAAAATTTTGGATATCTCTTATATTTTTGTAAATAGGCACAAACATACTTTTCCTCCAAACACATACATCTTATTTGTTTGAAGAATCTTATTGAAAACATTGGTCAACCATTTTATTGTCACATCTTCCAAGTCTCTCCACACTTCAATAGGAACGTCATCGGGTCCAAAAACTTTATTATTCTCCATCCTCTTTAAAGTCTCCTTAACTTCATATGTATTAATTCTGCGCACAAATCTTCTATTCAGATCATCAAACAGTCCTCCAAATCCACCTCACTTTTATCGTCATCCCCATTAAAAAGTTTGTTAAAGTAGTTTAGCCATATTTCACTTATATCTTTATTTCTTACCAAACGTTTTTTATTTTCATTCTTGATATATCTAACTTGGGTGAGGTATTTATTCTTTTTATCCCTCATTTTTGCAAGTCTGTAGATACTTTTTTCACCATCCTTACTCCCAAGATTTTTATACAAATCGTCAAAAACCTTGCCTCTAGTTTCCCGCACTGCTTTCTTTTGCATTTTTTCTCGCTACTCTAAACTTTTGCAAATTTTCATCATTGGAAGATTTATGCAAATATCTAAAGCATTTATTCTTTTGTTTGATAGCCTCATGCACCTCTCTATTCCACCATCATGTTTCCTTTGTAAGGACTATGTTTTCTTTGCTTTCACCCGGCACACCCCTTCTCACATTTTGGACACACATAACCATCTTATTCTATATTTCATTAGCTTTTCCAATAAACTCTCACGCTTATTCACGCAACATGTTTTCCTTAAACTGTATTTGTTTTTTCTCCTTTAGCTTCCACCATCTTATCCTTGAGTTTTGAGCATTCTTCCTCAAATCAAGAACTTTATTGAACCGAACTTCTAGAACTACCAACTTATGTTGTGTTGCAATACATTCTTCAGGGTAGACCTTGCAGTCAATACAAGAATTTCTATATTCCCTTCTAGTCATAAAGAAATCAATTTGACTACAATTTTGGCCACTATGATAAATGATAAGATGAGACTCTTTTTTTTTTGAAAAAATGTGTTCACTAGCATCAAATCATTGGCTAGTGCAACATTCAAGACATATTCATTAGTCTCATTTCTCGTCCCATAGCCAAAACCTCTATGAATTCTATCAAAATCTCCATTGTTTTTACCAACATGACCATTTAGATCTCCTCCTAAGAAAATCTTCTCCTATTGGGTTATCCCTCTCAAAACCTCCTCCAAGTCTTCCCAAAATTGGTTCTTTTTATTTGATTCTAATCCAACTTAGGGTGCATACACACTAAGGACATTTAAAATTAGATCTCCACTACAAGCTTAATCATCATAATCATGTCGCCTTTTCTTTTTACGTCAATGACTTTATCTTCGAAACTCCTATCAATCATAATTCTAATCTCATTTCGACTCTTGGTTGTACCTGTATATCACAACTTGAAACCGGTGCCTTCCACTTCCTTTTCCTTTTTTCTAACCCACTTAGTTTTTTGCAAGCAAGCAATATTCACTTTCTTTCTGGCAAAAACATCTACTAACTCCCGCAGTTTACCCGTTAATGTTCCTATGTTCCAGCTTCCCAATTGTCTCCTTAACCCCTGAGCGGTGTTTGCCCGTTACACTCGCCCATCTGTGTGTTGGGAGCCTTGCCTATTTGTCACCAAATTCGGGTGAAGACCTGACGTCTTGCCTTTCGACATGGACCCTAGGTCACTTATCACTACATCTTGGGACCGATGTAGCGCCTTGCCTTGTGGCAAGGACCCTAGCCTTTTTTTTGCTACACCCAGGGTCCGATGTAACGCATCGATCGCTATGAAGGGTATGCCCCAACGGAATATCATAAAGGTTCATCACATAAAAATAACTATTTTTTTATGGCCAATTCGCAACTCATGACGTCAACCCTCCTCTTTTATCCTGTCTTGGGACAAATCATGCATACAAACACACATAGGCGGAGTTATACATAAATAAATGTCAAATACTCTCTCTTTGTATTATTTATCTTTTTATTTCTAAAATTATTTTATATGGTATGTAAGGGAGTGTTATTAAAACTCGCATGAACAAAACATTTTTTTTTTGTACTTATACATAAATCTGTACAAAAGATTCATTACATAACAAAAAAGAAAGATAAGGAAAAAGAGATCAATAAAAGATAGTCTATTAAAATAATTCTTGTGGAAAAGAAGGAGCAATAGTATCCAAATAACTATTAATAAACACTCATAATTTCTATGTTCATGTCACATTATATTATTCATAATATGATTGATTTCGATATTTTTCTTTCTTTTATCATTCTGTCGCTAAGTGTTTGATGACATAATGGGTGTCCTGCGTTCATCAATAATCTTCCAAATTTTTTTTTATAAAATATGTTGGTAAATTCATTAAATTGGTTATAATAGTATAATACAACTCTCAATTTTGCATATAATTAATATGTTTGCATGCATATGTTTACTTTGCAGCCCTTCATCCATTGGAAGACTTGACACAAGAGGAAACTCACTACTCTCAAACGGTGTCCAACATCCTCCAAAACCAGTCCACACGGTGGCCAGCCTCACCCTCCTCCGTTGGCTACGTCACACACTCCACGCAATCAGCATTTGCAAAATGGAGCAGCCGTGCTAGCCAACACCACTTCCACCTGACGGCGGCGGCCGGCACCGGCCAGTGGCTGCTCAAATACATCCTCTTCACAGTCCCGTACCTCCATGCCAAGAACCCCGGTGAGAGTTCTCCCCAAACCACCGCCGCGGACACCAAGCTCCGTGGCAAGGGAGCGCCGCAGGAGGAGCTCAGCGCCAACCACGTGCTGGCCGAGCGCCGCCGCCGTGAGAAGCTGAACGAGAGGTTCATAATCCTGCGGTCGCTGGTCCCCTTCGTGACCAAAATGGACAAGGCGTCGATATTGGGAGACACCATCGAGTACGTGAAGCAGTTGCGGCGGAAGATCCAGGAGCTCGAGGCGCGTAACCACCATATGACGGAGGGGGAACAGCGTTCCAAGCTCCCAGAGGTAATTTCATTGGAAAACACCACTAATAACACTTTTTTTAGTAGTGTTTATAGTGTTCTTTAATTAGAGTTTATGAATTAAAAAAACATGTATGTAGGGATTAAAATGAGTAATTTTTAAATAGAGATATTACATATATGTATAGAGACCAAATGAATAATTAAACCTATGTATTATTTAGACCATAACACTCTTCAATGTGGAATCTCTAACAGGTAGCAGTTCAGAGGACGAGTAGCAGTTCGAGCAAGGAGCAACAGAGGAGTGGGGTGTCAATGACGGAGAAGAGGAAGGTGAGGATCGTGGAAGGGGTGGTGGCGAAGGCGAAGGCGGTGGAGGCTGAGGCCACCACATCGGTGCAAGTTTCGATCATAGAGAGCGACGCACTGTTGGAGATCGAGTGTCGTCACAAAGAAGGGTTGCTTCTGGACGTGATGCAGATGCTAAGGGAGGTGAGGATAGAAGTAATAGGGGTGCAGTCGTCGCTTAACAATGGGGTGTTCTTGGCGGAGTTGAGGGCTAAGGTGAAGGAACATGCCAAAGGGAAGAAGGTGAGCATTGTGGAAGTGAAGAGGGCACTTAACCAAATTATACCCCATGCTGTTGACTAAAGAGGGGGTGCATGCATGAATTTCAGGGCTTGACTTTTTGGATGAATATTCCAAGTAGAATTAAATGGCTATTTCTCTTGCAAGCCACACTATTTATACGTCCAATCACAATGGCTTAATGTGTATCTATGATTCAAGCCAGGTGTGAAGTCTAGTAAATAAACTCATAATTAAGTATTGTCAGGAGTGCTAGCTGATGAAATAGAAAGAAACCAGGGAACAATAGTGTTTTCTTTAGAGTTTTAGTAGATTAATTAAAATAGTTGACATTCTATGATTTTACTGTAGTAATGATGTAATGATCCAAGTAGTTGAGAACAATTGAAATTAATATAGAAAAAAAGTATGTATAGTTACTTTATATTTAGTGTATGGTGCTTGCGAACAAAAAATAATAATTTGGGAACTATTTATCATTAAGGGCATATTTGGGGGGTGGGGTGGGGTGGGGAAACTTCTAAAAACTCATTGTTCTTTAACTATTTTTTTTTATAAAAAGTATGAACATATTGATGAAGTATAAAATATAATAATTTTTAAATAGTTCATACAGTTAACTAGAAATTAAATAATGATTCGAAATCAACATATAAACTCATAAATAGTGTTTCTTTTTAGTCTAGGCTAGGTAACACATAGGCCGTTAAGCTAATTATTAGTAGACTACTTTGTTATCCTCCTAGCCTGAAGAGCGGGGCGAGACCAATGCAAGGATTTTGATGCACCAGTTAATATACTTTTGGGAATTATGTTTTTACACTTTTGGGAAGGCCTTTCTATAAGTATAAGAAAATCAATGTATTCTAGAAGGCCTTTTTGGAAAAAGATCAATTTTTAAATTTCTCTTTCATTCTTGGCTCCTTTTGTGGCTCCACGCTTTCTTTCCTGTACGTATTAGGGTGTGGTTCGAAGGTGGTGTAAGGTGGTTGCGGTGGTGTTGTTTGGGTCGACGGTGATATTGAGTGGAGACAGGGTTTGCTTGGGAGAGATAGGGGTATTTGTGTCCATTCAGGTCCTTTGGGGGATGCAGGAAGTAAATAAAGAGGTGGAGGAAGTAAAACCCATCATAATATAATCCTTTTGTTTTGAATTGCTGGGCTTTCACGGGCTTAGCCCATTAGCCTTGGTATTTTCCTTCCTGGAGTGGAGTCGCATAAAGGGGTTAAGAATAATTATTGGTTCTCGATTTTTATAATAATATTTATGGGGTTAAGAAAAATATATGTAATGAATGTTTGTTTTTTAAATGAATTTTCTTTATGCTTCAATTTGGTGTGACAAAGTATAGTATGACTATAGGTTTATGCTTAAATTTAGTATGACTGACTATGATAAGATTTTATTAGAAAATATAAAATTTATTTTGATAATCTGTACGTATTGAGTGATGGCTTTGTAGCTTTTGGGTACAAGAATACTGTTTTCAGTAAAAACCACTATAATACTTACTGTATAATAGCAGTGAGAACTGAGAACCACTGAATATAACTATATTAATACTGAAGCATGCAATTACAAACAAGACCCTCGTGAGACTTGGGTTGCTGTTAATCTATTATTACAAAAGCTAACATCTATACATGATCAAAGAATCTAACAGTACAGTAGCAATAAATTAATTGCATTTTAAACCATCCCAGCATTCTACATAAAGCATGATTTTCATCTTTTTTTATTTGTATGTACAAGGTCCGATGTTAACTCCCCTTTGTGTGCTTTCCAAATTTAAACTTTCTCTTTGAAAATGAAAAGCTAGCTAGTAAGTCCATTCCTTTGGGAGAAATATCTCTGGAGATGAACATTGATTCTGAGATATAAAACGACATTGCTTGGACGCATCTTTCTGATCACTTTTCTTTTCTGCTGAATTATTATTGTATACTTCCCTGCATCTTGGGTTAAATCTCTGAACTGCAACCAGATGAAAGGTTAGGGTAATTAGCTTTTCTCTCAACAATTAATATCACATGTAAAAAACTTAAATTTATAAGGGTATTGACTGTACCAAATATTTAAAATTTCAGGATACTTATAAACTTATAATTAAATGAATAAAATTTGAATGCATGTATGATATTAATATGATATTAAATTCAATGAATTAAAAGTTTGATTTAAGACCTTGCGGGGGTGAAATCTGCAGACCTAATGCATGCACATTAAGATTTAGAGCTTGAACAACTCGAGCTGGAAGGAGGATAGGAGCACAAGCTGCAAAACAAATATAACTGTAAGATGTAAATATATAAATTCAAATTCCGCATGTTGAGACATTCGTATGCTAAAACACTAATTTGGGGAGGGTTGGTCAAGCAAAAAGCAGAACTTGACAAAGACTTTGACTTTGACCATGTTTCAAGTAATAGTTGGAGACCACATAGTCATACGTTTGCTCTTAAAACAGAGATTTTAGAATATGCATACGTAATTTTAATAATCAGTAATTACCATTCAGTAACACAAATTCTTGATGGATGCAGAGTCTATTATTACGTCATTCGTATGCCAAAAATCTTTAAACTACAGAAAATATGTTATTCAAATAATTGAATTTCCGCTCAAGTTCTCAGCTCTGGGGTTGAATTGCAAGTGTTGAGCATTTAGTTTTTAATCAAAGACTTGCAGCATTTAATCTATGTGATCACAAATAAAAAAACTATATGCATCATGATTTCATAATTGTTTACATGAGTTTCAAAATTTCCCAGACAGTATTGATCGAGAAAAATAACACAAATCATTTTTCATGCAGGAATAGGTGCTAGGCACATATGCACGTATTAATATTGCATTGCAAGAAAATACAAGTTCTCCTACCCGGCCTCTTGCTTGGTTGGAAGTTTGTGCCTTCTCTTTGGGGTAAGAACACGCCAGTGCCACATGATCTATGCGTGGATCCTAAGAAAATAGCTCGCATTCCAGGTCCACCATTGGCAAGTTTAGGCCTTTGATACGAAGATCTTGAGGCAGATTTTGAGTACTAGAGAGCCCATTTCAGTAAAAGAAGAAACTATTAGGTATTTGGAAATTAAATTGTAAATAGGAAGTAGTGAAATACATTCAATGAATAATGTATAAAGACCTAATTATCCAAATGTGAATAGATACCGTATCTCTTTTTTTACATGTTTCACCGATCCCTTTTCTTGTTACAATTCTAAACTGTGTTTTTCTTGCTCATTTTGTACATAGTCACACACCTCTCAAAACCTCCAAATTCCATACCAGACTGAGCATGTCCATCGATCCTAACATATATCTAATTTAATGTTATTCTAGGTCTGGTTGAATACAAAATATACATGCTTTTGAGAAATTCTCAAAAATACTTCTGGTCTTATATCCAAACAGACTCTATATGTTACATATTTCGCAACTTTTCTGATTAGCCACTAAAGTTATGTGCTTTTGTAGGTATGCCTAATTTTTTTTTTGTGTCTTCTATGTTTTTGTTTTTGAATTGACTAACAAGAATGAAATCCAACTAATTTTGGGTAAGAAATTAAAATACAAATGGCCTACTCTTTCCGTTTCCAGTAATAATTTACTGTCTGCATCTATAATTGTCCCCCAAGAACAAGGAGCCTATAATCCTAAATCTTAAAAATCATATGGAATTGGACAATGCCCTGAATATGAGGATAAATTAATGTATGATTAATCAGAAAGTCACTAGCTTGTGGGACAAGTGGAATATGTCCTCTTACACGTCTTTTAAAGTACTACCATACTACAACCTACAAGCTAATCTGCCTAACTTCATTCCTTCAATTCATACCCGCATTTTCCTACCAAACTTTTACACACACAAACACAAAAGATTTTTTTATTATTTAAAAAAGAAAAGTATCATGTTGGAGTCTCGTAAGCCACAATAAGTAAAGCAGTACCTGTGATTTTGGTTCTCCAGGTAATTTATGATGACGCTGCTGATGCATTTGCTGATGGTTTTGGAACTTTTGGTGGCGGTTCCTCAAACATACCTGAACATATATAAATTGAACCACATGCACATAATTATAACACAATTCAATAGTAGTCAAATTACTAGAAATTAGAGTACGACTATAAACTAATAAAGAAAAGCAAGACACACATGATTAACTGAAATAGCACTAAGTGATGCTTCTTAGTATAAGAGAAAGTCAGAGTAATTAATCTTGCAAAATAATGCCAACCAAGTTGTTCTCACTTGGAAGACCATAAAGAAAGAGAAGAAGAGAAAAGAAAATATGACCTTAGTGCCGCATGCCTCGTTCAGAACATGAGAGGGTAACCATAGCATTCCTTCTTCAAAACCAACTTCACCATCATCTTGAACATGAATAGCAGCCATAGCCAGAGACAGAGAGAGATTGTTGTTGATTTCGAAGACAGTTCAGTTGCTACCTTATTCTGGAACGGTTGAGACCAGACAGGCTTTTAAAGCTCCCACTTCTAACCTGCTTACTACGTGGTATTAGTAATAGTGGGGTGAGAATCTCTAGTTTATGCCCACGCTTCTCAGATAGCGCGTGCGTTATGCATGCTGTTCTATGCAACCACCCAACCTTAAACAACGATGTCGTTTAGTTGTGCGTATGGTTAACGTCCTCTTGGCGTTGGGGCCCTTGGTGGAAATATAGGGAGATATTGGTCATTTCATAACAACATTGGGACTTGGTTACTTGGCTATACGTGTGTGTGGGTTGAGTTCGGTAAACCCCTCCATATATGTCTAGTTGTTTGTTGTTGTACTTCTCATGTGTGTTTGGTCACAGTAACTATCTCCTCGGACCTTTCTAAATTCTAAATAATTTAATTTTGAGACTCAACTTGTTTATTTTGGTGATCAACCTCAAAAGATCAGCCATATGCTAATAATCCCTATTTGACTCATCGAAAAGTGTACAACGCAGACAATGATTGATAATTTATGAGCGAAAGGAAAATATAAAACATGGTAATGGTATGCGTATGTTATCTAAGGTTTCTGTACGTATGTGGATGCTAGCAACTAACTTTCTAAACCACCATACCAAATTCTCCCAACGTTTTGAAATTATTGCATGAAACAGTTGTCTAAGCTGCAAATAATAGTAACTAACGTAGTTGCATTCCTCTGCTTTCTTTTCCTTTTCTTTTTCATGTTATGAACTTTTTTTTAGATTTTATTTTATTTTCCACCAAAGTTGGAGAAATGGAGTTTCTTTAATATTTTTTTACTTAATTAGAATATCAATAAACCAATATTAAGTTGCATCTTACTTAATCAAGAGCAAATTATTTATGCACTAATAATGTCAAGAGTTTTTACATTATTATTCAATCATAAATTATTATATATCATAAATTTATTAATTTTTATGATCATTTTCATAAAAGTCATGTCAAAAATAATTTTTTATTAATTAATAATGTAAATTTCTTTACGTTAAGAGTACATAAAATATAAATAAAATAAAAATATTTAATGTATTTATATATCAAACTAAGATACATGGACACGTATAAAGTATAGAGTATTAATTGTTAAAGAATATATGTAATCTCACACACAAAAAAGAAGCTATATAACAACTCGCTAGCTGCACCAAAACATTAACCGCTTCTGGTTCTATAATAACGTAAATAATTAAATGTTCATTGCGGATTAGGCGAGTTTGGAGGAGACGATAAATTGATGATAACTCATGTATTCAGTCATAGGAAAGAATATAATAATTGTAATAATATTGCAAACGGGATTTATGTGAAGCAGGTAATTAGAAAATCATCAGAAAAGTTGATACATGAAAAATTTGAAGATCCATCGTCACGCTAATATGCTGTGGATAAATGTTTGGTGTACTTGAGTTAATAAAGGTTGAGTTTCTTACGTACGTATGCGGTATGTCCAAAATAAATAGATATATTTATACACCAAATCAGGAAACAGAGCGAGCTATCCAGACCCAAGATTTAGGTCAACAAAACCCTGATCCTTTTGGTTGGTTGAGAGACCATGCAAGTAATTGCAAATTTGCAACACCACCAAATCTTTAAAAGAAAATGTATACCTACACAAAGAAAAATTAACTGAAAAAATTGTATTAAATATGGTAATTGGGAAAATACGTCATCCACTGCACATTTGAGAATCAATGAAACCAAATGAAGCGTGCAGAAATGTTGGCAAACTTAACCAACTTCCATGAATTTCTGAAGCTTCCAGATTGGAATGGAAGAAGGATCAGTAACAGGGTGCCCTATAACTTGTAGGGCAGCAAAATTGTGTACAAAAAAGAAAAAATGTGATATGATGCCCAATTATTAACATGATAACATCGTAAATAGATTGAAGTAATCAACTGGGTAATCTACTGATTATACCTCCAAAATCAAGGTTGAGTCAAAATTCGTATCAGTTGCCGAGTTGTTACATTCACAAACATACAAATGGGACGGGCACTATGAAAAATCGTAGCCAAAAAGCTTTCAAGTCTTCCAGGTAGCATTGGTGCGTGAAAAGAACAAAATGGAACTATTCCTTAGCGTTTTCCTTGTTTCGTGCCTTCAAATATAACAGAATGCGCTGCTTTCCAACCCCATATCATCTTATGTCCTATTTTTAGAATGCACTGCATATAAAATACTACAGTAAAATAGAGCTTGCATGTCTCATACTATCACATAAACCAAGTGCTACATAAGACTCCTTTAATTGGTGCTTGGCTTAGGATATAATCCTTGAAACATCACTGACACACATTTTACTTGTTAGATCCAATAGTCTATGAGTCTCTTCATCCAACTTAACATTGTCCTTTCTCATCCTCTCTGCGACAATGATAGGCATTTTACCAGCAGTTGCATAAGTTTTGAGAAATAGATTATATATATTAGTATTCACGTGGCCAGCATTCCTAAGGACAACCAACAACTGTTCTGCTCCTTCAGTGTGAGCTTGTTCCTCAATGATTTTGAATGCTTCTCGTACTAACCTTTGATCCGGACTCCATTTTGTCACACTAGAAATAGCTTTACTAAAATAATCCAGAAATTTTTCCACATCCTTCCTTTTCAAATAACCCCATGTAAATAGCTCCCATGTAGTGTAACAAGGAATGACACCCTTTTGCACTATCTGATTACAAAAATCTTCAGCCATTTCCATCTGGTCTTGGTTAATGTATGAACCAAGAAGTATATTTGAAACTCTGACATCATTGGTACCAGAAACAGACTCCCACTCACTATAAAGATCCTCAGCTCCAGCAAAGTCTCCAAGTTTCACCAGTGAGGATATCATGCAAATATACTCATTATCATTCATTTTGCGAAAGGAGGCCTTCATTTTCTCCCATATTCGATTAACGTCATCTTTGTTCCCCATGTTTGTATGCAAGCTAAGAAGAGAGGAGTATGCAACTCGAGTTTTCCTCGAGGTTCTGTTCTCCATTTCTTTCACAGTAGCTCCAGCTTTTTCAAGGCTAGCATTTTTTAAGTATAAATTGGTCAATGTACTGTATGTTACCCAGTCCGGATCTATTTTTGCCTTCTTTAACTCAAGCAGAACTCTTTCTGCAGTTTCAACATCATTCTGCGAGGCACAAGCAGCTAGCCATAAATTGAAAGTGACAACATCTGGGGAAGTGTTCATCTTTAGTTCCTGAATAATTTTAGGAACCTTTTCTAGCTTCCCATTTGAGATATAGAGAGATATCATGTGGTTATAAGGAAGAGGATTTATCAATAAGTCACATTCTGACATTTTTAACATGAGGGCCTCAGCTTTGTCAACCAAATTATTTTGGACATAGGCATGGAGAAGTGCAGAGCAGGTTTGTTTGCCCCTCATTCTATCAGGAAGATCCTCAAAGAATTTTTCTGCACTATTTAAACCACGAACTTTAGTTATCAAGTCCAAGTGGACAGCATAGTCACCTTGCACCAGCTTCATATCTTTCTGCAAGGTCATCCATTCACATACCTGCATTTGCACACGCACACGCACACACACACACAAAAGGATCAACCCTTTTACATTTTAGGCCAATTAAAAATCACTCCAACTAGTCCCCCAAGCCAAGATCACTTGGTTGGGACATTTGCAGGTAAACAGGGTTCAACAAATATTCATGGAACATCCTATCCTCTCCTCTTCCCCTAGCAGGGTCTAATACCCCAAAAATAATAATTGCTGCACCGAATAATATAGCAAATCCTAATTCTTCTAGCCGGATTGTTTTAACAGAAGAGTTTAATATTCATGCATTTTCAGTAAAAAAAAAAACTTTTAAACAATCAGCTAAGTGTTTGTTTGGGGAGCATTTACAAAATTGATTTTGGTTAAGCTGATTTTGAAGTAATGTGATATTTATTTACATGTTTTTATTCTAAAAAAGCAAGTTAATAAGAAAACTAAAATTATAAAAATTTTCATCCAGTGCCAAAACTACCTTTAGTTATTTCAACTCAATCAATTTTGAATAAGAATCAATTCTTCAGCATAGAACTAAACAAGTGAACATTCAACTAAGACCAAACATGCAGTAATAACATGAATCCAAACACGCACTAACATGTATGACTTTTAAATTACAAAACTGAACATTGTTGTAGTAACCCAACATAAAACTTTTCGAGGACAATAGCCAAAGGAAAGCCAGCAGCGCGTGTCTCATGAATCAGGATACAATGCATAACAGGTCAAAATTAACAATGATTAGAGAGTCGAAGGGAAGATGAACGAACCTCGAGTGCGTGTTTGTAACGCTTGTCCTTGCGAAGCTCTCGAACAATGCGATTGAGCTGGTATTTGCGAGGGGGCTCGTGACCCTCTTCCTTCCACTTGTTGATGGCGACGACGGCACTGCGTTTCGGGTACACAAGGCTCAGAAGCCTCCGCCCCAGCGTGTCTCCACCGCCGCTGGAACTGGCGGCGGCGGAGCCTGCTCGTGCCTCCGCCGAAGCGGAAAAGTGGCGAACGACGGCGAGATACGTTCCAATGGAACGAAGCAACGTGTCCGTTTTCCTCAACTGCATCATAAGTCCTGAGTTGATTTTTGCACTTAAACCCTAATTGGAATTGAGTCCTCATTTCCCATGGCTATTTTTATTTTCGTTTGCCATATCGTTTCTTTTTCTGTTTTTTGCAATACCTACTCCGTCCTTGGCTACACAATCACGGTGTAGTAGTATATTTTTAGAATTTGATTTTAAATAAATTTACAGTATTAATGTAAAAAATATATATTATGAATCACAGTAATTAAAAACTACTTTACACATAAAGTTCAAAATAATTATTTAACTCTAAAAACATTATAAGATAAATTATTATTAGATAACGTTATAAAAACTATTTATATTATTATTATTATTATTATACTTAACTTAATTTATATTTTATTCTTGATAATACGATTTTTATTCAGTTTTTATAATTATTATACTTAATATAAAAAGTTGTTATACTTAAATTATCTATTAAAATATGACGTTATTTATGTAGTGTAAGATTAAAAAAAAATATTCGTCATAAAAATAAAAATAAAAATATTATATTTTCAAAGAAAAACGGAAATTAAATAGGTAAGAGATGAATTTTTTTAAAAAGTTAATAAACCATTAGTATATTTTAGCTTACTTTTTTATTATTACAGTACATAATTTATGTTAAACTTTAAATTGATTGTTTAGGAAGATATAAATTTCAGGTGACTCGCTCATTTGTCCAATAAAACACCCAGCTGGGGCCGCACCGCACTGCGTTCCCATACGAACACCTCTGAACTTTCTCGTATCTTTCATGGTTTCCCGCTACAGTGGTGGGCCCCTCCAGCGCCGGTGGCGGTAGGGAAGTTAGAATCGCCATTGTGGGCGACGGAGCCACCGGAAAATCCATACTCGTAGCCGCAATGGCGTCGGAGTCTTTCCCCAAGTCCGTTCCGCCCGTGCTTCCCCCCACTCGCTTGCCTCACAATCTCTTCCCCGATTCCGTTCCTCTTACCCTCATCGACACACCTTCCAGGTCCCCACCACACTCGCTTATCATTACCATTGAAGAAACCAAAACAAAATAAATAAACAACAATAGTATTCCTTTTCTAAAACAATTGGTTAATCAAAGGTAAGCCCTAGATTTAACTGAAATAGTATATGATTCAATTTACTTTGACCTAAAACCTACATACGAACCTTCTTGATTGAATTAACACTTTCGTTGAGACATCAGCATTGTTTTACAGTTATTTTTTTACTCTCGAATTTTAATTGAATAAGGACGTGTGATTTGTTGTGTTTTTAGCTTGGCAAAACAAGGCACGCGCAATGAAGCATTGAAGCGAGCTGATACGGTAGTTTTAACCTATGCTTGTGATGAACCGGTGAGCTTTGAGCGTGTGACTACTTACTGGCTCCCTTAATTGCACAAGTTGGAGGTTGGTTTTGCTTCTTGTTTTAGTCACTGGCGTTTTCAGTTTAGGAATAATGAAATGTGAATTGAATGGCATTGTTTATGTGATGCAGGTGAAGGCACCTGTGATTGTGGTCGGTTGCAAGCTTGACCTGCGGGATGAAAACCAGCTAGTGAGCTTAGAGAGTCTCACCACTCACATAATGAAACAGTTCACTGAAGTTGTCACCTGTGTTGAATGCTCTGCAGCTACACTTTATCAGGTATGCTGCTTTGCTTCGTCATTGTTACTTGCTCATGCTTAAGGTTTTAAGTTGTGTTTAGGGGTGCGGTTTCGTTGTGTTTCTTGATATTGTGGGAAACTGTAGACAAATGCGGTCACAATTGCAGTGGTGGACACCCCTAAAACCTCAAAGTTGGGGGTAAAATTGAACTCGGAGATGTTTTTTAAAACCTTGGTCATGCTATCTATTGTTTAGCCTGCAAATTATAAGTTTATAGTTAGTCTGTTATAAGGTTAGAGAACAATGTCAAAATGTATGAGTGGATTGTATTTTTTGTTGTTTTAAAGATCACTCATTCATGTGGTTTTCTTAGAGCACCATTCAGTACAATAATCCTAAAAAAGCGCTTATTATAAAATTTTAGATGTTTGTATAAACTTATTTAAAAAAGCAGACGCTGAAAATAAGCTAAAAAAAAACTTATTTGGATAAGCTAATCAGAGTTGCTTATGAAAATAAGCAGATGCGGAAGCGGAATTGGTGAAAACATGGAGCTTGATTTAATGAAATTTTGGACGAAACTACCCTTTTTTTAAGGTCAAGTTTACACACAGCAGTCGCTTCCACCTTGCTTTCGTCTCCATCCTTTCTCATCGTGACCTATCTCCAGAAGTGTTGCTCTTCAAATGAGGTTTATGGAGTGTGGGATCTTCGTGAAAGGCTCCAAAGCTTTGTGCAAATCTTCCAGCACCTCATGGAGGCCCTCCACCCTATTTCGCCAGGTTTGGATCTGACGTGGCAAGGTAGAGGTAGATCTGTACTGGCGGTCATGTTAGTGAGTGGCTTTGCCAGCAGCGTCGACGGCGGGAGGCGTGGGGAAGAAGAGAAAATCTGATTTCAAATTCAATCGCATTTTTCCCCAAATCTCAGAGATCGCAAATCATCCTCGCCATCGCGGAGCATCGAACGCCCTCACTCATTGTGAAACCAAGTGTCAATGCCGATTTCTTCTACGAAAAGGAATCATTGATTTGTTGGATACCATTTTACTATATGTTTTCACAGTATGCATCAAACCTGGGACCATGTATTTATGGTTAAATCGCTGTCTTATTGGTAGCTTCGTGGCATCAACTGCAAGATTTACCTTTGGCATTGTGGGGGCCTTTGTTGTAGGATCCTCATTTTGGTGGATAGCAAGGTTGGGATACTCACAGGTTTGTTATATGATACAATATTTCTCTGGTGCTGAGTTATTTGAGAGGATGGACTCTAGATGGTGTAGGCATCATATGATGTGTGATCATATATTTAATTTGTTCATATATTCATAGTGGTGGAAATTTTGGAGGATAAATCACTTTTTACTTATATTCTTTGTGAGGGAGAGGATATTTCATTTATGTTTCACCTTGTATCCTCTCTTTAATGAATTTATTTGCTTATCAAGAGTGAGAATTAATCAAGAAATGAAACAGATGGGAAGGTATCAACAAAGTGTAACAAGTCTTTGGTGTTGTTGATGAACTACAATGCGTATGTTTCAGCTACTTGATTATTATCTTAGCTTGTGTCAACGCATACTGTGAATGAAAAGGAATGTTATGGGGTGTTTGTAGTTCCTATCAATTTAAAGCCATTGGATTTTCAAGTGATTTTAGGAAGTTAGCAAATTTTATGTAGTTCCTATCAATTCAATGCGTACTATGAATAAAAAGCAATGCTATTTTATGTTTGCAGTTCCTAATTTTATTTAACCTGATGTGTCTCTCTTTAAGTTTACTTCTTCAAACTTCAAAGTTGAATATGAAGAGTGAAACATTAATAGCAATACAGATATGACTTGGGTTTAGCCTTTGACATGTGGTGATGTTGTGTCTTGAATTGGGTCTTGAACATATAAGGTCTTTTATGTAATTTTGTAATAAAAAACACTTTTACAATTGGCATACCCAAACAGTCTAAAAATCACTTTTAATTAAAAAAAGCGTTTTTTATAATTGTAACCAAACACAAAACTGTTTCTACTTTTATAAGAATCACTTATAAATAAATCACTCTTTTTCTAATCACTTATTTTAAGCCTAAACAAACTCACCCATAATCCAGCTCAATCCAAGAATTTGCTAATCCACCATGAAATGGTATAATCCATTTGTTGTTCTTTGTAAATGACTTTTGTGCTCTAATATTGAAGAAATAAAACTTTCATATATGAGATTTCCACCCTAGTCACTAATATGGTAGCAACAGAAAATTCTTTGGCATATCAATTGAGATATCCAGGAGGAACAAGTTTTTTGTTACCTTTATCTTAAGGGATTTGGCAAACCTTGCTTGAGGAGATGTATGGAATAGATGTTCCAACAATGAATGCTTTCTATGTAAAGTAGTGGTGGAAATAATTTCTAGTAGTTCATTCTCTCGTGTTTACCCCAAATAGTGAATACAACATCATACACATGTTGAAATAAATCTATATCAGTCTCTTAGTTTTTCCACCTAAAGTTATGCATCTCAAATTTTTTACTTGTTTTTTGAATTTCAGTCCACGGAACGATGCTCCATATAAAGACGCAGCAGAGAAGACTGATATGGGCTATATCTCTCTGAATGGATTTCTGTCTCAGGTGCTTATTTTATTGCTTTCCTTTATTCTTCAACCTTCACTCTTGAATAAATCTCTGAAAGGATTTGTGCTTCCCAATTCTAATTGTTAGCATTATTTATTTCTATGGTCTATAATGGCTTTTTCCTTGCTAATAATAGTGAACAGACTGTGAAGTTGAGACTTGAGATAGGTCCTGAGTCATAATTTAGTAATTTACCCAGTTCCTGGAATAGTTTTCACACTGATTATTATAATCAGAACAAGGACAGATACAATAACATGTCTTCTCATATAATTATAGAATTGACATGTCTATCACTATCAGTTACATTCATTTAATTGCTTGGAAAGATACATCAAAGGAAGTTACTTATTGGTTACTATCATTCAGTGTAGAAAACTCCTGTTTTCTGATAATCTGGATGTTGGACCTTATATTCCATCTGTTACCCTCAACAAACTATTCCTCTGTGGTTTCGTTGCAGGACCTCCCTTCTTTATTTCTTTCTTTCTTTCTTTCTTTCTTTATATTATATTATATATTCTCTCTGTTTCATTTCACCTTTTGGATGGGATGGGTTGTTGTTCCCTCTAGCCATGTAACTTGGTTCCTTCATTTATATTTTGTATTTCAGGCAAATTGAAAAGAATTGTGCTTGTTCACAATTGCTCACATTTAGTTGAAAATTGATTTTTTTTATTGATATATCTTTTAAATTGTTATGGTGAAGTGGGCCCTCATGACATTACTTGATCCACAACGTAGCTTGGCTAATTTGATTTACATTGGATATAATGGCAATCCTGCTGAAGCACTCCATGTCACTCATAGAAGATCAGTAGATCGCAAGAAGCAAACAACAGAAAGAAATGTGTTCCAATGCTATGTTTTTGGTTTGAAACACGCTGGGAAATCTGCTTTGATGTACTCATTACTGGGAAGGTGAACCAATCATTATAGTCAATGTGTCTGAGTATATTTTGCTTCCTTTCTTTTAATCTATATCAGCATGTAAAATTTGATATATTCACTGTTTATTGCTGTCTTCCTCCAAAACAACAATTAACTGTCATTTTCATAGGCCTTTCTCAAATAATTATACTCCAACAACAGTTGAGCAGTATGTGGCTAATGTCATTGAATTAAAAGGGGTGAGGGTGATATTATGTTATGATGAGAAAACATGATTACCATTTTAATGATTTTGCAAAACAATATTATCTTCCTCTCACGTTTTATCTCAATATACTCTATTGCTGATTACTATTGGAAGGTCCACATGTGGTGGAACCGTGGAAGTTAAGTGTGTACAAGATGCATTCCATATACTCATAATCCTGGTGTTTGCTATATAGGTAACTAGGAAAATTCTCATATTGCGCAAGATACCTGAGGATGGACTATTGCAATTTTTGTCAAATCAGGATTGTTTGGCTGCGTGTGATGTAGCTGTTTTTGTGTATGGCAGGTTGGGTACTAAATGATTTTAAGTGGTAATGTTTTGTTACAGTTAGCTGTAAACCTGCTGTTTTTCATTATTGATCTTCTAACTAGCATTTTTATTTTTAGTGTGGAAACATAAGTGATATAAGATCTTCTAGAACTGTTTATGATCACTTAAAATGCCTGCCTTGCATGCTATCTTCCCCTAAGAACTGGTTAATTATCTATGCTGACAGAATTTGCTGAATTAGAAACTAGATCCTGCCTACAATCTCTGACCCATGAATAATCTTAAATGTATTAAAAATCGATATGAAGTTAATTTGGCTTGCATTTTTATGGTTAGTAACTTTCCGAAAATTTATAGTGCAATTGAATTTCATCACAGGCAGTGTATACGGATTTACCCTGAAAATTGGGAAAAACACTATTTTATGCTGATGCCAAAGTTAGCAGTATACTGCCTAGAATTAAGGGACTTGTGTGTGTGTGTGTGTGAGGGTGGGTTACATGCATTTTTTATATTGCACTGGTTGTTTTAAGGTGAGGCTATCTTCTCTAGCAAAATTCACCTTACACTACTAAAGTGAATCTGATGTATTAGATTAGTTTATCTTGGAGAAGTATTTGTACCTTTTCAGCTTCCTAAGAAAACTTTTGAAGAAAGAAAAAAGCAATTATTTTCTCATAAATAATCTTAACCAAACTTATATTATCAGATTTTGTGGTTCTACTACTGGATGTTAATGTTGGGTCCATGGATGGAATAAATTTCCCCAGTTGAAGCAGTATGTGTTAATTCTTTGTTTTGTAGTACAACTATTTCCTGTACTTTGTTCCCGTGTCAAATATATAAAATGTTTGTTCCCTGTTTTCCAGCTTAGATGAATATTCATGGAAGAAATCCAGAGATATGCTTGAGAAGGTTGTTAGACAAGGAGAACTAACTGGTTATATAACCCCTTGTCTCCTTATCGCTGCTAAGGATGATTTACCTCCAGTCCCAAGGACAGTACTAGATTCAGTTAAGGTAATGCGTTTTCAGCTCATGATTACCATATAGTTGTATACATGATGATTATAATGTTCTAGCTACACCTGAGTTCCGTATTTTATCATCTCTTTATGTATAGGTTACTCAGGCATTGGGAATAAAGGCACGTACTCACGTAAGTATGAAGTTAGGTGATTCAAGTAATGTGTATAATAAATTATTAATACTGCAGAACACCCTCATTTGAGCATTCCAGAAACTGAGACTGCACGGAGAAAGAAGCAACACAACCAGCTTCTTCATCACTCTCTTATTTTTGCCTTAGGTGCGTTTATTTTATCTACCTCTCGCCAGAACTTGACAGATTGACGCATACACCACGAACTTGCACAATATTCATTTTTCCATTGTAAGTGTTTAAACTTTCAAATAACTTTCTATCTTGAATTTACAGTTGCGGCTGCTATGGCGGTTGTCGGTTTGACAGCTTGTCGTGTGCGTGCAGTGAAGAAGAGTACTGCTGCTTAACAATCAAACAATCGTTATACAATTTGATATATAGTAATTACTAATTACATTCATTGTTGTTGTAAGGATGCTTTAACAGGGCTTCTTTAATATGATTTATATCTATTTTTTTGGTTTTCAATTGGGTTTTCATTGTGGACACTTTAAACAGATCAAACCATTTCAAGCCCTGTAATTTTTTTGTTTTCGTGGAAGTTATATTTATGGTGATTTTTAATTAGTTATGTAAGATTAATTGCCATATGTACTACTTAATGTCTTTATATAGAATATGAAATTAACTAATCTAATCGTAGAATTGGAAGTTTTTATGAAGTATATTAAATTTATAATTTTTTTGTAAATAAAAACTAATATATTAATTATATCATACTTTATTTTGATGTACAGAATATTATATATTATTTAAAATATTAGTAAATGTTTATTACTAAATAACAAACGAGAAAATATTTAATTTATATAAAATTTGATATATATCCAATAGTTGGATTGGTTAATTTATGTTTATTCAATATCAAATTAAATGGTGCAAGGCCAAGAGTTTAACACCTAGTGTTACTTGCACACAGTAAGAAGACTTTTATCATGAGTGAGAAAAAATGAATCAAATTATGAATGATTAAAATTTAGAGACTAATGACTTTTTTAAATAATCATATGACTTAGCTTTTAGTCTTAATAATCATTTATATATAATTGTATGGTATAAATTCATTTCTTTCATTCTTATTAATTTCATTTCAAAAATCATATCATCATCAGTAAAGTGTATCAAAATTAAACCCTTTTTCTAGAACAAAACTATCTTGTTTCTAAAAAGGAGCTTAAGAAAGGTAATTTGCTATGTAAAATTATCATCGTCCAGAATTTGCCAAGCTAAAAGAACTGCTTTGAAAGACAGCTTTCTGCAAACTAGTGAGATTGTTGTCGATAGTTAAAAATCAACGATCAATTACACTTTTTTCCCCTTTAATATATAGGTATACTTGGGCAGGAAAGTAAACCTATTGAAGTCATTTATATTACCGAAAGTGAATTCCCCAATGATAGATGAGAAAAATTTGGAGAAGAACTAGACAACGGGTTGATGTGGAAAGATAGCAAGTGATATCTAACATAGTTTGAAAGAGTTAAACTACAAGATCATATTGACGTCTCCCATATCCAAAGAGTTCACCCGATCGGGTTCAAAATTCTCTGTCCCTCTGTGACCCCTCTACAAGCTACAATGTGTAACTGACTTGAATTTGTCCTTAGGTCCCTGGCTTACCTCGTAATTTCATGAGGGTTTTTGTCCAGTTCCTTCTTTTATTTTTTGTCTTTTCTAAATCACAACTATTGATCATTGGAGTTAGTTATGTTCAAGTTGAATATGATTATGATAGACCACAATTTTTTTTCCCAACCATTTAACATAGTTACATATTTAAGATTCGAACTTAAAAGTTATGATTGAACTAAAATAATTACACGTTAATTGATTCATAAACTTGATGATTCTGTACAGTTCCATATCACAGTACACTGTTGGCACTAAATAAATAATAATAAAATTACAAATGCACTGTATTTAAGCATTTATCATGCATGATAATAATGCACTGTATCATGGTAATGGTAATGTTTTCCATCCGTTATATAAAAATAAAAGTTACAAGTGGGTTCAATCATTCATATTAAAGAAGGATATATGATGGGATGGGATTCTCGGTTGGCTGCGGAAAACGATCCCTTTCCTGTTTTGTTAAGGTGGTTCATAAAGAAAGTTGGAAGGAAATGATACTAATCCAGATGAAAATCTCCACAAGCCACCCTGGGCTTTCGACACGTAGCAAATTATTTTATTTTATTTCTGCGCATCTTTTATAAAAGCGTGTGGTCCACATAATTCAAAACTCCCCATGAGTACTCTCTTGCGGAGAATCTAGCAGCAGAAGAGCACCAAACAGACAAGATAAAAGGGTTTTTGAGTCTATCAGTGAAAAATGCCATCTACTTCAAGGGCAGCTAGTTTAGGTAGTAAGCCTATTTTTGGCAATAGAAAGTGGGCTTGTGTTTCAGCATGTTTGAACCCTTGAGTGGAACTTTTTAAGTACCCAAATGCTTGGGATGTTTTTTTCTTCTGCACTTTCGGAATTGCTAGCTGCATTTTTTATATTTCTTTCGGAATGATCATTCTCATTCCGGAAGCAATACGAGAATTGCATGTCATTCCGGAAGTAACATGAAAAATGCAGAAAATAATTTGGAGATTACAGAAAGTAATTGCCAAATCCTTGTTGATGCCAATTCCTTGTGGTTAGCCCATTTATGCTATGGCTTGAATTAGAGCAAAAACACAATCAGACCATTGATATCAAGTTTATAGAGTATGCAAATTCGATCCGTAGAAGGCCAAGGTGGGAGACAAGAGGGGCGGGGTTTTCTTGTATGTTCTTCCTTTGTTACTTTTTACTTTAAATTGAAGTGTCAAATTTGATTTCGTTATGTACATTCACTAGTGGGCCACGTATGTTGATTGAGAGATCAAAGTATCCACTAAAAATGCTTTTTTTTTCCTACCATAAAAGAACGCTTTTCCAATATAGAGAAGTTGACGTTTCTAAATGAGAATATTGGTGATACTTGATTTGATTTGAGTGTTTATTTTTATTTTTTATTTTAGTTTTTTAAAATAATTTTATTTTCAAATTTTTAATATTCAAATACATGTATCGTGAAGAAAATATTCTAAGATACCACTATATTTCACTTTTTTTAAAAAGACTGAAAATGTTGATTTGTTATTTTTAGTTTTAGACTTGTTTTTAAAAATATTTTAAAAAAATGTTTTCTAAATTTTAAACAAACATATTTTCATTCATATTTCTATTTTCGTTGAAAATGAAATAAAAAACACTCAACCAAGCGTCACATAAGACCTTTGCTTGTGTTTTTACTTTTTAATTACAAAATTATCACTTTATTTTTAATCTATTTCTTATTTGCAAATATTTGTAGAAAAAATATTGAAAATTACTTTTTTTCCTGTGTTTTCTGTACAAACATTTGAAAATCGGAAACAGGTTAAAAACAAGGTGACTGGTTTTGTAATTAAAAATTGAAAACAGAAAATAAAATAAAAACACAAGTAAAACACCCCCTTACATGGTGTTTTGTTTTTCTTAGTTGATATTTTAATTAGTTATTGATAAAAAAAAGTGAGATTATTTTTAAAATAAGCAGGAGATTTCCAATTTTGAATTTTAGTGAGTTTTTATCATGACACACTTTAAATTAAATAAATAATTAATGTAATCTTAATAACTATAGAAAGAAAAGCTCACATTTTAAAAAAACTTTATCTACTACCTATAAATGGGAAAACATAAAAATAAACCAAAATATTATTTAAATGATTTTTTTCTAAATAAAGTAAAATTATTACTAATTGATCTGATAAAGATGGACACAGATGAAATATTCGAGGTGGACTTTTGATATATCTAAAATGGATTGTTGGTGAGTCTGAGATGAATTTTTGATAAAGTGACAAACTGCTGAGACTGATGACTATGATGTGTAGAATGAGTTAACATCCAAATTCCTTGAGCTAGTTACCACATTGATATCACTACAACCCTACGAAAAATGGGTGTACGCATTTAAAAACACTTTGACTCTTACTATACTATAGAGAGAATGTGTAAAAATACATAATCAAATAATAATGTTGTTAGTATTTACTAGAGTTAGAAATGAACTGGATTCTTGACACATAGCCCATGACCTCACTATTACCCTGTATTGATGTAGTGATAAGGTTTACTCCAAACTAAAATACTATACTCTTATCTTAGGCACCTTGTATTTGGGTGTTGAATTTTGGTCAATAATTATAATTTTTATCTCAAATATAAATAAAAAAATATCTTGGATGTTAGTTCTTGGATGTTAGTCTTAAATATAAATAAATTTTAATTTATTTTATTTTATTTAATGAATCATTCTCAAAAATATTTTTCATTTAGTAGAAATTTTATTTTCACTTTTTATTTTATTTTTGATATCAAGTTTAAAGAAAAATAATTCAAGAAATAAAAAAATTAAATGATTGGTACAATAAATAATATTAAATAATTTTTAATCATTATAAACTAATTTTATTTTTCACTTATATTTGAGATCGAAAGCAATATTGTTGAAATAATGCAATCCATCGTATAGGTTGGGCCTTAAGCCCAATCCGTATTACTAATTTTAGAAAGATGATTTTATCTTTTTCACCTTTTCTAATCTTATCCATGGATGAATTTTGTCAATAGAGAAATATATTACTATATGGGTATTTTGATGGTGGTAGGGCCTTAATGGATACGTACCCGTTTAGATTCTTTGGTTGGCATCAATTTGTCATCCACTGAGAAAAGGAAAAGAACCTGTCAACTTGGGTTGGGGAGACCACCTTACGATTCGTCAAATTGTTCATCTTATACTAAGCTCCCCAAAGTAATAGCAAATAACAATAAATCTTAAAAAAGGCAAACAAATAAAGCGACCACGAACATCATCTTGCAGCCTAAGAAGCCTCGGATACTTCAAAATGTTGCTGAATTAATGATATTGTATGAAATATTTATTAATTTTATAAATGATTAATCTTTATTGAGGGTCTGATTGATTATTTTTAACAAGATTCTTTTAATTTTGTATCAATAATACAAGTAAAATACTACCATGATCATATAATGGTTATTAATTTATGAAACACCGATTATTTTATTTTAGAATTTAGATTTTTATCATTTAATTTCGTATGTTGCATCTGAATCATGTTATATCCTATATTTTTTTAATTTTTTGTTGCATCCATTACCGGTATCTTGTCGTATCTATATCCTACATATGCAACGTGTGTTTGGATTAGTTTTCCCAACTAGCTGGTAAGGGTAGGGTAGGCATACGCATGCCTCCATGCAAAATTCAGATTGGGATAATGACCCATTTCTCTAATTAATTAAGGATATATCTCAATTTTTTTAATTTTCTTACACTCTTACATATATAAATAAAACACAATTAAATTTTCTGTGGATAATTCTGTTTCTTTCTCAATCCAAAACAGTTATCAATAACTTCAAATTGTCATCAAAATTAATTAATCTCCTTCAAAACGCAAAGTTTAATTTGTATTTGGTAGTGGTCGAAAATCTGGATCACCACCACCAACTTAGGCTTTTGTATGATCGATCACCATAATAGTCTAGTTTGCAGGGTTGGCAGCCCCAGCATCATGGGCCCTATCCTTGCAAAGTATATATGGCTATCATCTTATTCCTTTCTCTTATCATAACTTATTGTTATGTGGTCTCCTCACATAATTAGATTGGCTTTAAAATTGCTAGGAATAGTCTTGTCTACTCCTCTTATATTGGCCATGCATTCAGTTTAATCAACAAACCAGCTACTTGGGGATACGTCATGGAGATGTTTGGTGTAATGGATTTTATCTAATTTAATAAATTTGGGAACTGAAATTAAACGAATTCAATGCTGACCCTCAAGGGCACTTAAAGCCCCTGAAGAAATCACAAAGCCAAATGGAATGTGGATTAGGCCTATCAGATATGACATGGATCCAACAATAGGATTGATATAAAAGGAGTGAAAGGACTGGCTAGTCTGCACGTACCATTCGGGGTACACGTGTCAAACAAGGAGAACAGGTTAAGAACCATGAAATCATATGAGAGGAGGAGCATATTTAATCATACGTATTGGGAAGGTGGGGGATACTACAATTAATTTTTGGGTTTTGGAATTAAGACTTAATTTCTCAACGCAAGTGTGGAATAATATATAGTTGATAAATAAGATATTACATGTATCATGTGTATTCGAGCGGTTCTCCTTAACACCGTTAACACTACCTCATGTTTTGTGTGCCTCTTAATTAGTTCTCAATTGGTGACAAATTCTCAGATTGTATTATCCACACACGGACAACGAAGAAAAGTCCACCTTATAAGACTAAGATATATCCATTAATTATCTATGAATAGACACAAATTTTGGACGGAGATGTAGTGAGAGCAACATGCATGACTATGATTCATTGCTAAAGGACTGAGAGGCCAAGGAGAAAATACCATATTTTTTTTCTTACAAAAAACAATTGTCAATTTTGCACAAATCGTCACTAGGGGTGGTTGTTTTATTTGTTGAGGGAAGGTCCTAAATCCTAAAGGTGGGTAACGTTAATTTAAACTGTGTTTGTTATGTAAGAAATGGCATGGAAAGGAAAGGAAAGAAAGAGGGTCGTTTGTTTTGTAAAGAAAAAATGACATGGAGAGATTTAAAAAAAGAGTGAGCCTCACAAGTTTTAACATTCAGGGTGAAAAATGCAAATAATACTTTTTTAATAAGAAATTATGAATTTAGGACTGTTTGGAAACATATTACAAATCTGGGACAGGGAGTCATGTTCAGATTAGGCGTGTTACTCCCTTGAGTCACGCCTAGATTAGGTGTGTTACCCTCCTTGAGTCACGCTCAAATTGAGCGTGTTTCACTACGTTGCGCTATGTGTCACGCATGCATGAATCAGTGGTTATATAAACTTCGGAAGTCATAACTTTTGACAGGAATGTCTGATTGAAGCGAAACTGGTGTTAAAACGCTCGAAATTGAGAGGAGAAGTCCTAGGCAAATATCGATAAACTATTTTTTCCAAAAAAATGCATCTAAGTGCTTCAAAATTAGGATTTAGAATTCAATCATTCGAAAATTTTCTTTTTATCTACTTTTTTAATTATTTAATTAGTTAATTTAGTGATATTTTTTTTTAATTACTTTTCTTAATTTCGAGCATTTTGACATATCGTACGCTTCAATCGGACATTTCTATCAAAAGTTATGAACATTCGAAGTTTATATACATATTTAATGCTATTCTTTTTTTTATAATTACAAAATAAATAAATTTTATTTAATTTAAATATTCAGTTACCAATAATATTTACTGACTACAGCGATACATTGACACGTCACATTATTTAACAGTCAACGTTTTTTCTTTAACAATTAACTTAATCAATTTATTAAAGCAAAATAATTAATATAATAATTATCCGAAAACGAAAATTGCTTTTATAAATTGTTATTTAATATTATTAATTATTATTTTTATCTAATTTTAAAGTATATTTAGACTTTTATTTAGTATATTTTTTAATTTTATATTATTTTATTTAATATATTTTCTATATTTTTTAATATTATTTTATTTAATATAATTTCTATATTTTTATATGGTTTTGTTTAATATTTTTTGGATTTTTTATATAAATAATTTTTAATATAATATTTTATTTAAAATACTTTCTATATTAAAAAATTATTTACAATATAAAAAAACAAAAAATTTGAATTTTTTAAAAATCGGTTTCTATTTTAGTCACTAACACTTTTTGCGACTGAATATTATGGTCACAAACATTAAAAAAATAATATTATTACAAAACGTGTTAGCGACGGAATAGGTCACGACCATTTTGGACATGACTCGCTGCCCCATATTTATAATATGTTTCCAAACAACCCCAAATTCATAATTTTTTTATTAAAAAAGCATTATTTACGTTTTTTTTCCTTAACATTCTCTCTAAAGTCCTTTAAAATAAGAAGAAATAAGCTTTATGCAACAACTTTCCCCATCTTACCCTCGTTCGCTCATGCAACTTGTGACAAACTATTTTTGGTATTGGAGTTTCCTTTATCCAGTGATTTTCAGGAATTTTATGTGTATAATCGATTATGCTTATATACATAATTAATTACGTTTTCAAACATATTTTTTAAATATGAATTAAAAGAAAAAGATTTTAAAGTATTAAAATTATAAAGAAGGTATGAAATTAATTAATATAACATTTTTAAAACATGTATCTATATATATATATATATATATATATATAAAATCTATTTCAATGAATTTAAATGTAAACTTAAAAAGAATATCTAAAAAGAATATAGTCTTTTTTAAATTATAAATTAAACTTCACTGTATAAAAATAAATTGATTGAAAATATTTAATAGTTGGTACAACTAATATTTTAATAATATTATTTATGAAAATTTAAGGTTTGATATTTTTCAACTTTTGACTAAGTTTAAGATTATGTTTTACAATATATTTTAATTAGTTTTTATTTTTTTAATTGAAAAATTCATTTAACTGTTTTACAAATAATTTTTTTTAATAGTTTTTCAGTGATTTTTTATGTTTTTTGAAATGTTACTTTGAAGTAACGTTTTTATAAACGATGCCTTTTAACTTTTTATATTTTTTTCTACTTTTGTTATTGATATATTTATTGATTTCATTGTAATCTTTTTTAAATAAATCATTATATTATTTTTTTGTCATTTTATACTTTTCAGCTATTTCAATAATTAATTTTATCGAACCCTTCTAATTTAATAGGCTTGTTTTTCAACTTTCATTTATCAACTAATTTTTCAGCTTTCAATTAGCTTTCTAACTTCTAATTAGCTCTTTAGTTAGTTTTGCTAAACATAATCTAAAAAGACATAGCTATGAGACTTAGGGTATGTTTGGTTTAGATGGGAGAAATAGAAGATAAATTTTAAAATTAAAATAAAGTAGAAAAGTATAGGTCCCACTAAATAAAGTATAATTTTTTTCTTATATATTATTTATCTCAAAACAAACACACACTTAGGGGTTGTTCCATTATATAATTTTTTAATTATTAGTTTCACTTTTAGTTACCAAATATTATCTTATTTTTACTTTATTTCATAATTTTATGAGTTTATAAAAAAAGTAAAAAATAAAATAAAAGAGTACTATTTCTAAAAGACTTTTGGATTTGAGTTTGAAAACTGATTCATTTTGATTCAAGCCGAACTTATGCAAATGTATATGTTTTATTTATAAATTTATGATATCTCTCTTGTTTATATTTTTATTTCTTTATAACTTATACTTATTTATGAAATATATATTTAATTAAAGATAATATTTGAGTAGCTATTTGAATAAAGATATATAAATATAATTATAATTAAGGTTTGTAAATTTATTTTTAATAGTCTATATCTGAAGAATTAACCTATTATTAGTCATGCATATAATCACTTATAGATGAGATATTTGATTTTTTTTATTATGTTGGTTGCATAGCTTGTTATTTATTTAATAATTTTTCTTTAGAAAATAAATAATAAAAAAAGATTAAAATCATGAAGAATCTCTTTCAAACTACTTTAAATTGGATTTAATTAGAATGAATTTAAATTTTAAAACAAATTTATGGGACGATGAATTAAAAAAATCAAAGTATTTAGATCAAGTGATTTTTTTCTTCAAAATTAGTTCAATTCAATAACACAATATACCCCTCATTTTTAGATAAAATACTGAAATATAGTATTAAAAATAATTAATATTGCATTAACTTTTAGAGTTATAATAAATATAAAATATTTTGAGACAAATTTAAAGGACACGTATGAAACCAAGGGAGAAATATGCAATCCGCACAGACGAAAATGACGCTACGTACCAAATTGCAAGCAACGTTGTCCTATCCTATCATGTGACCTACTTGCTGGATGCAAATTCTCAAACAGTAGACAAAAAAAAAAAACAAATAATCAATTGTGGGATATGTATTGAACGCAATAATTCGATGAGCATAACTTTGTCCACACAGAATAAATCTGTCAAATATAATATACCTGCTAAATGCTAACTTCTTACCTTTATAGACCCTGGAGATTTAGTATCATTTGTACTAAACAAGTGGATCAAATACGTCATTCCCACCCTGGCAATGTTTTTAGGACTTTCTTTACCTAGTTATATGGGAATATTTGCTACATATATATGGAGTTTCAAATCTCAGTACTTTGAATATTTAAATATGAGTCTATGAACAAGATCTTAGATTTGAGAGAATCCTTACATTTCCATAAAGAAATACAATGCAGACAAACATTTTTTATATTAAACTCATATATTGAATTAATACCAACAATATTATTCAAAATGTATACGCCAAAAAAATAACATTCAAAATATCGCTGCGAGAGACGCGGTTGATCCAAGACTATTTAAAACTCAGGCTTTAAATCTATCAATAAAAAAATATTTATTATTAATTCTTATAAATAAAAAAGGCTCACCATGTAGTTCTTTTTATTTTTAGTAAAAAAACCTCTCAAAATTCGCTTTAAATCTCATTCATTGTTGGGGATTTCTATTTCGGCAAGAGATTACAGTAGCATCTTCTTTTTAGATAAGTGAATGCTCTAAAAAAGCATAATAATACTTTTTTTTTTTGTTGATTTAATGTACAAAATCAATGCTGCTAAGAATCAAATTGCATGTTTTTGGGTTAGGCTCACAAAAATAGTTAAAAAGTTAGTTGAAAGTTAAAAAATTAGTTAATAACTAAAATTTGGTAGTTGATAATTAAAATTTATTAAACTAACTTATTAAATTATAAGTGTTTATTAAAATTATATGTTAAAGTATTGATAAATATAAAATGACGGAAATAGATATATTTATATGACACTTTCATATAATTTTTAATTTTATTTTATGTTAATTTGTGTAATAGTCAAAATATCTTGAAATATAATTTAGAAGTAGTAGAATAAATAATGTAGAAGTGAAATGGTTATAATACATAGTATAACATAAAAATACTAAAAAATAATAGAATAAAATTAAATAAATAATATTTTGATGTATGATAGTGAAGTGATAAAATAAATATTGTAAATAATATAATGGTTAAAATAAAAATTGTTGTAATATAAAAAATCCAAAAATAAATAAATATATAAAAGAAAATAAATTTATTATCTATCTTCATTAATATGTTATGTAATAAAATGCTCAAAATAATAAGATCATGCCTTAGCTTATGTAAAAAAAGGGTGAAAATAATAAAACTCTATTTTATGAGTGTAAGGATAGAAACAAAAATATATAAGAAATCCATAACCATATAGAAAAGGATGAAAAGAAAATTTAATAAATATTTAAAAATGAAAAAATATATAAAAAAAACTACACGGTAATATTACTGACAGTCTTAAAAAATACTACAAGTTACTGCAAAGAAATTGTTTACCGAATATTATTGTTGTTAAATAATTTTTTAATTAATAAAAAATTAAAAACTAACTAAAGTGACATATCAAATCTTAGTATTTGTGACAACCAAATCCAGTTTTACATCATATAACATTATTTTTGTCATGTTTGAGAAACATTCCTGAATGTAATTCAGATATACTTCGTTGTAACATTTTTATTTTTAGTTAAAAATGTACGCAAAAACCATCCCGAAATTGAAACCTTATTTAGTATAGACAAAATTTGTGGTGACAATTGAAGTCATGCCACAACGGGAAGAGCATAACCTCCATTTTTTTATCACTCAATTGTGCATGAATCTCATTTTTCTCGAGTGTAAAAGGTCCCACGTAGTCTACGTATGTGAATGTTAAAAGAATTCATAAAATTGGTTTGTAGAGTAGAACACACTATTGCTAATCCCATTTCATTAATCCTTTTGGCTGAACTAATTAAAGTGAAATCATTAAATTAAGCTTTAGTTGATAACTTCTAATATCGTATCAAAAACCAATAACAATAACTGCGCATTTGTTGCATTTATTTTCTTTTGGGTACACAATGTAGGTCGACATTGACAATGAAACTTCAGAAAGAAACATTGGCTAAGACACTAAGTACCGAATCGAAGAAGAGGGTGAAAAAAAATAAAAAAGATAAATAAATAAAAAAACGGGGGAGCTGAGGGTGGAGTCACTTTCCCCTTTAAATTATCTTTTGGAGATATTAGCATTAGTACGCTCCATGTGACATTAAAATTAAGGGACATGCTGATTTCCCCCGAAGATTTTTCTTGCTGTGACATGATATGCTGAGAGAATATGTGCTTAAAGGACCTATATGCCTCACAAATAAGGTTCCTAAAGCACATGATGTTTGGGACAAAATGATGCATGTGATGGTTGAAAATTGCGTTTCACTGACGTCATCCAAACCCTCTCACCAAAACAGGTTAACGTATGGATACCCAGACTCCACGATTAGTCACTGCCTTCCTCTATTAAGGAATGTGATGCCCAACCTCATCGCTTTCCCTCTCTAACCAACCATCTTCCCCAATTGTTAGTGATATTTCAAATTCTACCAATCATCCTCATTATTCTCTTTTAGGCCCTTTTTATCTTCTTTTCCTCCTTTCCTATAATAACCAAGGTTAAATAAATAAAAGAAAAAGAAAAAAATGTTTAAATTTCCTAAATTCTGTCAGAAAAAAGGTTTGCGACGGAATTAGCGACGGCCAGAAAATGGCGCCCCGAGCGTGAGATTGGCGCCCCGAGCGCCAGGCTCACTGGAATTTGGCGCCTGGAGCGCCAGAAATGTCCAGAAGGCCATTTTTCACTGGAAATTGGTGCTGGAGGCGTGAAAATGGCACCAGGAGCGCCAAATCTCGGGCAGGCACCCTATATAAAGGGATTTTCACGATTTTGGGAAGAAAAAATTGGTTTTCTTCTTCCTCTAAGCCTTTCCTCCATTGATGAGTGTGGAAGCTTCATAATCGCTTATGCTTTGACCTAAACAATTGATAACCAACTAGGAAAGTGATTAGAACCTCGAGATGAGCTAGATCCTAGTTTCAATCTCTCGAAAAGATAGCCAATCGGAGAAATCCAGTTCTCTAGGGAATATCCTCAGAGCTTGGATTTTGGGAAGAAATGAGTCATTTCAGAGGCGTTCAAGCTTGGAAAAGCTATCCTCTAACCTTCCTCGACTGTTTAGAGGTAAGAAACTCGATCTTTAACCGGTTATTTCTGAAAGATGATTCTTGATGAGTTTTGATGAATTTTGGATAAATGAGTGAGTTAGGGTCGAAATTAGGCTTGGATTCTTTAGAGATATATGCTCAGGAGGCTGTTTAGATGAAAGTTAAGCTTTGAATCTTGAATATTGATAAAGTTTAGTTTTGACTCTGACATCTGTATGAGTAGGAAGATTGATGTTATAATGATGGGTTTGAGCCTAGGTACCTTTACAAAAGATGATCAGGAGGCTAAATAAATGGTAAATATGTGTTGAAATAGTCGTTCTAATAAACTTGATAAGTGTTGATATTTGGCCTGGATGAAGACAATTGAACTGATAGAATTGACTTGTGCAGAGTCTTTGGGAGACTCTAGTACCTTGGTTAGGCCGAGATAAACCTTGTTGAGGGTCTGTGAGTAGCCTATAAGATGAGTAATTCTGATAACTTTAATATAGCAGACAAAAAGGTTTAAATGGAAAGGAAATGCTTTGCTTTTCTTTTAAACGGTTGAGGACCGTTGAATGATTCTTGCTTGTGTGTGTGTGCCTTTGTATAAGGCGTGACACCAAGGGTGTCGGTGGCGAAGACCACAGTTCAGAGATTGGATAGGAGAGCACTGCCTTGCCAGGTAAGCTCTATGTTCTTGGGAGTATTTCTCATTGCTTGTGTTCCACCATACTCCGAGAGGGAGTGATGGTTGTATACATGATTTATATGCATTGAATTGGTTGTTACAGTTCTATTCATGATGATATGTATGCATGTATCTGTGCTTTGTGTATGGTTGCCTTTCGGATAGATCTTCTGGCCAGTAGATAGATATGGACCTCCCTAGGAGTAGAGCGCAACTCCTAGTTTGGTTTGCTCCATGGGAGAGATTCCTTAAGACCAAGAGATAAGTGGTCCCGTGATGGTTGCAGCCTATTCTCGGAGGTACCATATACGTGCATCCTTGCATAGGGGTAGCTCCCGTTGGATGACACAGGTGTGAGATCCAGCCTCACACTGGGGACTGAGATGGTCCCGGGGACTGAGATGGTCTATGATGGTATACTAGGTACTGAGATGGTCCTGGATACTAATGATGTTATGCATTAGAGCTTGTGTGTGCCTATGTGTTGTTGTGATGGTTTGTAATGCCTTTGATGTGTGTGATCATGGAAGTGAGCCAGGGTAAGGAGAAACTTCCATGAATCCTGAGCTTACTGAGATTATTATCTCATCCCGTGTGTGGGGATTATATTTTTGCAGGTTGTACATCTAGCAGAGATGATGAGTCCCAGGGTGGGAGGCCTCAATAGGGACATGCATGTTATAGCTGCTTGGAGCAGTGTTTTGAGAACTTGGTTGCTCACTGTTGTGTGTGTATATATATATATATATATATATATATATATATATATATTTGTGTGTGTTGTTATTTTGTACCCTGTGAGGGAAAATGTATATGTTTGCATATTTTGAGTTCTTGTATATGGTGTACCCTCATATGAGGATATGATATGTGATATCAGGGTACTAGATGCCTTTTATTTTTGTATGGATGCAGTAAGAGTATTTTAAAAGGGGGAAGGTACATAGTTTATGTATATTATTTTAGACGCTTATAGGTAGTGATATTATAGTCCTATCTGCCGTTATTAATATTATTTTATGTAATCTGGATCGTTACGGCTATTGTGGCGTTTCGGCATTCGTTTAATTTATCGTCTATACGTACCATACATAATGAATCAAGAAATATGATTTTGAAATACTTCCGCGTGATTTGAGTAACTGTTTTAAATTAATTGTCGCGCTAATCTGATTAAATAATATGTTAATACACCGGATGCATACGGGATGTTACATTTCCATCGGAGGTGTAAGTGCATTTCTAGAATTACTAGGACTCTTTAAAATTAAACTAAACTTTTTACATTATCAAACTAATCCAAAAAATAATTTTTTTATCAAATACTACACTGTCAAGAAATTAGTAACCAAAAAATTGCACTTTTTATTGCAGTTGATTTTTTTCTTTCTTTCAATTATTAAAACTGATCTAAACCGAATTGAACTGCGCCTTTAAACTACTTTTATTGATTTATAGTAGTAATTTGAACTTTTGATAATAATAAGATGTGATTTCATATGGATTGGTTATTTTATTATGTTAAATTATATGTTTAAAACTTGTCAATGATGCACTTGATATCATGTGTGGTCCTTTATTACTTATAGTCGTGTAAATTATATTCTTTTTTCCAATAATTGACTACTTTTATTGATTTGTGGTAGTAATTTGAACTTTTGATAAAGATAATATGTGATTTCATATGTATTAGATATTTTGTTATGTTAAATTATATGTTTAAAAATTGTCAATGATGCATTTATTATCATTTGTGGTCCTTGAGTAGTCTTGTAAATTCTTTTTCCAATAATTGATTATGACTCAGTTGTAACCTAATTATTAGATTGTATTTTATTTTGTTAGTTGTGAAATTAAAAATTAATTAAAAAAGTCATAAAAGTAAATTAAAAATTAAAAAAAATGTCAAACCAAACTACAAAATGTTAATTTAATTTGATTTAGATTTTCTCATTCAATCTGAACTAAATTGAATTACATATTTTTTTTATGTTTAATTTGAATACCTTTTGTCTAAAAATTAAATAAAATCAAACTCAAAATAGAATAAATATGAGTATATTTGTAAGTATTGTTTGAATAAATATTATTCTCTAAAAAAAGCACCAAACCAGAAACATATATATTCTATAAGCAGTAAAAGTTTGGTGAAACTTCACATTCTTTAACAACACTACAAATTTTGGATTTGACTCTTCACAATTAAAAACGTATATATGTAGAGAAAGTAAAAGTCTACTCATCTTTATTTGAATTAAAATACTTATAAGTTTAACCAGACTGAACGTAAAAGAGTCATAAGATAAATTTTAAATTACGCCAAGTCTTTTTTTTTTTAATACATGTGACATTTTATTTTATAAAAATTCATAATAAATAGTTTTTCGTCAGTGGTCTAAACTTTAAGCTTTAACAATTAATTCTACCTGAAACTAACCCTCTAAGTAAAAGCTGGACATAACCTAACAAGGGAAGACAGTAGGACCATATTTTAATTTACATTTCTTTCGTTGATAACAGCCGTAACACGATAGTGTCTGAGGAATAGTTGGGCAAGCACATGGATGATACTACGTGAGGAAGTCAGTCCATGTAACATGTTACTCTTTTGGGGTCCCTCCCTCCTTTTTGATAGTTACTAGGCAATAGTACTCAGTCCGTACACCACAACTTGTTTTTAGGTTTTCTCTTGCTCTTGCTCTTGATGGAGAGTAGTGTATATTGTACGTGAAAAGAAAAAAAAAAAAACGCTTTCAAACGCGTCTTTGATGTGTTACCTGATTAAGAAGCCGTGCATTTTGATCTCTAGCTAGGTCACTGCAAACCAATTAACCTTCCATGACCAAGATTCCTAACCCACCCATGTTGCTTTAACTGACACATATATAGCTCTAGGTGTGACTCCTTCTCTCCATGCTTCGCCAAAATCATCAAAGGTTTTCAACTTAAGACATGTATCTGACTTAATTAATTAGAATATGATGACTTAGAATTGTCCTCTTTTTGGCAAAAATTTGATTGAAGTGAACTACTATTTGTTACAAAAGTTTATTTGCACAAACTATAGCAATGAGTACCTGTCTGTTAACTTTTAAGAAAACATCAAATGATCGTGTACTCGTGTATAGTTAACACTAAACAAAGACTAACAAATATAAAAAGACTGATCAATCATAAATATTCGTCTCTTTTGATATTCATTTTCGCGCAATTCAACATTTTCCTTGATTAAATAATTTAACTAAGCATTCAATTAATATATTCTTATTATATCAGAATTTATATTATAAATTTAATTAAAAGAATATTAAAATAATAAGCATTGTTGTAAATTCAAAAAAAAAAAGTTCTTCTAAATATTTTGTCTAAGCTTAAGTATATCTTAACAAGGTGCCTACCATGCATGATTATGGAAAGGTAGAAGCAAATGGATTGCTCACTCACTCGTGTAATTTGAATTTCCGACAAGTTCCATAACAAAATATCTAATCAAATCGGTGCAATTAAGGTTTGGGCCCCAATGTTTAGTTCGTAAACTTTGTACCATGATAAACTTTTTCTCCCATCTGTTTCATTATTATTATTTTTGGAAGTGTATCTCTGTCTGTTCAAATACCAGTGTTTTCCTCCTCTCAAGGAATTATCCCTCAGAGCTTTCTAGGAAAAAAAGAAAGTATAATATAATGATGAATAAAATAAAAGAAGAAACAAGGGAGAGAGAGAGAACATACGAACGACATCCAATGTAACTAAGAACTATAATAACTACCCTTCAGAAATTTCAAGCACCAAACTTCCATTCATAAAGCCGAAAACCCTAACAGCAAACAAAAAAAAAAAGAAGATAACAGTAGTAAAATAAGTTATGCTCAGATACTAGCTACATGTCATGTAAAGATTGATCCATACATAGAAACATTGGAGACTATCTAATAATTTCTTCTCATCATAGACAAGAGAAAGAGGGAAATGCTCAAAGTATCCATCGCCAAAAATGACTCTTTTCCCACTTTCCTTGCACCTGCTTGGCCTCACAAACTTTGTCACACCAATCTCATCCTCAGCATTTCCAATGTACTCTTCCAAGTCCTCTTCTACCACAGCATCTTCTTCATCATCACATTCTTCTTGGTTCAAGGCTTCATCATCAGCTACTTCATCATCATCTTCATAATAAGTCGAGGCCACACTCTCCAAAAGTCGAAGCCTAAGCCTTCCATCGCCGCGTTCAACTTGAAAATAGGGTTGAGGAGAAGAGGAAGTTACAGCTTCCAAGATAAGCCTACCGTCTTCACGATGAGACCTAACTCTGACCCCTCCCATTGAAGTCAAAGGAGGTGGAAAAGTACTACCTCGGTTCCATCTTTTAGACTCAGAATTTTTGTTGATTGCTGGAGTGTTATTGTTGCTCCTTAAACTAGGGCAACTTTCAAGTGAAAAAAATAAAGATATGTCATCAGTGTTATCACTGGCATTGCTACCAGTTTCGCAGCCTAAACTTTCGGTGCATAGTTCCAAGCTCTTTGCACTGAGCATTGAAGAGGAGCTCTTAACAGAAGGGTGGACGTAGACATTCTCAGTTTGTGGATCCTTGCAATGAGAAATGTTGGAAAGTGATTGAAGGAAACTCCAGTTTTTTCCATGTTCATCGTTTGTGTTCTTGGGTGGTGGAGTCACTGGAGAGTGTGTGGAAGTGTTGTTGGAATTGGACCCTGGTGGAGCCAACTTGAGTTTAAGCACACGTGGTTCCATGAGCCAGGGTTCGACACTTGATTGCAACCCTTGACAGACACTTGAGTAAGACATTTTTTGTGTGTGTGTGTAATTCACAATGGAAGTGTCCAAAGGAACAGGGGAGAAACAGAGGAGTTCTGTTTTAGACAAGTGGGTGAGTGAAAAAAATTGGGTTTGGTTGGAGGAAAACAGAGGGGCTTGGATAAAGTGATCAATTTGGTTTGGTTCAAACTGAAGATGGGTTTTTAGGAAAAGAAAGAGAACGAGGGTGAGGAATAGACATGAAAGAGAAGTGTAAAGGGTGGGTCTCTATATATCAGTTGACTGAACATTATGCATAAACTATTAACTGTTATAAATTTCTTGAGACTTTTGATTCCTAAAAAAGTATATTTAGAATTTAGAGTACTGTCTTTGATTCTTAAGTACGGATTAAAAAAATATTTAAGATTTAGGGTTCTTGTATTTTCAATTTTCTTAATAATGATTTAGTGTTTTAAGAATTGAAGTTACGCATCACTAATTACCTTAACAAAGGTTTGTACTCATATTAGGTTAGTTAAATTTAAATTCTCATAAAAGAACAATACTAAAACATAGAAGGAATTGTATCTAAAATTACACACTTATTTTACTGATTTCACATGTTATGAAGAAAAAGTTATATGAGCTTGATTGCATAATTACACAGCAGTGTAATTCAAATTGTATCCATTAAATCCCTTGAATTAATTTTGATTATGACTCATAAAGAAGATGTAAGAGTTTTACAAGAAAAAAAACTTCAGTTTGAAATCAAATTGACAAATTCCTATTTGATAATTTGTGCTGGAATTTTTTCTATATATAAGCAAAAATCACTCTGCTAAAGTCCCATCACAACATCTCCCTGTGCTTAATTGAGGTGATTAGGTTAAAATTATACATCCGAAGGAGTACTCTAATTTATCAATAATGACAAACGAAAACTACTAAAATCAATGGCCACAACAATATTTCAACAGTGTCAATCCAAAGGTAAACTCTGTACTGGAATTCAGATCTCAAAATATTGTACTAGTTGATTGAAAATTTTAGAAGCTTGAGGACTCGCCTGAAATCAAATTGCAGCCAATAAAATAAAGGAAAAAGGTAAACCAAGTGGGGGAGAGGGGGAACACAATTCTTTGGTGGGAACTTCGTAACAGAAAATACTGCAAATGGCAGAAAAGGTTCAGAACCAGAAAATGATTCTCACTGTTGATTGATGAAAGCAATGCAGAGTATATATGTACAACCTGTTGTCT
>CM023950.1:2754151-2773636 GCA_013407115.1 Glycine latifolia
AAAAAAAGGACTAATCGAAAATTACAGCTCATAGGGAGGTACACCTCATTCCTATCTACAATCCTCTAATATGTACTGGCTAAAGATATTTACAGCTATAATAAAAAACAAATATCAGTACAATTTGGGCTTATGTATTCCTATACAATTGGGCTGGAGTTGCTGGTTTGCTTTGGCTGTTGTGAAGCCTTTGGTTCTTTTTCTTTTACTTCGTAGTTCAGACAAGCGAATCAACCTAGGACATGTGTAAGATTATGCTGATAAAGATAGGTACATTTTTAACATAGCCTATATGAGTTTGTATTGACAAATTAAGGTAACATCACGGGAAAGAAAAATATAGACTATGGTTGCATTGCATGGAGTTTGAAGTTGAGGCTATCTGTTGAACTGTTCTGTTATTCAAAAGAAGTTTAAAAAATAATAGTATGGTCATTCAGGTAACGATCTTTCTTTTGCAAAGTGCGATTTTATTCACTAAATTGAATTCCCCATTAGAGATACCAATTTGCTGAAAGTCTGACAGAAAATTGAAGGGTAATATGAACATGTGGACAAACTTAGAGCATGTATGGAAATCAAATGGAAAATGACTTTTGAGACAAAAGGATCACAGCCTTTGTTTTTGTTTTCATTTTATTTTATACGTTAAATTTATATTGAAATGCGCGTTACGGTAATTTTAACTCCAAACCAAACAAAACATACAGTTGACTTTAGTAATTAATTTGTTGTTACCTATATCATTTCTTTCCTTTGAAGATTCAAATAACAGCCACTCTCAAATTTGAGTTGAAAATTGGGTAGGTCCTGCTGGTCTGGTCTCCACTTAGTTGCAATACAAGAAGTGGCACTGAACGCGTTTCAGGCTTTCTGCTGTTTGCTGAACCATCTGATATTCTGAGGGAAGCCATTGAGCTTTTCGTTGAATAAAAGATAGTATTTAAAGTCAATCGACCAAACTAAAAGGAACCAATGGAATAAATAAATAAATAGTACCTCAATTGCTTTCTATTTATTTATTTAACAAAACATAATTTTTATTATATATCTTTTAAAAACTAAAAAAAAACATTAATTATTATCTTTTAAAATATACTCTTATTTTTTATCTATTTTTATATATTTATAATAAATAATAGTAATAATAACAATAATAATTGTGATATATTAATCATATATTTTAATTTGACCACCATTTTTATAGTAAATAAATAAAAGAAATATATCAAGTAAAATCTTTGAAAAATCTTCATTTTCATGTCTTCTAAGCGATCTAAGAGAGTTCTCTCCTACTTTCATTCACTTCTTCCATCATGAAGATCAGAGGTATTTTTAAATTTCTGTGACTTCTTCCACCAGTCATTATTTTTAAAATACCATTCTTGAAAGGGTTTTGTGGAAATATTTTATTACAAATCTCTTTAAAGATGTCACAGTTAAGTATCTTTTTTTTATTTATAAGCTAAGTACTTTATTGTTATAAAAGAGCATATAATTTTCACCAAAAAAAAAAAAAGAGCACAGAAGACATGCCCATATTACAACCAAACAATATACACCACGTCGCCAGGCTCTCCCAAAGCCAATAAAAATTATATTTAGCTAAGTACATTAATACTACCTCAAGAATATTTTATTAACATTGTCAAATAAAAGTTTCAATATCTCTTGGTTATACCAAAAAGATATTGCTAATGAATAAGTGGAAAAAAAAACATTCTGTTACTTTTCCTTCGTTGTCCTTGGCCTTTCTAGTTTCTAGGCTTTCCATTGGCCAAATCTGGACTTAGCAATAGGCCAAAATTGTACGGGAAATGCATAAGAGTTTATTATCATGCGTTAAAACATTCAAGAAAAAACGTTCTTAAACATATGCATGTTGTATTTGGCTGCTGAGGCATTTTTCATTGCTCCCTAAACGTGCAAACTAGGGCAAATTTTGGCTCTGATATGCAACATTAAATGCCACTAATTAACTGTACATATCACTTCCCTAACATCATAATAATCTAAGTGAAAATCATGAATCAGCAAACCGGGAGGAGAGTCACAAATTCACTGTGTGAATGCATCCACACACTGCACTATTGTGTAAGAGGTATCATGGAGTATAAGTTGTCCACTTGCACCAGCGAAGTCACGAATTCACACACACAAAAGGACCAAGTTGTATCTGTGTGTGGCTCTTATATACTGTGCAGGAGCTTATGCAATCTAGCATAAGACGTGCACCACCTTGTATCATGATCGATAATTAATGACAAATAGACGAGTCATCAGTTCATTATGGCAGATGCAATGAATGAAACAAATGCTATCCTGCAACGTTGCGAATAATCAATCGTTCACCCCAATGGTGAATTTGGCAAAACCGGGGGAATAGTGTTAAAAATAACAGATAAGTTCTTCATAATTTTTTTTACCCATTAAAGTTAAAGACATATACTATGAGAAATCCACCCATCCCTATATGATGTGTAAATAATAACAATTGTGTACCCTGGTCACTAGTAACTAGATATGGATAAGGGGACATACAATATATACACTGAGTTAAAATAATTTATGTATCCTATTCAACTAATTAAATTAGATTTATTTATAAGTTATTTATATAAAATTAAACTAAAATACTTAATGTCTCACTTTCTTTTTACTATAAAATGCACCACTCACTTAAAAAGAAAAAAGAAAATACATAATTTTACACTCATTTTCAAATTTTTATACTAAAATAATGACCCTAAATATTGCAAACAATATTAATCTTCCTTTATAGGTGGAATAATAATAATCTTCCATTAACTATTCGTGTCTGGTCATTTATATGATGTCCATCTTAGCCTTGGTACTGTGATAATCTTAATTCTTACATATTGATTGGCCTCCCGTACTGATATTGCAATGGTGATTAGGATGTTTCTCGATCCATTATAATTAATAGTTTGAATTTAAGAACTTCTGCAAAGTACAAAACTTCTCGTCATTATCCTAATCGTAATGCCTTTTTCTCCATTAATTTTTGTATATAGACATAACAGTGGCTCTACACATGCAAATATCCATTTTGCTTCTCAAATTGCAAACATTACCAATGTATAGTACGGGAAGCATTTAAGAGCAGTTAAGTACAAAATCACATGCATTCATTAGAGGTCAACTCAACATAGATTATTTGACTGATATCGTGCGGCTCCCCCCTTAACTTTTTTCACACTACTACATTAGTGGTCAGACAAAGGGTGACATAAGCCATCAATTATACTGTTCCCAAGATTAGTTTTGAGACATATAACAATGCTGTCTATAAAGGAATTTTATTCCAATATTAAAGTAACTTATGTTTATAAATGCTGAAATCGATTAAGGCAAGAAGAGAGGGGCCTAGAATACCCTGTGCTGATTTTGGCACGTCATGCTCCCAATGTCTTCTTAACCAGTTGCTCTATATATATATTAAGAATTTAATTTAATGCACGAAAAACAGGGAAGTTAAATGTGAACATGAGGGGAGCCCAAGGGAAACAAATTAATATGAGTAAGTAAATAAAGAGGGGACAAGAATATCTGCGGCCATACACAGTTTCTCCCCAAAAGTTCAAGTCTTCATAATCGAATATATGTTTACATAATACTCCTTTCATGGTTCTAAATAACCAATCATAGGAAAACATTATAAACCTTTGCCAGGGTCGTGTTCAGATATTTTGGAGCCTTTGGCAAAATTAACGCCCTTTAGTGTAATGTAAATTAAATTATTAAAACTAATCATTTTTCTAATTTCTTGAGCTGTAAAATCATTTATCAGAATTTTATAATAAAGTAATTTATCATTTTGCTTCCAATGAATAATATAGTTAATTTATTCAATAAATATTGTAACATTGTAGATCTAAAGGTAGGATTTAAACAATTTTAAATTTCAAATAAATTATAATTACAATTTTTATAGGTATTATATACCAATATTAATATTCCATACATATGATCAATACATATGTTTAAAAATGAATATAATATTTTAATATAACTTAATAATTTTATGAAGTATAAATTTCTTTTATTAAAACCCCACTCAATACTCTCAATTTTTAAAATAAAGTAAAAACACCAATATCAAAATGTTTACTAAATTTAATATATAATAAATAATAAAAAGATAGGTTTAAATTCATATTGAAAATAATTGATTATTACATTGGGTCATTTATGAATTCCTGCACATTGCCCCATTTACCACACTCCACTTCAATCTCAATTTGAATGCCATTCCTCGTTATTTATTTCCAAAAAAAATGTAATTGACATTTCTCTTTTGCATTTCAACTATCATAATAATAAAAAATTGAAATCTAACTCATTTAAATTTTTCATTAAAAAAATCTATATTACAATAAAATGAAATAGTAATTAGTGATAGTCTCAAGAGTTGTGGGCATGAGGCAATTGCCTTAACTGCCTTGCTGTATACACAACTTTGACTTTTGCTAAATTTGCTTTTTAGTATGTGAACCCTAAACCTTCATAGATTTCATTATCATCTATCCTTCTATTTTAATGTACCGTTTACTAAAGCACAGGTTTGTATTTTATCATTGGTTTTTTCTACGAAGAAAGACAATAGATTCTCTTTTCATGTGAATCAACTAGATGTAGGCCAGTTCATCGACAAAAAGATTTTAGATTTTATTTAGTTAAAATATTTTTTAAATTTAACATGTTATACTATCAATTGGAAACTTGTAATTGAGTATAGTGGGAGGAACTATTCCCCCAAATTATGACAAACAAAAGTTTAGATTTTCATTATTACGAGAGATACCTACATTTAGTACCTAATCATGTCTTAGAAATGATTATCTACAAAGAGAATACATGTGAAGAATCCAAAGAAAAAACTAATGTTACATATCATAAAAATAAAAAATGAAAATAAGAATTATATTTGCTATAAAGTATTTATTTAACTATGGTGTATATGCTAAAACTATTAACAAACATTTTTTATACAAATATGTATTCTTATCAACAGTGCGTTATAAGGATATATTTGAAAATTAGTTACAAGTTAAACATAACTAACAAAGCTAAATCATTATAAAACCGTGGGACATGTACTTCAACTGCGCCGATCGAAAAGAAGAAAAAAAGCATGCACTTCAACTGCATTGCTGACATTTATCCGAGTTCATGGAAATCAGGGAAATTTTAAATAACACATGCATATAATTTATTTTGGTATAAATTATAATTCCCTTGTTGACATAATAAGAAGGGAAAAGAAATAATTAAAGAAGTCAGTTATTACAAAAATGAAAAATGCACAATATAAAGTAACAAAACAAAGGAAATCAGCATACTAGAGAGGCATGCAGGACAATGGATTGATATGACATGCTAGCTAGCCATCGATATCTACCAAGTAATTATAGTAATATGATGACATCTCATTAATTCATATACCTAAAAGAGATTGTTCCTTAAATCTCATTGTTATCCACTATGAAGATGTCATAGTGAGTACAGTTTGAACCCACGTTCGAACATGAAATAACGCACGGCTATCATATGTGTAGTTTTTGAGTTAACATAGAGTGATGACGTAATTTCAAGCACACGGATAATAATTTGGTCTTTGTCAAAAAGAGACTTCTTTGTGTTCTTATTGGAGGAGAGGATGGAGGCTCGTGTTAGTGTTGAAGAAACCCAGCTAAGGGGCTAATTTGGAGGCAAACCTTGTATTAAATAGGACATAAGATTGCTTGATATTATAGGGTATTAAACACGTAATATCCAGTCTTATCTTTTGCTTTTTGCACATTCACTTATGTCTAGGTGGCCTCAGGTTATCTTCAAACAATTCTAGACCTTCCTAGTTGATAGATGAAAGCTTAGCCTTTAGAATTTCTTCTAAGAAGTTACCTTGATGGGGTTACCTTCTTTAACCCACGCGGACTACATTAATGTCCAAGGGTTTAATTTCCAAGAGAACTGATTCTAGAGAAGTGGTTTCTTTGTTTGTTGCTTTACCTTATTTTGTGGAGCAAATCCCAACTTGAGTTTATGTGACGAATGACGATAAGAAAGGCTAGTAACACTCTTTCACAAATTAATGTTGTCACTTTTTTGTCAACAAAAACTGACTTGAAACTAATATTATGAAACTCAATTTGACAGACCACTTAGTTTCACCACTACTATATTCTAATAGAATTGATAACAGAGAAAAGAGAAAGAGATAAAATTGATTTTCATTAGCCACTTTGCTCAATTTACACTATGGTATTTATACAAAGACAGACAGATAATTGTCAGCAACTGTATTTAGTTATCAGTAACTGTAATCAGTTAACTAACCTAACCAACCTAAGTCACTATGAGACTGCAGACTGCAGCTCCTTTAACACTCCAGTAATTACTATATATTCATCATTCTAACCTAAGTAAAATGAATTGAATCTATATTCCTAAAAACATATTACCTCCATTTCTGTATGTAAAGCACTTTTTAAAAAATAAAATAAAATTCTTTTAAAATTGTATATTGATTATTATTTTTTTTCCAAAGAATCTTAATTATTTTACAATGAATATTATAAATTAATAAGATAAATTCATTTTCTCTTTGAGGATTGAAGAAATGACGACTAGCAAACATTAATTAATCAGGTAAAAAATAATTAAGTGATAAGAGTGAGATAATTGATAAGTCCAGATAATTTTAAGGATAAAAATAATACGGATTATTGTTAACAAAACGAAATTTATTAATATTTGTAACAAAAAAAATCTAATTATTCTAAATAAACATTCTTTATATGTAATTTATGTGCAAAAAAGACTTATATATATTAAGAATGGAGGTAGTAACTATTTTAACAACGTTGTTATGAAAATAAAACTTAATTTTTATGTATTTATAATATATAAAAATTATATTATCAATCAATAAAAAGTCATTATAAGTACTCCCTCCATCCCAAATCTTTAGTTAGTTTAGTCTCATTTTTTTTTTCAAAAGAATTGTTGTTTTAGAATTTAAAGTTTAATTAACATTTTTTTAATATATTCTTATTTAATATTTACTATTAGTATTGAAGACATAAAAATTAATATATTAAATAAGGACATTTTAATTCAATTATAATAATATTTTATTTTTATTAAATATTTCTTAATTTATATGCATTAATCTTAAACAACTAAAAAAAATGGAGAAAATATTTTTTTAAAATATTTTTTTTAGAATCAATAAACTTATTTCACATAACAATTTCTTATTAGATGAGACATTATAAAAATCTTTTACAATGTAATACATATACTTTCTTCTCAGTTTCTTTTCGTGAAACTTAATAATGTCCTCATAAATTAACATTTTTGGATCACATAACATTTGATAATGCCATCATAAATATGATGTGACAATCAATGACATTATTTATGAAAATTTGTCAGCCACATCAGCTTTTTCAATAGATACTGATAAGAGGATCTAAAAGTACAATCATTTGAAAAAATTTCCGAAACACAATAAACAAACAAAAAAAATTGTGAAGACAAATTTCCAAAAATTAAAAATATATTTAAGCCATTCCATAAACAACAAAACAAATGGAAGAACCGTAGTCCGATTTGACAATTTTCCACTCGAATAATCGCATTGCCAATAATATACTCCAAAATTGTGATGCTAAGATAGACAGTAAAGTACACAACTGTTAGAAGGGACGGATTTCCTTTGTTTCAATAACGTAATTGGATAGTCCAAAGTCATGACACATGAAGATTTTGAATGTCAATTTGTAGCGTTCCAAGTTTTTTCTCAACATTTGATAATTCTTCTTGAATCTCTACTAGCCTGTTAAGTCTATTTTGCGCTTCATCTTGGTAAGGTTTGCTTAGGACTTTCACAAAGGTATCCAAATTTTCTATGGCATCAGTCAAATCCTGCTTCATGGCCTCTTCAAGTTCATATGCCAAGGTCTCTGCTTTTCTTTTCACCTTATCTATCACCTTCTGCCTACGAGCTGGAAAAGTTGATATAGCTAGATAACTGCAACAGAGAGAAATGTCAATCCAGAATTCCAGATATCAGCAGCTAGTCATTGATATATTACAAAAAAATCAACAACAAAAAGGACAATAAAAGGCATTGTCAAGTACACAGAAACCTGTGACACAGCAAAAGAATTTTTAAACGTGCTTTCAACACCAGCAATCATTGATATATATTACAAAAAAATGTAGTAATCCGATCAGTTTGTGAACTGCTATGCTTGATAACAATTGTAGAGTACAAAAAAATATGGAGTTATGATCAATCAATGATCACGAAGCAGGATAAGAGTGCTCTGATATTCTGAGTTGAATCATGGATGTTCATGTTCCTGTTGTGGTAATGGTGCATGTTACATTGTTACGGCATAAAAGCAAGCTAATTTTATGTATACAGCAAAGTGCAGTCTAAATATGTTTTCCTTTTATAAGGGTCTATGATCGAAGTCTCATCAATCGTTATGTGCACACATTTTAAAATAAAACCTAAGCAATTAGAAAGGAAAGGAACTCTAATTGAATATATTACCCGCCAGCTGAACAAATACCAAGAGTAAGAAGATCTTCCAAGGTGGTTTGCAGCACAGATGTCAGTAGAGAAGCAGATAAACCAGCCACACCTAGTTGACCAAAAGTCCCTAAAATCTAATTTAAAAGGAAAACATTTTAGATAAGATTTGCTTATAATAATAATAATAATATGCTAAATTTCAAATCACAAAGGCAAAGTAAAAATATAATAATATTTACAACTCGGAAAGGTTCAAACAATATTCACATTAGCATATGGATTGCCAGGGTCAACAGAGACTAAATAGAACAATTTTTCAGAGATCACAAAAATAACTTACTGTTAACATGAAAAAGACCTTTTTTAACTTATTATATAACAGAAAATAGAAAGACAACGCAGCAACCCTGACAAAATCATGTAGTGGTGAGAATTATTTCTCAACTTTTGAACATGCCTATAATCGTTCATGTAGTTTGGAAGCTTTTACAACAACTGACTAGCACGATAGCACCACATTTAACCATAACTCTTTCTGAATAGCCTAGACATCCTTCAAACTCATTTTTAACAGCTGATTCAGCTCTTCCACAAATTTATATTTCACATCCTTCAAAGTCAAGTATGCTACTCTCCAATTAATCATCACTACATGAGAAAATTAAAACATTTTGCAGATTGCTTATAGTGTGTTTGGTTTCATGGTGGAGTCATGAGAATTGATTTTGATTCCAGTCAAACTTGATTTTGTCAAAATATAGATATTGGGGTATTCCAGCTATTGTCGGGTAAAATTGATTTTGCCTAAAAGCCTCAGTTTGACTAGAAGTGATGAAAAGTAACTTTTACATTAGGTTGAAAAATTTACTGAGTTTATAGTAAACTTGCTTTCAAGAAAAAAGGATCTAGATATAAATCACTTCACTTGAAAATCAGTTTAACTAAAATCAATTTTGCGAACACTCATCCAAACACACTTAATTGTGGATTGTTTGAATTTCAATTTAAAATTCATGGGAAGTTAATAGCACATTTAGTCCCTAGTTCCACAAAAGCTTGGTTATGGTCCCCAAGTATAATAACCCAAGTTTAAAAAAAAAAAAAAAAAAAATTGGCCTGTGATGAATGGTGGCGCCCGGAGCGTGAAATTGGCGCCTGGGGCACCATATGCACTGGAATTTGGCGCCTGGAGCGTGAAAATGGCGCTGGGAGCGCCAAAAATGGCCAGAAGGTCATTTTTCACTGGAATTTGGCGCTAGAGGCGTGAAAATGGTGCCCGGAGCGCCAAATCTTGGGCAGGCACCCTATATAAAGGGATTTTCATGAATTTTGGGAAGAAAAACTGGTTTCCCTTCTTCCCTAAGCTTTTTCCTCCATTGATGAGTTGGAAAGCTTCATACCAGCTTATCCTTTGACCTAAACACTTGATAACCAACTAGGAAAGTGATTAGAACCTCAAGATGAGCTAGATCCTAGTTTCAATCTCTCGAAAAGATAGCCAATCGGAGAAATCCCGTTCTCTAGGGAATATCCTCAGAGCTTGAATTTTGAGAAGAAAGGAGTCGTTTCAGAGGCGTTCAAACTTGAAAAAACTATCCTCTGACCTTCCTCAACAGTCTAGAGGTAAGAAACTCGATCTTTAACCGATTGAATTGTGGAAATGATTCTGGATGAGTTATGATGAAATTTGGATAAATGAGTGAGTTAGGGTCGAAATTAGGCTTGGATTCTTTAGAGATATATGCTCAGGAGGCTGTTTAGATGAAAGTTAAGCTTTGAATCTTGAGTATTGATAAAGTTTAGTTTTGACTCTGACATCTGTATGAGTAGGAAGATTGATGTTATAATGATGGGTTTGAGCCTAAGTACCTTTACAAAAGATGATCAGGAGGCTAAATAAACGGTGAAAACGTGTTGGAATAATTGTTTTAGCCAAGTTGAATAATCATTGATATTTGGCCTGGATAAAGGAAATTGAACTAATTGGATTGACTTGTGCAGAGTCTTAGGGAGACTCTAGTGCCTTGGTTAGGCCGAGTTAGATCCTACTGAGAATCTGTTTTTAGGTGGTTAATTCTGATAACTCTAAGATAGCAGACAAAGAGGTTTAAATGGAAAGGAAATGCTTTGCTTTTCTTTTAAACGGTTGAGGACCGTTGATGATTCTTGCTTGTGTGTGTGTGTGCCTTTGTATAGGTCGTGACACCAAGGGTGTTGGTGGCGGAGACCACAGTTCAGAGATTGGATAGGAGAGCACTGCATTGCCAGGTAAACTCTTTGTTCTTGGGAGTGTTTCCCCTTGATTGTGTTCCACCATACTCCAGTGAGAGTAATGGTCATTGTATGAATTGATGCATGTATATTGAAATTGTGCGTTACTATTCTGATTGGAATCCTGTACTTGATATACATGGATTGAGGCTATGTGTGTTGATTGATAAGATTTCTCTGGCCAGTAGAATAGGTTTATGTGACGTAAGTCCTAAGCGAATGAGTGCCCTTCAGTGGATGATCTTCCTCAAGCGGTGAGTGGAAATCCTGAGTGAATGAGTGCCCTTCAGTGGATGATCTTCCTCAGGTAGAGTTTGAGAGTCCTGAATGAATGAGTGCCCTTCAGTGGATGATCTTCATCAGGCAGTGGTTGAGAATCCTGAGTGAATGAGTGCCCTTCAGTGGATGATCTTCCTCAGACAGTGTGTAGGCCAGGTTATATATGTTGTATTTCTAAGAGAATGTGCCATGAGTAGATTAAATTCTCTTAGAAGAGCCATATATGTATGAGTAAAGTCCTGAGCGGATTTTCCTCAGGCAATGATGCATATAGTTATATGTTGTGTTGTATTGTGTTGCATTCCTGATGTTGGTAGTGTCTAACGGAATGGTACTGGTGCGATAATACATGTGAACTGGTTATGAGAGCCGTGATGACGAGTAGTGCTATGTTGATTTTAATACCATATATCATGGAAGTGAACCAGGGGGAGGAAAGACCTCTAAGAACCCTGAGTTTCCTGAGATTTTTATCTCACCCCTGTTTGGGGATGTTATTTTCAGGTGATGCTGATGGCAGAGACGACAGGTCCCAGGGCGGTAGGCCCCAGTAGGGACAGACTCTGTGTAGCTGTTGGGATAGCATGTTCAGAGCACTGTTGCTCAGTTATTTTGCTTATGTTTATGGTTTTGTACCCCTGTAGAGGGAAGATATGCATGTGCATATAGTTTTGATATGTATATTGTATTATGTACATATAATTAACTCTCCTGGTATATCTGCATAGATATTATAGTCTTATCTGCCGTTACTTTGAGTTATCTGGATCATTGAGACTTGGTGATGTCTTGGCATTCGTTTCTGTTACTTTGATTTAGTACCATACATAATGAATCAAGAGATGCGGTTTTGAAAACACTTCCGTGGTTGTAATTAATTGGTTTTATATTAATTACTGCGCTTATCTGATTAAGTAATATGTTAATACACCGGATGCATACGGGGTGTTACACCAAGTAAAAGCAATATTTCCCATGTAATTTTCAAATTGATTCAATTATGTTCCTCTATCAGTTTGTTATTCAATTGAGGTGACATGACCATTGTTTTGCCGATATGGAGATTTCAGAGCTCACTCGTTTCTTTTAATGACATGGCAGTATTCTTGCTCACATAAAACAAATCCACATTGACCCAATTGCCTTCAATTGAAGGCAATCTGATGAAGGAGCATAACGGCATCATGTGAGCAAAACTAAAGCAATTGAAACAAGAGGAACAAAGTTCAACTTCTCTCAAACAAGGGAACCAAATTGCACTGAAAGACCTAAAGAAAAAATAATGATAAATTATTTTACAAAGAATTTCAAGCTTACCATTTCCCGTACTTCTTGCTCAAATGACTTAGAAACTGCACTGCTGCTGAAATTGTCAATCACCTGGCTGCCAGCTTGATCCACTTTCTTTAGCAACTGGTCTGTCTCAAAATTTATTTGACTACTTTCATGGCTCAAGGAGGGCCATCGTTTTTCAAAGGATTCCTTGTATAGTCTCCCTTGTTGGGTATATTTGGAATATAACCAATTTTCGTATTCTTCAAGTATTTTCTATGGATAAAAACTATTTTAGCATAACATACCGACGTAGCTTTTACTAATAAACAATTATTCATTTAATCTAGCATTTATGTCATTCGTTGTCTTGAGCCTCTTGGGGATTATCCCAATCAAAAGCAGGCTAAAGTAGATAGTTAAATCAAATCATTCTGATAAGCAAGAGTGGAAATCATTGCAATATGATGATCAGGATTCACTAGTTTCCAGCTCAAATAAGATGGTAAAAATGCAATACCAAAACTAAAATCCTAAACAGGTTACATTCAGAAAATAACCTGGACAGCAGAGACAGCAGGACCAATTATGTCATTCTGAATCCTTGAGGTAGTAGGCAGTGCATTTTTTTCTCCTTTGAAAGCATATGAAGCAATAATATCAAAATTTGACAATTGCAGATTAGCTTCAACAAGCTCTACAACACGTGATTTCGTAGTTTCAATCTGAAAATGTTTACCAAGGCATATTTAAGAACATATCCATCAAGAGAAAATCAAATTGGCCCGAATTTAAAAAGTAATAAACATCTTATAACATACCAAAGACAGAGTTTGTCTCCTCCAAGAAAGGCTCTCAGTTACCATATTCAAAGCAAAATCATTTACATTATTAACAATGTCTTCCACTGCAGCCAAATCCTGCTTGGCATATCGGTAATCTTGTGTCACAAGAGTTTCACATGCAGAAATTAGTCTATCTGCAATTGCAACAGGTGTTTCAAGTTTGAGCCTCATTCTGTCCATTCCTGGGATAGTTGACCCATCTAGAAAGCTATATAAGAAGTTTTCAAGTTCAGAGAAACTTCTGGCACCATAATGAGAATCAGAGGTTGATAATTCTTCATTTAGCCTCCCAGCATTGGAGGTAGCCATAAGTTTTGCTTCAAGAGCAGACCGAGCAGATACAGGATATAACATGACATCTTCAGTATTCAGCAATCTCTGTATATTGTCCTTAATGAAGGACATTGCTTCCTCAAGCTACATTGAATTGTGAAAATATAATGTAAACCTAGTTCAGCAATTTCACTAAAAAAGAACTCATTGATAAAATATCAGTATGTCAATAACTAATAAGGATCAAAACACAACGCATACCTCATGATTATTCTGATATATGTCAGCTTTATTCAAGACAAAGACCGCTTTCTTTTTCCACTGCTGAGAATAACGAAGAAAAGCAATCTGAAAACAACATAAAACATGTCATAGCCCTGCCTGGTCAATGATAACCAATACAAATTAAAACAAGAGAGTATGCCCCATCCACAATGACCATACCTCACTTCCAGTTAAAGGGCGATCAGCAGAAATGACAAAAAGAAGTAAATCTGCACGGGGTACAAATTCCTCTGTAAGACGCTGCTGCCTCTGAAGAATCACATTAGTTCCAGGTGTATCAACAATGGTCATCTGTTTTCAGAAGAACAAAAAAAACTGCTGAGAGCATTCTAATTACGAACAGAAACTGGTAATTAGAAGGGATAATATAAAAGACTGAGTCTTGATGCACATAAAGGACAGGAAGGAACCATAAGGAATTGACTTACCTCTTTAAGAATTGGAGCAGGAATGTAGCAAATATATTGGCCATCTGGATGCCTTTCACACCGTTGTTGTTCAATATCTAAGTCAGTATATCGTAAAAATGTGATCTCATTAGTTGTTGGAACAACTCCCTCTTTGAGATATCTTTCTCCAAGAAGCGCATTAATCACAGTAGATTTACCAGAGTTGAATTCCCCCTGGTAATATCAAGATTTAAAATAAAATAAAATAAAAAGATAAAAAGGAATGATATCATGTCAATCAACTTCAGCACTTTGGCATTTGTATGAAGTCTATATAGAAAGCAGCTGATTTTGGAATTTCACCCAATTAATTCCCTTTTGGAGTTAGAATTGAAATATTAGAATAAAAATTAAAGGGGAGCTGGAGAAACAGAAAAAACCAGCAAAACATATAGCATCGTTCCAAGTAGAATAATAAGAACAAAAAGCAGAGACAAACAATAGAGTTTCTGAAGTTTGTAAAGACAGAAGACCAACCATTCCCCATAAGTCAACCATGGTTCAACAATATAGTAAATGCTTACATATGGAGGTAATCAGACTTTCAGGTGAATTAAATGCAGAAAAATTTCACTACAAATAGCACTTATTAGTTAAGTAGTTTCTAACTAGATGTATTAAAAGAAGATTTCTTTTTGAAATTTAGAGCTAATACCAATGTATATTCCAGGAACCAGAATTTGTTGAGATTCAGCACACAATTACCACTATAACCAGTAAGAATGGCTCATCAATTTGAGAAACCGCATCATTAAGAAGTGAAACCTCCTCCATCTGTCATTTGAAACGAATCCCAATTTAACACAAAGTAAACAATATACTGGTCAAAACACTGAATAACAAAAAAAAAAAGAATTTCTTCAAATACCAAATATTTTAATTAAAAGATCACCAGAGGTGCAGCCCTCTTGATAGCTTCAATAGCTTCATTCAACACCAATCTCTCTGTTTCAATTAACAGTTTTTCCCTATCCTCCAGCTTAACAAACCCAGCAACAACCTCTGTCTCACTCTGAAAACCATTATCTACATTCAATTTATTCTCACTCATATTCCCACCATCATCACTTGCATACACAGTGCCAAACAGTTTGTGCAAGAACTCATCACCAAACAAACCAAAATTCGCCAAACTAGTAACAAAACCACTAGCACCGGAGGCAAGCAAATCCGACGCATCAGTATAAGACATGTTGTTTTTCCCACACGAGACAAAAATAGGTATCTTCACGCTCTCATACACAGAACCAACTTCCTGACCAACATGATTCAGGTCACCACCACCATATATAAGAAAATCAGCACCTTCTGATTTAGACGCATTCACCGCAGCATCCACGGTCTGAACAATCCTAGCAACCAAGGGAAGAACCACCAATTCAGACTTTGAATCCAACATCGTATTTCTAGCAACAACAGTGGGAAGACCTGCATGAAATTATATTCAAAGACATTTCACATTAAATCAGACAAAGCTGTTTGACAAAATGCCCAAGACAAAAAAAGAGAAATTATTATATGTTCAATACCACCATGAGTCCATGGTCCAGGTCAATTTCTATTTTCTAATGACATGCAGGTGGGTTTTATTAATTCTTTTTTTGTAAATTGAAAAACTCAGATACACGTGTGATCCTTAAAGATGGGATGCGCATGGATCAGGTTCAGGAAATATTTAGATCCAAATTGATCAAAGTTAATCAGTTTGGGTTGGTGTAAATTTTGTTTAACAACTGAACCGAATCAACCGATCATATTCATATTAGTTTGGGTCGGGTCCTTGTGTCTATTGATGAAAAACAAAAAACATGGAAAAACTAGAAAAATAAAGAAAAAAATAGGAAATCATAATAAAATTAAAGAAAATTAATGAATAATATTGAAATTTAGAATTATAGAATGAGAGAAAATAAAAAGGTTATGCACTGTATAATAATTTTACACTTTCATCTAATCACAATCAACCATGTATGATAGATTTATTGACTTCTACAAAATTATCTTAAAAGTCACATTAACGATGATTTATGATCGGATGTCACACTTGTCAATGTAAAATTGTCATTGCATCACCATTAAACTCTTACAGAATTACACACCATAAAAGTAATATAACTATAAAATTACAAAACATACAAATTTCTAAAATGGTATAAGTTTGGATTTGTGTTCCTGTGTGCACAGATCGAATGCCGGAACCTATATAATTGAGCTTGTAATTTAAAAATCTGAACTAAACTAATGGTCCAAACTCCAAATCCAAACCAACCCGAATTTTCTTGTTCGGTTTAGTTTGGGTTGATCAAGTCATCGGGTAGACCTGGACCCGTGAAGCACGAACATGCAGTAATATGAAACTATCCAACAATTTGGTAGATTAAGTTAGTAATAGAACCTTGGTCAGAGAGCAAAACTCCGCTAGCGGCGGCGGCGGCGGCGATATCGACGCGCTCGGCGACAAGCAAATAGGCGCGGTCTTGAAGCAGGGACTTCAACAAGCATGCAGCCTCGTAGAGCTTGCCGCCGCTGGCTCCGTTGCTAGCGAGGACGACGATTCCGACCCATTTGGAGACGGCCTTGTCAATTAAAGCCAAGGCGTCGGTGTCGGCGCAGAGAACCTCGTCGGGGTCGAGTTGGAGAACGAGAGTGGGGACCCTGAGCTCGGGCCTCTTGTAGCCGCCGGGGAAGAGGGTTCGGGGCTGCTGCGGCGGGTCGCTGTGGCGGAAGAGTTGCTGGTTGAACTGGCCGGAGGAGCCAGCATTATTGGACAGGGAGTTGATGGGAAAAGCCCGCGCGCGGTGGAGGAGAAGAGAGGGAGAGCGAGAGAAGGAGGTGTGCGTGTGGCGTGGGATGATTGCGGTGAACGGTGACGAAGGGGATGTGACGGAACAAGGTACCATGGATTCGGGATTGGATTGCGTTATCGGACACCAACGTCCCTCCGTCACCGAAATCTCACTCCTTTATCTTTTCTTTATCCAACTCTCTCAAATATCAACAACTACGTCTCTACTTCATCTCGCCCAACATTATGATTTATCACCACCTCTACTACCTACGTCAAATCTATTTTACATTGTTTTTCATTTCAATTTTTTTATTTGAGTTGAGTAAATAATTTAATTGTTTATTTATTGTAAAATTTGTTCAACCAAATTAAACAAAACTCACGTGGTTGGTGGACATTACCTTCACACGTGGGGAATTATTATTTATTTAATTAGAAATTTGATATTTTGTTTGATGGACAATTTTCTTCAAAAGATTGACTTTTGTACAAGGATTAATTGAGTAACTAAGATATAGTGCTTGTAGAGATGTGAAATCTTTGACTAAGCTTCTTTAAAATCACATTTAAAAAAAATGAGATGAATTTTTTTAAAAGTAAAAATAATTTTTTTATTAGTTGATTTTTAAAAGTTTATTAATATAATTTTTTTAAAAGATGAGATAATATTTACAAATAATCTAATGAAAAATATATTTTAACTTTTGAAGAATTTCATTTTATTTTTTTTAATTTTTCTAGAAAAACTTATATCTAAATAAATCCTTAAATATGTTATATCACTTTTTTTTAGCAAAGAGAAAAGTACATATATTACTCAAACCCTTAGATATGTTATATCACTTTTTTTAGCAAAGAGAAAAGTGCATATATTACTCTCAATTTTTTTAATATGTAGTGAGAAATAATACTCTAACAAATATATTTAAGGAGACGGTTTTTTATTAATTATTTCAAGTCATGTTAGTTCTTGTGTATATATTAATTTAGTATTTCTTCACTTTAAAATTTAAATATCAGTAAATGTTTTAAAATTTAAACATAATCAAAATATTTTGTATTGTTTTTCATTCTTAGTTTATTCAATAAAGATGTTAAAATTAAAATTTAATTAATATAATTTCATTTATAAAATGTAAATAAATCATTTTAAGAATAACTGAATGAGTATTTTTTTTATATATAAAAAGTGCGTTGGAAAAAGTAATCTTAGCATAAGAATTTAGCCTCACAAAATATATCAAAAGAGTTTAATTTATTTATAATTTTAAAGTATTTCAGTAATTTACAACTACAGCTTTATATGATCAAATTTTAACCTAAATTTTTATTAACTTACATATTTTTTAGGAAAAAAATGTAAGTTTTTAGGAAAATAATTAGAACCGTGAAGGTTTTATTAAATTTTAATCGATGGCTGATAATTTTTACTTTTTTATTTTTCTTTTTCTTTGTTTGATTTTCTTTCATTCTTTCCTAATTTATCCTCCTTCACTCAGCTCAATGTTGTCCTCCCCGTCGCGCTTCCGACGATCCTCCAACTGCCCCTATTCCGTCGTCCTCCAGTTCCTCCGCTCCGTTCCCCATTCCTTCACTCAATCCTTCTGGCCCCACCCTTTCAGCGTCGATTCTGTCGCCTCTTTCTTCCTCGATTTCACCGGTTACATCTCCAAGGCCGCACAATCCTCACCGGATTTTGCCAAGGAGCTCGCTGCCTTCGCCGACGAATTAATGATTTCCGCGATCGGCGAACAGTCTCGCAGAATATTCTTCCAATTTCGTCCTCCGACACCACCCCCGCCGCTGCCTAAAGGAACATCGCCATCATCACCGAAGAGGAACCACTTGTTACTAGCGTCACTGAAGAGAACCTCTCCGACGACTCTCTAGTATCTCAGATGCCGATCGGAAGAACTAATGCGGATTTGAGTTTTTTTTTTTTTTTTTTGCAGATCTGATTGTGGAGCGGATCTGGTTTTGATTTTTTTATTATGGTTTTTTTTTTCTCTTGATAGAGACAGTCAGACAGACGGAGAAGAAAGAAAAAAGGGATAAAACAGGAAAAGAAGGAAAAAAAATCATGACCGCTTATTTAAAAAAAAAAAAAGATGTACCGGTAAAAAAAAGTTATCGCACAGTACAATCCCTTCGAGAACACCCGCTGCACGGTAGTACAACCCACACGAGGCATTTGACTTGTGGGTGCAAAAAATAAACGAAATTACCAAATTGGAGTAACCGTTCAAATTATTTATCATCAAAGAATAAATTGTGTCATATTATATGATTTTTAAATGAGAAATTATATTACTTATTACGACCTTTATTTTTTTTCTGTTATTTTAAGGGAAGCAGTTAAATTTATATACAACTTTAATATAATTTTTTATTTTTTATTTAAAAATCATAAATATATTTATAACTTTCAAATTAATTTTTTTTTTCCTGAAA
>CM023950.1:2774036-2818873 GCA_013407115.1 Glycine latifolia
AAAAAAGTAGTTTAATTTTATTATTTAAAAATGTAAGTAATTTTAATTTTTATAATTAGATTAATATTTTTATATGTTTTTAAATCATTTTATTAAGTATTTTAATAATTTATGACATAATTACTTTGAATTATATTTAATATTTTAATAATATATTACATATAATATGATTTTTTTTCAATTAACTAAAATAAAAAATATATTAAGTATAATATAATTTTTTTTACTTAACTAAAACATTAATAATATATTAGTTATAATATGATTTTTTTAATTAACTAAAAATCTACCAATATATAATATTTTTAATTAACTAAAACTTTTTTTACAATTTAAATGTATATAACTTTTTTGCAAAACCCTCGAAACATGACTTTAAAGTCGTGTAGCATGTAACAACTTTAAAGTCATAAAGCATCCCACGGTTGTGCTATTTGTACAAATGAATAAAATATTAATTAATGCACCAAGTCACTGTAATAATAGAACACCATGAATAAAATAATACAACATGCACCGTGGATAATAGTAGAACATGCACAATAAAATAATAGAACAAGCACCAAGCTTCATAAAATAATAGAACATGCAGTGAATAAAATATTTAATATAGTTTTATATTTATTTATTTTATTTAAAATAAAAATTCTTTAAAGTTGTTAAAATTTAAAAATTTTAGACTTACAATCAATTCTTCAATATCTCCTTATTATAACATAAATTAGTAAAATACTTAATAAAACGATTTAAAAATATATACAAATATTAAACCTGATTACAAAAATTAAAATTACTTAGATTTTTAAATAATAAAATTAAACTACTTATTTTCATTTTTAAAATTAATTACACAAAAAAACTCAAAACCAATCAAAAAACTTCAAAATACAACCAATTAAAATAATAAATAAAAGTAATTATAAAATATTTAATATATATATATATATCCATATATTTCAATATAAAATTAAAAAGAAATAAAAATATATATAAAGCTAAAAAAAATAAAATATAAATATATATACAATTCGAAAGTCATAGATATATTTACGATTTTTAAATGCAAAAATAAAAAATACACAATAAAATTGTATATAAATTTACGGCTTTCTTTAAAATAACAAAAAAAATTGTCCATGATATGACTTTTAATTTAAAAGTTATACTATATGATATAAGTTATCCTAAATGATAAATAATTTGAAAGTTATCATACGATAATTTCTTTTATTTTTTCACCCAAGGTCAAAAAGCCCCATACCCGACTTGGCCTCAAAATGACATGCCCATACATTTTAAAACGCGTGCCAACTGAAAACGAAACTCACATCTGATCTTTTTCTATGACTATTTGACTGTATGTTACTATTTTACGATGACTATATATTTGACTGTATGAGATCTCGGTTATTTAATCATACAAAATATTATTATTATTATTATTCATAAAAAAATATTAATAGTGTATACATTTCTGCGTTGACAATATAACACATTTAAATTCTCAAATTATGGTCTAAAAGTCAAAGAAAAAAATTAATTAAAATTTATAATCAGTTTTAATTATAACAAACTAAAAACAACACTTCAATTAAACAATAAACATCCATAATTTGTGGAATTTATTTATGTCATATTAGTTTAGTCTCTTTGACTAGGAAAACTGATTAGCATCCTAAATTTTTGTAGTGTTTATGACCACATATGTTGTTGGTAATGAGAAATGAGGATGGTAGGTATCAGTTAAGTTAGCTTTATCTGGAACTGCTGGTTCTCACTTCTCATACTCTCTCTGAAAGTAGAGAAGTTAGCAACCAATGGCCACCATCATTGCTTCTTCCTCATCCACTGTGCTCTTCTCTGCATCCTCTTCCAACCTCCTCCCATTTTCACACCCTTCTACTTCGCGCCTTTCTTTCTCTTCTTCCCTTTCCTACTCCTCCTCTTCTCTATCAATTTCTCCATTCTTATCATATACTTCTTCAAATTCTACACACTTTGCCACTCATGCTGCCTTCAGCATCAGTGCCAGCGCCGCCGAGAAGAAGAAGGTGCTCATCGTCAATACCAACAGCGGCGGGCATGCCATCATTGGCTTTTACTTTGCAAAGGAGCTTCTTGGCGCTGGCCACTCTGTCACCATACTCACTGTTGGTGATGAAGGCTCAGACAAGATGAAGAAGCCTCCTTTCAACAGATTCTCAGTTAGTGATCTTTAAATTTTAATTCTTTTCTTCTTATACACATTCAATTATTCATTTTGTATGGATTCACCTACTTGCATTGAATAAATGTTGTGAATTCCAATCATTAAGTTTAATTAAAGATTTAATTGTATGATTTGAGAAACAATTAGGAAATTGTGAGTGCTGGAGGGCGCACAGTGTGGGGAAATCCTGCACAAGTAGGAAGTGTTGTAGGAGGGGAAGTGTTTGATGTGGTCTTGGACAACAATGGCAAGGATCTTGAGACTGTGAGGTTTGTTCTTTGTTGTATTAATTCTTGTTTAGTTGTGTATAATACTTAATTTACATGCCTTCTTGTTAACTTCAGTGGTATGTAACAGATACAATTTGTATTAGTTCCATGCTACTATGGCTAGCATAATGCAATTCTTTGAATTCTGTTAAAGAAACAGAACTCGTGGACATTAGTACATGTAATATCTAAGGCAGACATCATAAATATCAATCTTCATTGGTTGTATTAGTTCCATGTTACTATGCTAGATGCAATTCTTAGAATTCTGTTAAAGAAACAGAACTTGTGGACATTACTAGATGCAATATCTCAGACAGACATCATAAATATCAATATTCACTTTTAGGCCGGTGATTGATTGGGCGAAGAGTTCAGGTGTCAAGCAATTCCTGTTCATCAGCAGCGCTGGAATCTACAAACCAACAGATGAACCTCCACATGTTGAAGGGGTATGTTTAATATTCTTATATTCTCCCATTATCATTTGTAAAACTACTATCCCAATAGCAATTATATAAAATTGAAGTGAAAATGTTAAATGCACTATGGTGTAGGATGTTGTTAAAGCAGATGCTGGTCATGTTGAAGTGGAGAAATACATTGAAGAAACGTATGGAAGTTGGGCAGTGTTCCGGCCACAGTACATGATTGGGTCTGGCAACAACAAAGACTGTGAGGAGTGGTTTTTTGACAGTAAGGGGAACTTTCTTGAACAAAATTTATTATTAACTTTAAATACATATGAAGCCTTGTTTCAATAAAGTGAAGTGCTACTAACACACTCTCTAACACGCACTCTATCATTGGTTAGAATTACTGAAAGTTACAAAATCAAGAAAGAAAATCATTAAATAACAAATGGGACTTACAAAAAATTGTGATTTGCCATAAATTTCAACCAATCATAAATAGTGTGTTAAAGAATGTGTTTCTAACATTTCTCTTCAATAAATATACTCTTTTCTAGAAGATCAATACTAAAAATATGGGCATTGTCATATTTGTAGGGATTGTTCGGGACAGACCTGTGCCAATTCCTGGCTCGGGACTGCAACTCAGTAACATAGCTCATGTTAGGGACTTATCCTCAATGCTTACTCTAGCTGTTGAGAATCCAGAAGCTGCAAATCAGACCATTTTCAACTGTGTGAGTGACCGTGCAGTGACTCTAGACGGAATAGCCAAACTATGTGCTCAAGCTGCAGGGCGCCCGGTTAACATTGTGCATTATGATCCAAAAGCTGTTGGAGTTGATGCAAAGAAGGCTTTCCCTTTCCGCACCTATGTACTTACTATTACCCTATCTTCTGATCTACTTTATAACCTGATCAAATAATGCATAGAAACTCCCTAATGCTGAATACAAATCATTGAAGTGATTAACAGGACAGGGTGAATGAGTTTTATGATTTGTTTTGCATGCTAAAAAAAATTACACAAGCATAGTTATGAATTCTTGCCACAAAAATATCTGTTTAGAATGTTTAACACAAATCACTGAACGGATTAAGCTCATATTAAAAAAAAGTTACAATACCTTGTTTTGAATTCTTGCAACATAAGTACCTATTTTGAATGCTCTATCAAGCAAGCTGACGCATATTGTACAAATTTATACCCTAACAATGTGTCAGCTTGGTAGAGCATTCAAAATATTTTCAATTATACAATTTTGTTGGTTATAGCCTAACAATTTATGCAATCTTCTTTTATGTATTATGCAGCACTTCTATGCAGAACCTAGAGCAGCCAAAGCTAAATTGGGATGGCAATCAACCACAAACCTCCCTGAAGACCTAAAAGAACGGTTTGAGGAGTACGTAAAGATTGGAAGAGATAAGAAATCCATCCAGTTCGAGCTAGATGATAAGATCTTGGAGGCATTGAAGGTTCCAGTGTCTGTGTGATCCATTTATATCCAAAACAATTATCAGACAAGACTTTTTAAGATTTTTTTGTCGCTCAATTCAAATTATGTGCATTGAAGAAAGTTAATTCTCTCCTTATTAAATAAAACAAAAGAAACTTATGATGCTTAAGTAGCTAAGTTAGGATATCATGACTAAATTATTCCAAATTCAAACTATAAATTAAGCACTAAACCCCGTGCAAGGAGGAAGAAAACCATTGGATATAAACCATCGGTTCAACACAACCAAACTCTAATTAGCATGGTGAGTACCAGATCCATGCCAAGTGGATAACCAAATAAACCACCTACACCAACTAGAGTCAAATTCTCCCTTGAAAAAAATACACCCAATAAAATAAAATCCAAAACAATTTAAGCGCCGGATTGATTTATCAGTTGAATTTTTATGGAATTAATTTAATGAGTACTTTTTTGAGGAATAAAAAGTGTACTTAAACTAATCAAAACCACAATTTTTTATTGGTAGCGTATTTTTTATTGAAAAGTATGAAGAACAATTTTCTAACTGGCCAAGATAACATTCATACAGGAACTTGAGTGAAAATTCCTTAAAATGCGCAAAACATCAGTTCCGTTCCAACTTGCACTTGATCTTGCAACCCATCATTCAATATTACAAAACGTACAAATTTCAAAAAAGAAAACAAACACATGTAAGGAATCATGGATGAAGAATCGATATTTAGGCCTGCCAGCAGATTTCCACTAAAGCACACCCCGATTCTGCAACTACATTCAAGTTAGCTACTCACCTACACCGATTACTTTAAAAGTGTATTTGAATAAAGAATTTTAATTGGAAAAAGTAATTTATCAAAAAATTTAAAATTCTTTAATTGAAAATTCATTATTTGGATATATTTATATGAAAAATTTAAATTTTTGGAATTTTAAACAACTAAAAATGTGGAATTTGAATTTTCTTCTAAAAGATGAAAAATTGAAATTCTCTTTTTCTATAGAAACTCTAACTGCATCATTCTTTGCTCTGTCTTCATTGCTGATGAATACTCCGACCCCCGCTACTCCCACGACGACACTCACCTCCGTGCATGAGGTTTAAAATTTTAAAAATAAAGAAATTTAATTTTTTTATCCAAACACAATTTTGAAAATGAAGAAATTTAATTTCTTTATCCAAACACAGAATTTTGAAAATAAAAAAATTTTAATTGATGTATTTTAATTTTCCTGAATTTTAAATTCCCTGAAATTTTAAAATACTTCATTCAAACATACTCTTAGATAAATTGCATGCAATTGGTCTGTTGTTAATATAGCCTACAAGGCACAACCAGAAAAATATGATGCGCTTATTCAAATAATCTGCGTATGGAATCAATTGCCAAAATATAGAAAGACAGCAGAGACCCAGCAATGAAAGAAAACAAGTTGCCAGCAAAAGCAGTAAAGCACAATAGAACCCAAAAATTTCTGCAGCTAATACCATTTCTTGTTTTGCCAGATATATTAAGTGCATACAACTATTAAGCTTTTAAAATGTCGGGTCATGGAATAGAATATCTAAAATACAATATTAAAGCTAGCTATTGAGCATGAAACAAGTATGTCTGTCGAAAATATTAAATGGCCTACAAATTAATCTTGAGTAAAGGTTGCATATTTGTTCCTACGAATGTTGCTAAATGCCAAGGCCCTTTAGTTTTGATTCCAATTCATCATGCTCAGCATCTTCTTCAGCCTCCTCATCAGTGTCTTCTCCATCAGGATTATTCTCATCCAAAGGACCCAGCATATCAGGTGAGTTTTTGAATATATTTTTCAACTCATCAATCCCTTCATCAGAAATGAAGTTAGCATTAATGTTAAGCAACTTAAAACCTGGTTTTCCCACAACAGCTTCAGCCACCAGCTTAGCTCCTGACCATGTGATCGAGTTAGTGCTCAAATCAACTTCAATCAATTGGCCATGACCTCCTTCCAGTGCCTTGCTGATCAAAACTACACCTTCATCCTTCAGTTCATTCTCAGATAAATTTAACTTGGTGAGGAATTGTTTTGATGATATACAGGCAGCCACAGAAGCAGCAGCTTTTGCAGTAATGTCATTCCCAGCAAAATCCAAAATTTCCAGTGATGGTGCAGATTCCTTGAGGGCATTAGCAAGGGCTTCTGCACCATCATCCTCCAAGTTCAAATAACTGAGGTATAACTCTGTAAGATCTGTAAATGCAGGTATAACTTTACTTAGAGCAACTCCAGCTTCTTCACCAAACATGTTGTCACGCAAGTCAAGCTTCCTCAAATGCTTACAATCTCCAAGTGCTGCAGCAAGGGCAACTCCACCATCAGAGCCAACTCTGGTAGATGAGCACCGAAAATCTTCCAAAGCTGGGGAACGTTTCACAATTTCAGCAATAGCAATTGCCCCTTCATCCCCAGTCATGTTGTTATGGAAATGAAGAACCCTCAGCTTCTCAGTGGAAGGAAGCAATTCAGAAATTGCTTTTGCAGCTTCCTCTGATATACCATCATTCATCAAATAAAGCTCCTCCAAGTTATTTTGTGATTTTAGGAGTGACCGGAAAGCTCTAACCCCCTTTTCACCCATTGCATTGTTTGACAGGTTCAGATACCTCAAAACACTACCTTCCAGGGCAGAAGAAAATAAAGTCATCACTTCAAGAGCCTCTGCTTCTGGTCTTCCAGCAATGAAATCGGAAAGATCTACCTCTTTCAATTGATCCTTAATTGACAATAGAATGGGCTCAGCAACACCGGCAGCATCCAAGCCAAAACTTCTATTGCTAAAACATATCTTGGTATAAGAGCTTGGTCCCGTCAATGGTTTCAAAAGTTCTGCAGCTTCCTCCCCACTAATAAAGTCTCTGCGACCCCCAGATATGTCAAAAACAGTTTCAGCAGTTGCACCAGCTGCCTTCTCAGTTATCAACTCTCCATTCTCCTTTGCTTTTGGGCCACTTTTCAAAGCCTCCAACATGAGCTTACTTGATTCCTTGGCATAAATTTGCACAGCAGAACTCCCATCACCATCAGGCTCCTTCTCAAAATGTTGGGTTGCAGTAGCAAAAGCTACATCCTCAATGTGCTTCGCATCCTCCTCAGCCTCTTCTTTGCTAAGCAGTCCATACTTTCTTGAGAAAATTGACGGAGTAGTAAGGTTCTTGGTCATCCGCTCTACAAGCATTAGCCTAGTACTCTGGCTAGGAGGCCATAACTTAATCGTAAGGGGGCGATGCTGGTATGCCTGCCCTGTAGAATCCATTACAAAGCAACCTGCAAACAAGTATAACAGCAATTTTATAGGTTTCTAACAAAACCATACATTTCACAACAACCACAAACAATAGAATAGAAGACAGAAACTGCTCATGGAAAACCTTGAATTTGAAACATTGATAATAATAACAACAACTACCCTATAAAATCAAAATCAAAGAATCCTAAGATGAATATTGTGATACACTGTAGTTAAATTCGGTTATTAATTGCCACAAAAAGACAACAAAAAAAACCTAAAAAATTAACAATTATTCATTTGCCAAAGTCAACAACTACGGTATAAACAAAAAAATATATCACGTAAAATACATCGACCTTTTGCATTTAAAAACAAAAAAGGAACAAACTACATGAAATCCACGAGATAGCACGAACCTAAAAATTTACAGATCCAGCATTTTCAAACATATATGTTATTTCAACATCTCAGGTGAATATTCACGATAAATACGGTTACTTCATCAGGATAAAGATAAGTGAATGCAATTACAAAGATCCAGTTCGGGGGAAAAATCCATGAATCGGAGCATTGTTTTATTTTCTAAAAATTTACAAGTGAACCAAACAAACAGAAGCAACAAGCCGAAAGAAAGAGAAAGTTAAAATGAAAATGGGGGGAAAACCCTAAAACTCGAGAGAGAGGGAAAGAAAAATAACAGTAAGAAAACAACCTTATCCAGAAGAAACAGTGAACAGAGAGAAACGAGGGAACGGATTGAGTACCTGAGCGAGAATGCAATCGCGAAGAGAAACAGTGAAAGTAAAACCCTTAGAAAGAGTGCGAGGGAGAGGGTATTTTTTTATTTTTTTGCTTCTGAAATTTGAAGAGGATTGGTTGGAGAGTTTTAAAGATGGTACTGGTATCCGGTGGAGCGGGGGAAATTAAAAACTAAATAAATGCTGGTCGATATTTTTCCATTAAAAAAATTGCGGATATGAGAATCAGAGTGCATGTGGAAAAAACTGGAGGGAAATTATGCGAAATAAAAACCGTAATGATTCAAATAGGGCCAGAGAATTGGAAAACCCCAAGCGTGGATTTTCCGCTTCCTCTCTCCACTTTATTCTGCCCAATTACAATCGTACCCTCGTCTTACCGTTGGATTTACGCTGACGTTGCTTTGAACCCAAATCGTGCGTGTGATAGAGACTGAGGGTATATTTGGGCCTACTCCTGGGCCCTAGTGACTCTCTGTTGCATTGAAATTATTTTTTGCAACCCTTCATTCTAACTATACCTTTTAAGCTTTTCATTTCAATAATATTTTTAAATACTAATTTGGTTTCATCGTTTCAATATTAGATTTTTGAAAGGCGAAAAAATAAATTCTAGATTTTAAATTTTATAATTATGTAAAAGAAATTAACTTCTGAATATAATTTCCAAAATCATTTTTCACATTCAAGAAACAAGTGTCCGAAATACTAAAGACAAATTCTTTACATTGCTCACGTCTTATACAAGGAATTCAATGGAGTTGGAAACACGGTATTTCTCAGTTAATTTGTGAGACTGACTCTCAGTTTGCAGTGGATCTTATAACTATTGGCGTTAACAATCTTCATGTGTATGCTCCATTGATAAATCACATTGGGGGTTTAATTGGTAGAGAGTGGAGATTTCAGATTAAACATACTCTGCGGAAGGGTAATAGTTGTGCGGATATTTTGGCTAGGAGAGTTCTTCCTCCTTTGTTAAGCTGGATATCATGGATCAGTGTCCTGCTTTTCTTAATCTGGTACTTTTGTCAAACGTTTCTAGCACTCTCCATGTTAGGCCCTAGGGCTCGTTTGTCATGTTTTAAAATAATAAAAAAACACTCTGAATGAGAAAAGAAATTGAAAAGCAAACAATGTAAAACAAATTTTCAGAATCCTACTTAACTATATTTTAAACCCGTGCAAAGCACAGGTTGATTTAAATTATATTTTTTATTCATATTTAATATTTATTAGAAATATATATAAATTAAAAATAATTTAATTAATAAATAAATTATAAATACATAAATACAATAATAGTTATTTGTAACGTAAAGAGTTTTGTGAGATGTAGGAAGAAACATCCTTAATTGAAAATTTCATTGATGTATATGGGCCTAGCTATAGAATAATGATTTTGTAACTGATGCTCATTTGAAGATTCATCTCCCTGATCCCAAAAGAAAATTACCAAGAACAAGAAGGTTGGCACTAAGGCAGTCAACTAATAGCATGAAATGGGCCTGCGCAGAAAAGCGTGCTAACATCAAGTTCAATAAACTAGATAATAATGAGGGAATTGATATTGGTCCCTACCCCATTCCTAGTGAACCCTATTCATGTGGGTGATTTTTTTTTGTCCAAAAATGTCTTCTATTATGATTTTGTTGTATAATAACATACAAAATCTACAATAGAAACTTATTTTTTTTGCAATTTAGGGAGGTACAAACAAAATATGAGACAGAAACATGTTTCTATTATAAATTTTGTACACAAAAATGTGTTTTTGTTTTATATTTGTACGCATCATCTATACTACAATAAGAATACATTTCCATTGTAGATTTTGCACAGACTCTCATATTTTGTTGTTCTATATGAAATACATACAAAACATTCAATGAAAACATGATTATATTGAGTATTTTTTCAGTTTAAAAAAATCCAACGAAATCACGATTTTGTATATTCCTAACACAAGGGAATTGTGTTACAATTGAAAGTTGGGGAGGTCTGGGAAATAAGAGAGGGATGGGGATGTCTTTTCATCCCAATTTCAAAAAGTGATAGGGGACATTGGCAATGCGGCAGAGACCAATATCAATTCCCTAATAATGAAGGATTGTCATTAAATTTCTGAGCCTCTTTTGTGGCCCATTTGGTGCATTTTTTCTGCATATCTCTGTGACAAATCATTTGGATAAACAATAATAGACTCTAATCGTTACAAGTTACGAGCATTCATACATCCGAAAACTTGCTACCAAAATAGATGTACATATGTTATTATATTTTATCCTGTCAAAAAATGCTATTATATTTTATAGCAACAAATATTTGACACGTAATAAAAACAACAAATATTGCAATATTATATTAACACGATTATTGTTTTCTTTTATGGAATGGGCCTAAGCCCATACGAGTATCGAATATGGGAATGGAAATGGGAATGGGAATGGCAATGCGTGTGTTCCAGGTTGAAGCAATTTATTTGTACTTGGCATATTTAATAGGAAATATATATATTGTCCCCAGAAAAATTAAAGAAAAGGAACTATATTCTTCAAAATTCTGCCCCTTCTACTAAGTATGTAACTAAATTTTCATTGTCTAAAGTTAAAATTAAACGAAGTTGAACACCTGAAATAATATAAGATACGTTAGAAAGGCTGAGAAAACAATGAAATATCAGTACATGCATGCAACTGCATATATAGTCACAGAGTCAGGATGTGTTTGAATGAGAAATTTTGATTGCTGAATAGCATGAAAATATTTGAAGAAAAAAAATTAAAACCAAAAAGTGTAAAGGAAATCAATCAAACTCTTTGATCTCGATTCATAACTTTTTTTTAAAAAATCAATTGAAATTTTTGTTTTGTTTTAGTGGTTTCTTTTTAAAAATATTTTTAATTTCAAAAAAATTTCCAAACTAATATTTATCAAACAAGTTTATATTTTATTATAAATTAAAAAGTCTTCGTTACTATTTTAGAGAATATTCTTTTTTAAAAAGAAAAACACAATGAAATGGGACCTTAGATTTAGCATTATTACGGGGCTGAAACTTCCTGTACTCCCACTGCTGTTTTCTGTTGCATCTAATTGCAATTCAAAAAATCCAGATTTTCGTTACGGATGGAGGTATTCTTTTAACCAAAACCAACATTTAATTTTATTTATCTTGATGAAATAATGATTGCTTAAATGCAATGTCAATTTTGATTAGACAATAATATCAGCAATATCAGTAATATTATAAGTTTTATAAATAAAAAAAACACCCCTCACCCGACCAAAAACAAAAATGAAGGCGTGTGTGGTACTGTGGTTATGTCCTCTCTTAAGTTAGACAAATATGGCATTTCCCGATATTAAGAAACAAGGAAAAAATAGCAGTGACACACACGTGAGATACTACAAGACTACTACGTTAGTAGCACTGTAGTAGCCCAAGTTATGAAGATTTATTTAAGAATTAGATACTATTCGTTCATGGAGGGAAGCATCCCCTCGTGGTTCCAAAATAGACATCACATGGGTATCCTTAATTACACGCCACATTTTTTTCAGCTCCACACACTCCTTAATTTGTCCTTTCCTTATTCCTTCGCCGCCTCCACGCATAGATCACTAGAGTATCTTTCCATAGAGTGAAAAAAAATGAATTAAAATAAAATATAAGAGTATGAAAAATTACCAACAAACCTAAAATAGTCAAACTATCATATAGTAAAATCTTACATATGTTAATTAATCTATTCTAGTTAATTAGGAGTTGGTCAGCAGCCAGAGAACACGTATATTACCATATGTTATACACCAAAAGACCCATTAAACAAAGAATTATTATAAAAGTCCAATGAAACAAGGAACTAAAATACTAACTTGAAGTTACTCAGCCATGACAATCTGTTCATATAGGTTAGAACATAGTCTGACACGTAACAAACTTGTCACGTGATACGCACGTTTTTATTAGTCCAAACACGGATATTGTCAGCAGTAGTTAGTTGTCGCAGCGCAGTCTATTGAGTGTAAAAATATAAAAACTTTAGCATAGAGTGTTTTAAGTAGTAGACTGGTAGTTACTTCGAGTGACCCAATTAATAAGTATAATATACGTTAAGTTTATGTGCAGAATATATTTTTTGAAGAGGGATGATAAATTTTAAATGTAATTAAATTAAGTTTTAATCAAATATTAATTTCATAATGATTCAAAAAATTAAAACTTATAAAAATACCTTAAATACGATTAAAGACAAATTAAAACTTAATGTTATGATAACTGTAGTACTAAATCAAAAAGTAGTTACTTCGTGTGTCACGTGCCGCAGCTGCCCTACTCGCAGTTTTTTGGGTTATTTTGCAGTTGTTATTGCTCTTGCGCAGTCCGTGCTTTATTGGAATTGAGTTGTTGAAGCTATCCTGCCTATACACATACTAATAATACTGGAGTATTAAAGTTAAAGGAGTTATTATTATAGTACATTTTTTTATCCCAGTAACATTATTTAGTTTTAATAGAATTAATTAAGTTTAATTTTTAAAGTTTTTTAAAAATATTTTTAAGTAAGTTCTAATATTTGAGTACCTAGATGAAAAAATAGTATAAATTGCACAGACTTTTTTTTATATTTACTTTTGTTACACCCGACACTTTTCATTTATTTTTGCATTACTTTGAGTTTCGGGTGTAATAAGGATAATAATATCATGAAGAGTTTGTATAATTTACTATAAAAAATTATTCATTGAAAGAGGAAATTTTTTTTTACTCAAGCTAGTTACTTGAAACTTTTTTACAGAGATAATGAAAAAAGTCATTAAAAACTTTGCATTTGTAATATAGTAACAAAAAAGTCTCATTTTTATCTCAATTTTTTTTATATGTTTAAACTTTTATCACATTGTTTATGAAGAGTGTTTATTTTTTTGACAGAAAAATATGAAGATTATTACTCGCAAGAATTTCGGTCATGGTTTGGAAATCAAAGTGATTATTCTGTTCTGACATCAACAGATGCTGAAAAACATGTATAGGGAACACCATAGCTTTTCTACTATGCAGTGAGTACTGAGTACTCACTACTGATCTCATCAGCTATATTTGCTGAAATACCATGTGTTGAACGAGTGAAGATTACAGGGAGGACATGTGGCATACATGCAGTGACTGTTAAACGGGCTTCGATTGATGCAAGTCCCGTGTAAAACCAAACAATAACTGGACATAATTCGTTGAAAATGTTTTTATGTTTAAAATTGGCGAGGCTAATTAAAATTTAGATTATGAAATTAAAATAAATTGAAAATATAAATATAAAAAAAAGATTCGATTAGTAAATTAATGGGAATGAAAATGAAAAAAAAAACTATAGACTGCAAACTAATTAAATTTTATGAATGTAAGTAAGAAGTTATTAAAATAAGCTTGAGAATGATACAATTTATTTTAGTCAAACCAACTTATATACTAGACAAACTAGCTTATAAATTATTAGAGTGAATTGTCAAACACATTTTTATCCTTTAAACTAATTAAGCTCATTTATTGTATATTTGTATCAAAGGAACAAATATTTTTTTATTTGTTTTAATTTATTTTCTATTCACGAACAATTACTTTCTAGTTTTAATATCATAAAAATATTTGGTTATTAATTAAGAAAATAAACTCTGCACTAAGTTATATAATTCTTCATTCTGTTGAAAATATAAAGGAAAATTGGACTATTGTTTTGATTTTTACTGTTAGGAATGGATCAAACTTGGTCTTGAAATCTCTCGTTTTTTATTTTATTTTATCGGCAACAAGCAATATATAGTAAAACACACCAAGGGTGGAAAAGAATGGCAGAGAAAGAAAGCTAGCAGCTCCACGAGCTTAGAAGCACCAGGCCAAGGTATATAGAGAGATGGATCCCTATACCCTCGCCCCTGCAGCATTTACCAGTAATACAAGCACTGAAAACCAAAAGGAGGAGCTCTCCATACATGAGAAAATGAATCTTGGCCTATACACATATTTGTTGCATAAGAAAAGATTCATCATCTATCCCGAGAGGCTCCCAAACATATATTGGGGTCTACTTGCCATTGTTGAATAGAGATGTTAAAGTCACTCTGGTAAGCCTTGAGCCATGACCAAAGATCAAAAAGCATCCTGTGCCACACCTTCTCCTCCAAAGTATAGTCTTCAAACAATATCTTATTTCTGTTATACCAAATGTTCAAGATAATAACGCACCAACCAGCTTTCCACCAAGAGTTTGGGACATGTCCTTGTAGCCTGTGAGAAATTTGGCAAAAGTACCCAATAGGCGACCCAGGGGGTTCAGAGCAAATGTCCAGCAATCCATAACATCTCCACCAAAGCACTTGCGCAAATTTACATGAAAAAAAAAATACATGATAAGTGTCTTCAACAACGTGTCCACATAGCACCCATGCAAGGCCATCATCAAGGAGTTGGATATGTCTTTTATGTAGGTTATCCTTGGTAGGAAGCCTATCATGCAAGACTTTCCAAATTAAAAATGAAACCTTATGTGAAATTTTAATTTTCCACAAGTATTTGAACTCTTCCACCATGTTTCAACCAACCCTCAAATTGTGTAAGGCTAGATATGTTGACTTAACCGTAAATGAATTTGTTGGATCCATCTTCCAAGACCAATGATCATCTCCATGTCCTTGAATAACAACATTGTTAATCAAAGAAAAAAATTCAGCTACCAATTCTTTTTCCCATTCAAACCACTCTCTCCTCCACTAAAAGTCTCATTCCCGTCTAGTATCCATCCATCTTCCCATCCTCTCTACACATTCCACCTTTTGTTCCGAATCAAGGAACAATTTAACAAATTTATATAGATAAATAGTTATTTTTGTCCCTAAATGTGTAGAGCGCGGACAAATTCATCTCTAAAAGATGAAAATTCAAATTTTTGTTCCCAAAAGTGAAAAAAGTGCGACAAATTCATTCATCCATTAATTGTTGTCTGTTACCGTTAATGAAAGAATCTATGTGACACATTCAAGGACGAATTTGTTAGCGCTCTACATATTCAATGATGAATTTGTTAGTTCTCTACCTAAAATATAATATAATTTTTATTTTTCTTTATTTTTTTATCATTATAAGCATAACATTACAATAAATATTTTTTTAACAAAAATTCATAAGTTAGAATAAACATAATAATATGCATAATATTGATTAATAAGTATAATATGTTTATTGTTATGAAATTTCTATTATGACAATATTAGGTAGTTACAAAATCAAGTTAAGTCTCATATTTTCGTAAGATTTAACTTAATGACATTTTAATTTGTTTGAGTTTCATATTTTAGGTAAGGTATTATCTCATATTTTTGTTTTGAAATTTCTAATGTGACAGTACTTTACCCAAAATATGATACTCAAACAAAAATGCGCAGCCATTAAGTTAATCCTTACAAAAAAAATGAGACTCAACTTGATTTTGTTATTACCTAATGTTGTTACAATAACAATTTTAGAGCAAGACATATTATGTTCATTAATGTATCTTATATTTATTATTATGTTTGTTCTAATTTATGTTTGATTTCCTAATTTTTTAAGTGTTTATTGTAATTTTATGATTGCAATGACTAAAAAAGGTAGAAGATGAAGATTAAATTATATTTTAGGTAAAGCGCTGACAAATTCGTCCTTGAATATGTAGAGCGCAGACAAATTCGTCCCTGAACTTGTCATGTAAGCTCTTTCATTAACGGTAACGAATGAAAATTAGCAGATGAATGAATTTGTCGTACTTTTTTCATTTTTGATGACAAAAATTTGAATTTTCATCTTTCGGATATAAATTTATCAACACTCTACAATCACGAACCAAAAATCACTATTTATCCAATTTGACACTCACTCCTTGGCCACTTATCTTCCAAAATCTACTTGTTGTACCATCTTCAATTTTTCACTCCATTATCTCCTCAAACCACCCATCACCTCCACCTCCACTTGTTTTATGTCCCTCCACCAAATGAATATTGCCAAAATTATTGTGATTCCAATCCTTCAACATCTTGAATTTCTCCTTAAGCATAAAAGTTCCTCTACCATGCAGCAATCCTTGCCTCCAAGCCTCCTCTAAAAATCCCTTAAAGTCTTTGTCTTCAAACCAACAATCAAGAGTTCTAAAAGGTTTAGCCGCCCAATCAATGGTAACCATGTTCAACAATGGCTAACTCTTTAATTCCAGTTTAGGTGTTAAAAATCTTATTCAATGCAAAGCGTGAATCATCTACTACTAGCCCCGCCAGAGAGGACCCGGCCTAATTAATATTGTAAGAGCAAACTGTCAGAAGGATGGTAATTTTGGTTATTTTTCACATTGAAAGCTGTGTTTGTACCCTTGACATTTATCAATTATAATGGCTCACCAGCTTTAGATTTTTTCAATATTCTTGCAATACATGTTACTCGTACTTTTACAAAGGTTTTTTAACTTAATTTTTTAAATAAAAATAAGAAGGTACCAACCAAATAAAAAAAATTAATCAAAAATATAAATATTACTTCCTCCATGCTAAAATATTTATTATCTTAAATTATTTTACAAAAAAAAACAATAAATAAAAAGAATAATAATTTTATAAAATTAATTTTATATTACTACTTATTTAGTTATGAATTTGTTTATCCATCATTATTATTATAAATATATTATTATAATAGATATACGTGAAAATAAAAATTTAAATTATATTAAAAAATAAAATTATAATTATTTTTAAAAAAAACTACAGAATAATTATAATGAAACAAATGAAGTATAAGAGTACCAACAATTTATCCTTGAAGGACAGCATAATTTGTGGAGAGAGATAACTTGTATGGCTGTAAATGGATTTACGATTTACCTACTAAGAAGTCAGAACTCAGGAGATTCAGTGGGCTTTGCTTCCCGTAATCAGGCATGCCCTGACATAACATCAATTGATACCCAGACATATAGTTGTTATAGGACAGTACCTATAGTACTTTAAGCCAATGTGATGAAAAACTCTCTTCTACGTACAATAATACATGTCAATGCCAGAAACTTTCTTACAATGACTCCTACGTTCGCAGAAGAGAAGAGATATTTATTTTTATGATGTAATTGTACAAAAGAAAATTATATGACTATGAAAGAACAAAAAAAAAAAGAAGAAAAAATATGAATAAGATGGATAATATAATGGGAAAAAGTTCAAAAGAAAAGTTACTACCATGATGAATAGAAAGTATATACCGTAACTTGAATTTTTAATTAATGAAAACAATTATGTAACTTTATTGGTAGAGTAAAACATGTGAGAAAAGAAAAAAAAAGTATTAAAGTAAAATATAAATTGCTATTTAATTTAGATAAAAGAGAATGAAAAATAAATAAATAATTTCAATTAAAGTAGTTGGTAGATAAAAATAATATTAAATAAAAAACACTTTTATTTATAATTATTAATAAAAAAATTACTTCTTTTTTTATATACAAATTTTCTATTTCTAAATTATCCTCCAATATATCATTATTAATGTTTCTTTCATCAACCTTCAAAATGTAACTATTGCCATTATTTTCTTCAACTGTTTTTCTTTTTTACTTTTTATTTTAAAACATTATATATAGAAGCACGAAGTCTCTCTCTTTCAATTAGTACGTAATTAACGATGACTCTTATGTTCGTGAGCATCTACAATGAAGTTGCTTAATGGATTACTTAACAAAAAATATTATTTTGTTGTTACATATATGATTTTGAGTTGCTTAAAATTAAACAAATTTATTTATATAACCAATTATACTCATGAGTTGGTTTACTAGTAATAATAATAATAATAATAATAATAATAATAATAATAATAATAATATTACTAGAAAAATAGGCACCCCGTGCCTAATTGCTTTTTAATTTTTTTTAAATAAAAAGAAAGATAATATAAATTAGAAGTTAGTAAGTGGTTTGTAAAAATATTGATTATTATAGAGATAAAATAATAATCATGAATGTAGTTATAGAAACAAAATAGGTATTAAAATGTGTACACTAACACAATTATCTTTATATATCTAGGGGAAGAGAGACATTCTGTATAGCTTTAAATTTTTAAAAATAAAAAAAATGGAAGTTAAATATAGTTAATAAAAAAATAACAGAATAATAAAAAATAATAATATAAAAATAGTAAAAAATTAATGTAAGTTTAAATAAAAAATTAAAATTTAAAAAGCAGTTTAAAAATAAAATTATCTACTAAAATATGTACATCAAATAAAATAATTTTTAATATTAATAGTTATAAATTATAGATGATACAGGGATACCATAATAGGTTGTTACTGGTGATGTTCACACCATAATTATTGGGGAAGGATAAGGAGGGGGTAACTGATTATGGTTTTAACATTATCGTGCTAATAAAAAAAAGTACGTTGCACCATGTACTGTTTATTTCACCTTCCTTGAGCACTATTTTTGCAAGAAAAAAATTTAAAATAGTGAATCTCACAAAACAATTTAAACATTTTATCCCTACCTTCCTTTTTTATTTTTGTGTCTTTGTACCCAATCAAATTGATGCTTAAAGACTCTAAACTGCTAAATACTTGTGCCACACATTATACGATAAACCCCTGCCTTCTGGTTGCGAGTTGTCGTGATGATTAGGAAACTAAAAATAAAACGAACTATATTTATAATGAAATAGTTAAATTAGTTCAAAATTGTGTTCAACTTTCTCCCTAATTAAACTGGTCAGGATATCTTGTCTCTTTCTCCACAAGCTACCATCTAATTAACTTAGTTGATAAGATATTAGTCTAATACAATACCTTTATTTCTTGATTAGCCTGAAAAAAAACTCCTTGTCTGCTTCATTGTACTTGTGGGTCAAACCAAAGTGGCTCTATATATTTAATTTGAAGTTGTTTGCACGCGTGCCCAAATCATTGCTTTATCAATACACTTTTTACCCCCATTATACTATGTGTATATGAAACTCTATCTTTCATTGAGACTTTTGTCATACTGCCACAGTCAACAAAAAATATAGCTAGAATGCCAGTCGGAGGAGAAAAATTGTTGAAATGCCACGGAACAAATCTCGCTTCCTGAAGCAGCGAAATATATGGCTTACTTGGCACACCCGTATTGGCTGCATGAGGCATCCCTGACCTGCTCAAAGGTCGCTGGGGATGGCAGCGAAATGCAGAATGTCAGGTAGCGGATTAGCAAGCTCGCTGTGTCAGCAGAATGTCAGGTAGCGGATTAGCAAGCTCGCTGTGTCAGGTAGCTGGTTTGGAGTTCGCTATGTCAGTCAGCGAAATAGGCAAGGACACTGGTACCGCTTTAGGGTTTTTTGGGACCACTATTTAAGGGACTCTGTCCCCTCCATGGCGGTCACTCTCGTTTTTCTTCTCCCCATTGCGGTCTGCTTCCTCTCATCCGTGCAGGTAAGTTTTGTTTCCTTTTTGCTTGTTTTGTTTATGTTTTTTATAATTTGATAGTTTGTAGTTTAGGTTAGTTTAAGTTGTTAAAAATAGTTTATGTTAGAGATGGTTGCATTAGGTTCCAAAATATTTACTATTAATTAGTAATTGATTAGTTAAGAGATGAAATATCAAAGTGATATTTGTTTTGTTAAAATATTTAATATATTTAAAATAAATTTAATTTATAGTAATTTTAATCAAATTAAGTATATATTATGTAGTTGATAAATATAATATTAAAGATTATTAGGTTTGTACTCTGTCATTGATGATTAGTTATTTTTTTATTTTTGAGTTTATATTTTTGTAATTAAGTAATTTGTATTTTAATTTAAAAAAATATATATTATTTATGTAGTTTTTGTGTGTTAAATAGTATCTATTTTGGAGATTTAAAACATTATGTAAATTTTTTTGTTTTTTATTTATATTTTGCATGAATTGGTAATTTATATTTGATTTTAAATATATATTTAATTTATGTAATTTTTAATTTTTTAATTTTAAATATTTTATCAAAAATATAATTTGATAGTTTGTATTTTAATTTTGTAATAAATTGTTAATTTATTAAAAATACATGTTTTGAATTTTTTTTTGTGTGTATATTTTTATTATTTTTTTTGCACTTGTTTTGAATTTGTTTAGCATTTGTCTCTTCTTTTAGGTTAGTGTTTATTTGTATTTTTTTGTATATTTTTATAAATTGATAATTTATATTTTTGTATATTTGTAATTTTTTTTTGTAGTTATTTTGGATCTGTTCAGCATTGACCTCTTCAGGTTAGTTTTTGGTTTTGTGTATATTTTTTGACATATTGGTAATTTATATATTTAATTTTTATTATATTTTTTATTTATGTAGTTTTGACTTGTTAAATATTATTTATATTGGAGATTTAAAATATGAGGTTTGAGAATATTTAAGATTAGTTTAGAATTATTTAATTAGAGGATGCATGAAATATAAGAGTTTTTTTTTGTAAAAATGCTTCATTTAATATATTTAAATAAATTTAATTTATAGGAACCTTATTCAAATTAAGTGTATAATGTACTTGGTAAATATAATTTGTAAGATACAAATTTATTAAAATTAATTATATGTTATAGTTGATAAATACAATTAGTTTTGCACTATGTTATGTTGATTTTAAACATTAGGTTACATGATGTTTACAATTAGTTTGTAATTATTATTTTTGTAGGATAGATTAACAAAATATAAGAATATTTTATTAGTTGGTAAGTTTTAACCTTCAGAAATTCATTTATTTAAATAAATATTGTGAATAATGTTTATCTAAAATATTTAAATGAAGGTTTTATAATTCAACATTTGATTTAATAAGAATTATAATTAAACAATTAATTTAATATAAAAAATAATTTAAGATATAATAAAATTAATACGTATTGATGTAATAAAAATAATAATTTAATTTTTAATAATTAAAGATTAAAATGAAAATATAATAAATAAAGTATAATAATTTAAGATTTGATGTAATAAATAGAGTAAGTAAAGTATTAATTTAATAAAAAAATTATACATATAATAAAAATAATTATTAAAAAATTAAAAATTTGTTATTAAATATATGATGTAGTTAAAAGTTTAATTAAAGTTTTGATTTGATAAATATAAAAATTATAAATTAATAATAATAACAAGTTAACATTAAATAAGTAAAGATTTAATAATTAAAGATATGATGTGATAAAATTGTATTTAAATATTTGAATTAAATCTATGTTGTTGGAATTGTTGAAGAAAACATGACTTTATCCGCATTCCCCAACAAAGATTGTGAACATCAATTTATATGCAGCTATTTTATAAATTATTAAATTAGTTTTAATTAGTATAATGTACATGCTGTTAATACGATTATGTTTAAAGAATGATGAAGAATTAATTTAATAAAAAATAATTATAAGTATAATAAAATCATTTATTAAAAATATAAAAGTTAATAATTAAATATATGATGTAGTTAATATAATAATTAAAGTATAATAATTTAAGGATGGTGAAGGTCAAGGGCTTGAGCGAACGACGGATACGGAAGGAAGACAGACCGAAAGGTGTTTATGGTGAATTAATTAGGGGAACATATTTCGAGTCTGGCGAGGAATTTTGGGCGTTGGGGTTTGAGGGATCAGGGTGAAGCGTCATGTCCCAGCACTGACAAATGAAACTTACTCAAGACCCATGCCACATTTTCAAGTATCAAAAGTTTCGACTTTCCGTAAAACCCGAACACCCAAAATTCCTCGCCAGACTCGAATAATGCTCCTCGGATTCCTTCTCCATAACACATGTTCGTCTGTCTTCCTTCCCAATCCGCTCTCACCCTGAAGCCCTTGATGTTGACCATCCTTTAACAATTTGTATTTTTTGAACTATGGTTGCATTTAGTGCTGCAGTTGCATCCTTTTTTTTTCCATAGTCTCGGATACATTCTCCGGTAATCATCAAAAACCAAATCCGAAAAACTATCAAGCTTTGTTATGCTTCCTAATTAGTCACGCCCCATCCAGGCGCAAGTGGTTACGCCTGACATAGGCGGGGTGCACCACACCACACCCGAGTTTAATCATTCCACACAACAGACCTCTGCAAACTCCCTCAATCGCAATTCCATGGCCTTCTTGGGTGAAACAGCGTCTCAAAACATTCATAATTCCAAGTTAGCATTTATTTTTCCGAATGGAACCATAACACACAACGAAATCGGTGTTTCTTTCGTATGTGATACTCCTATACCAATGCGAGTTCCCAATGAATGTTCCTTTCAGTCACTGAAGAGTAGAATGCACAACACCCTTCTTCTCACAGATGACCAGTATGTGGATGAAATTTACTATCGTCAACCGTCAATCAATACAGTTAACAAAATTTTTTTTCATTCGCTGCAACTGAAAAATGATGATGATGTTTGCACTATGTTGGTCTGCCATGAAAAACTCCCGTCTGTTGGTCCTATAGAATTGTTATGTATGATAAGCAGAACACCCCACGGTGTACTGAACCTACTTCAGTCCACCATGACTCGTACTCATGATGCCCTATTGTATTACAACGGCAAGTGGAACATACCATGACGAGGCAATTTTCTGGGTTACTCGTTTACTGGAACAAATCCTAAAAGATTTGAAATTCCTTCTGGATGCAATATAGAAACACTGAAGCACATAATCAAGGAAGTTGCTCTGCTAGGAGCTCCCCCTTATGGAATTCTTGAATCACAGGAAGTCAGACACTTGTTCTTCCGACAACCAGGTCATGCAAAGTATTCAGATACCTTGGTCGAATACGAAATAAAACAACTGAATAACGATGAAGATCTACTTAAGCTGTTAGCAGAAGCTAATTACTGGAAGCGTTTCTGTCCAATAGAAATTTTAGCTACTTTTCACAAACCGGCAATCGAACTACTCGAAGATGACATGTCCGCTACACAAGATCTTCCCAATTATGAATAGTTGCGTCATTTTGATGTTTCAATTGTTGTTCTTAGTACGTTCTGATGTGTTGCTTTGTAATGTTCAACTTATTGTGTTTGTGTTTGTAATTGCAACCCTTTGTACGTTATGTTGTTTGATTAGGTTTCCATGATTGTCTTAGACTATGTAAGCGTATATGAAAATTCACATTAGTTTTGGCCTGTCAAATAGTATTTATGTTGGACAGTTAAAATATTAAGATTGACAATATTTAAGATTAGGGCAAAACTGCTATTGAATTAGTATAGTAATTAGGAAAAGTAATCAAAATGATGTAACTTTTCTCCAAAAGTGGAAGCCGAAAAATAAAGGAAACATGAAAGAAAGGAACATATTATGAAAAACAAAGAAAGCAAGAAAGAAAAAAGTACATATTACCAAATGAAACATTAGAGAAAGGCATGATCAGACGTTTTCTTTCTTGCTCTGTTTTGCTTCTTCTCAGTGCAGAGTGAGGAGTGAAGAGGGTGATTGGTGCTGTGTATACAGAGGCGGAGGGAAGTAAAGGAGAAAGGGGGGCCCTTGAATTTGCGGGTGAAATTATCTGTGGGGCTCTCCTTTTTTATGCTTTTTCCCAAAAGACCCTAGGTCACAAAATGTCAGGCCATTTTTTCGATTCCCCTTCTCTTCCTGTTCTCTCGTTTTAAGGCTCCCCCTTGCCGGGCCCTTGCTGCAGCCCTTCTCTTCTTGGTTGTAGTTTAGTCCTTTAAATTTAGAAAGTTTTATTTTAGTTGCTTATAGTATCTCTATTAGATTAAATTGGTTCTTCACTCATTTTTTGGCACTAGCGTCGTCAATTTTGCTCGACAGGACGTCCATCTAATATAGCATTTTTTACAATTTATCATGTGTTATCAATTTGGCCAAGTCAATGTGATAAAATAACACAAGGACTAATTTGGTCTAATAGAAACATCTTTCACGTCCATCTGATAGTAGCATTTTTCACAATTTATCATATGTCATGAATTTGGCCAAGTGAATGTGGTAAAATAACATCACAAGGACTAATTTGGTCTAGCAGAAACACCTTGACGGATCAATGAGGACGTTAGTCTTAGTGCTGTCCTTCCAAATCCCCCAAAACCAAACCTTTCTCACCTACAAAATATTCCATTATTCCTTCCAACAGGAACATACAGTGTCATTGTGGCCATGACTATTGCGGAATCAAATCACGCTACGAAGGCACTATTTTTGTAACCCAATACCTAAACCCTAATCACAACATAAGCCCCAAACCCTAAACCGACATCCATAAACCCTACGTCTATAACCTAAGCCCTAAACCTTACTAACAACATAAGCCCTAAAACTAAATGGAAAATACATAGACCCTAAGTCTATAACCCAAGCCTAAGTCAGAGGATACACGAAAGTAGGTATAGTGAATTAAAAATGACAATGTTGTTACACTAGGATATTAATTTGCTTGTTAATGAACGTATAGAATTATTTAATTTTACATGGACAAATTTATATACAGTAATGGATCACGATCAACATGTTCCACCGACACCATCGGATGCGTTGAGCATCATTGACCCAGGTCCATCCATACAGAGTCTCCTTACATTACAGGAGAAACATATATCCACCTATGTGTGGAATTCGCAGTCTGATCCAACCATGCGGGATCGTATACTTAATGTTCGACATGCCGCGACACACAACCATATGGCTATACCTGAGGATATACACCCGTGGCTTATAGAAGCTGGCTTTTATCACGTTGCGCGCCTGCGCAATCACGAGGTTCGTATATTCAGTGTTGTGTTAATTTCCTATTAGATGTATTGATTGTATTGTGATGTATACGTAACTGTTGTGTAATGTATGTTTTCAGATCGACCATCACCTTGTCTCCACGCTTGTTGAGCGATGGCGTCCAGAGACACGTACGTTTCATATGACGATGGGTGAGGTCACAATCACCCTGGAGGATGTACATCATCTGTTGGGTCTGCCGACCGATGGTCATGTTGTTTGTGGTCGTCACGGACGACATAACTTTCGGGCCATCATTGGTGACATGTTAGGGGTTGAGCCGGCTGCTGATCGTGATTTGCATGGCTGCTTGTTAAACCTTCATTTTTTGCGTGAGCAGTTTGATGTTTACGAGGTCCACTCAGGCACTGAAATAGGACGTCGTAGATACACTCGTGCTTTGATATTACGCATATTAGGCGGCATGTTGTTTGTTGACACCTCCTCGAGCTTCGTGCCAGCTCGTTATTTGTTATACTTGGATGATTTCCAGCGCACAGGGACATTCAGTTAGGGCTCTGCAGTTCTTGCAGCATTGTATAGGGAGTTGTGTAAGGCCACACGTGCTTCACGTCGTGAGATGGGTGGATGTGCTTTGTTGTTACAGTTGTGGGCTTGGACGCGATTCTCGACCATCTCTCCTAGCCTTCCTACGGTGGAAGACCATCATGTCATACAGCACGAGATATATGGCCACAGGTTTTTTTTATTTCAGTATGAGTATTCCTCATTTTTTTTTGTATTTGCAGTATATATTGCTTATAATTGTTGTTGTTTTTGTTGCAGATTTAATGTATACCATACGCGACAAACTGTATATACCAACATTCGCAGATATCGCCATCATATTGATGTCATGCGAAGGAGAGACATACGTTGGAGGCCATATGAGGTTGTAGACGCAGTCCATCCACCGGATGTTCAGATGGCCAGGAGATGGTTGGCTGTATGTCCTCTTATATGTTACGAGATTGTCGTATACCAGCAGCCGGATAGAGTTATGCGTCAGTTTGGCTTCGACCAGCCAATCCCAGAGGAGCCTATTAATTGTAGTCAGCTGCTGACGATTACTATTACCGGCAAGACAGACGTGGATTGGACTCGGCGTCATGTTTTCTTTATTCAACAATGGGAAAATAGAGACGCCCTTGTGTTGCAGGACGTGCAACCTATGCGGAGAGACGGGTACCTATCTGTCAACAGCGAATACATGCAATGGTACTACTCAGTTACCCGTCGTTGGATGACCCACAAAGCGGCTTTGAAGGCACATGTGGTATACATGTTAGTTATAACTGTGTTATTTGCAGATTAGTTTACGTGTAATGTTCACTAATAATAGTTCATATGCAGACCGATCGAGCAGAGACTGTTGTCCACATGCTTTCACCTGAGGCACATGGGGCATTTGACATGACTCAGATGTACGAGGAGGCGGTTCGAATGCTGGCTGCATGCGAAGATATAGACAGATTAATAGATCCTGGAGATGCTGCACCGCCACCAGTACGACGTCAGACTGAGGCCCCGCCACCAGTGGTTCAGCGTAATCGACGTGCGCGTCACGAGGGGTTACCCCTTCACCACTCGACTCCATCAGTTGTAGATACCCCAGTGGTTGTACCACCTATTCCTCCACGTCCTCCTGGGATGTTCTGGGCACCTGGGTACCCTTCCGGCCGCTCACGACAATATTGGTGGCCCCCCCCAGTCTGTTCCTGGATCACAGTACCCCCCTTGGGGAGCTGGACCGTTGATGCCGCATGCCGATGTCCCACATGCATCATACCCCATGCATTCTGCTGGCCCCAGTACAGCTGGGCCAAGTTCATCAGGGCCGTCTTCATCTGCTTTGCATTACACACCCAGATCAGACACATATGAAGACTGTTATAGGCCAGCTGCTCCGACTCCAACATCAGAACAGGATATGGTTTTTGGGACTCCTATTGAACGGTCGTCTCATATGACATATTCTCCGAGTTTTGGACAGTATTCTACAGATGATATCATTGCGGTAATGGATGAGGGACATGAACAAAACGTGGACGATGGTTCTTATGACGTTCAGCACATCATTAGGCGGAATCCGGTTAGGGAAGCGCGCTTTCGATGCAATCTGTCACCGTATGAACATAACATGAGCCGCTGTGGAGGATTCCATGAGGGCCACCAACAAGATGACTAAATAATTTTTTTCCCTATTAGTGACAGTACGATGCTTTTTAATTCTATGGTAACAAACTGTTATATGGATGACTATATAAACTTTTATGATTTTGATGTATTTGCAAGACAATTGGACTCTACTAATATTCGATAATTATTGTTTATTAAATATTTAGCACGATTAACATTAGTATGACCACCAAGTACATTATTGGTTCTAGTTGCGTGATGGACAATTACGCCTATTGTGGCCGACAACCTTACAGTAGCCGCATGTTGTTCGAGTCGTCGAGCCTTCCCTGGAGTCCATTTCATTCCGTATGCGTGTACTGTTTGGCCTTCCTTTTGTACGTCTCAGCGACACATCTGGTATAACAATTGGCGGTACAGCTGGTGGTATGAACTTCTCATTCCCAATGGGAAACCACTGCGGTGCATACACTTGACATTGATACGCAGCACTGTATACAGGATCTACATATTGTCTAGGATCATGGTGTGTGGATCGACATGCTGCAATAACATGGCTACACGGGAACCTATATGCAGTGAACTCACCACATTGACAATTGCGTTCAGCTAAGGAGACCGACCATTTTTTACCGCCCGAATGAGTTCGTATATTAAACGTTTCTTGAACCTCAAATCTCGTCCTAAGTGCGTCAAAACAAGTGACGTAGTGCGTTGCCGATTTATCAACCATCCTCATATATTTTTGCCATGCTAATTTGGAGAAATGATTACCTGTCGCCATCTCCTCATGGGCTTCTTGACCATGTGCTACAAAGTATGACACTAAACGCGCGTATGTGAACCGGACAAGCGACGTAATTGGGAGGTTTCTGGCTCCTTTAAGTACCTTGTTAAAGCATTCTGAAAGATTCGTTGTCATGTGACCAAACCTTCTTCCTTGTTCATCATACGCTATACTCCACTTCTCCTTTGGGATTCTATCAATCCATGCTGCTATTTGAGGGCTTGCTTCTTTAAATGTTTGTAATCCGGCATCGAAATCTAAGCGCGAGGTTGTATAAGCTGCACATACAAACACGATATAAAGAACAACACATACGATGAATATGGTAATGACATGTATAAACATTGTGTTGCAGGCTGATAGACATACCTAATTTCTTCAATTGTTTCTTCAACATCACGTTGTTGAATCTGTGATTAAAATTACTCACCAAATGCCGAATGCAATACACATGGTAGGCCCTTGGTGGATTCCATCCTAGTTCGACATTGTTTACTGCGGCAATTATGCCAGCATGTCGATCTGAAATAAGACAAATTTCATCTTTTTGCGTTACATGTGTACGAATGAGTGCCAAAAACCATGACCAATTGTCAATATTCTCCGTGGAAACAATCGCAAATGCAATAGGAAGGACATAATTGTTTCCGTCAACTGATGTTGCAATGAGCAGTGTTCCCCTATATTTCCCATACAAATGGGTTCCGTCGATGCTTATGACTGGTTTGCAATAATTGAAAGCATCGCAACACTGTTTGAATGTCCAGAACACCCTATTGAACACCTTAGCACTTGCATCTAGTTCACCATCAATAAAATGCTCGTGCAAATCCAGCTTGTATGCAGACCCAGGAGAAAAATGTAACATGTAACCCAACCACCTTGGCAAAAAAGCATAAGACTCATCCCAATCTCCAAAAATATGAACAATGGCCTTTTGCTTTGCCTTCCATGCCTTCGTGTATGATATATGAAATCCCAATGTTGTTGCTATCCTTTCTTGAATCAACCCAATTTTAACACTGGGATCTTCCCTAATCATTTCTGCATTTCGTCAAACAATAATACATTAAGAAATTATTTAATCAATAATCGGACTTCAATTTAAAATATTTAACATACCTAAGATCAACGAACATATGACATTTGAGTCAAGTTGCTTGTGATCTTGAGAAAGATTCTAACTGACGCATGTGTGTAGGTTGTTCCATATGCCTACAACCCATTCGGTGCCACCTTTTTTTTGATATGCCCTCATCCTCCATGGGCAACCATCCAAATGATTTTCACAAACCATAATAAGCCTTTTCGTATCACTTTTTTTTACAACCGTTGTGCGATGCTCGGCCATACAATATTGTTTTATTGCCAATTGAACATCCCACTTGCTGTCAAACACCTGGTCCTTATATAGCTCCTGTCCCATCTGCCAGTTAGGTATTCGCACTCCTTGCATATCCTCAGTCTCCTGATATGGGTATTCCCAATTAATATTCGTGTAATGACTAATGTCAGACCAAAACGGAACGATGCCCCCTCCTATATTATGCGACATTAGCCACATTGTTCATTAAACCTGCAAAAAAAAACTTAATACTATTGATAAAAAAAACAATTTTAATCCATGCCTACAACGGGAGGCTGCTCCTGCATTCCCACATTGCCCGGAGAAGGAATTCGAATAGCACGATCGAAATCACCATCTACATCGGTATCTGATGAGTCACTGTCTGGAACAACACCTTCATCCACCTCTTCCTCAGAAGTATCCGTAGGCCAAGATGGGTCATAGGCCGCCACCATTTCATTCTCCGCTGCTTGACTTGGTGGTGCTGGTGTGTCGGATATATCCCTATGTCCATAATCCATTTCTTGGGTTTGTTGGGTTGGTACTGGTGGAGATAGGGAGACATCTCTGTATTCGGGATTCACCTGTGGCTCTCTATTAATGTCAATGGAACCAGTGGGCTGGACACATTGTTGACTGCTTGATTGACCACCACAGTTTAATTCTGCATATAATTCGATAAATCTAGGATTTTCTCCATCGGATCTGCATGCGTCAGTAACTAACGCTAGATCGTCATCATCTACAATATCCACAGCAACCCACTGCACCGGGTTGCCCGATGCACATCTAGCAGTCAATCGAGAGACACATTGTTCGCGTTGTAGTCTCAACTTCTTATAAATCAGTTTCATTAGATCACGGTGGCTGCATCCAGGGGGCATGCGAAACATTTTACTTTCACCTTCAAAAATTTGACCATTAGGTCCAAAATATCTACTCCCATTATAATACACAATCGTGATTAGACCATTTCTACTATTACTCATTTTGTCGTAAAAAACTAAAAAATAACAGAACAATGCCTTCTGGATTGAAGAATAAAAAACAAAAATAATAGAAGATGACTACCAATGTAAACAAAAACTGGTGTGAATAGGACTATATTCTTCGAACTGGTGTGAAAATTTTACAAAAAAAAAACTATTAGAACATGACTACTAACATAAAAAAAAACTATGTAAATAGGAAAATATATCACCTATTTCTTGGCAAAAATCACATAGCAAAATAGGACTTGAAATTTAAAAAAAAAAATTATATAAGATGACTACTAATGTAAAAAACAAGGTGCGTAAATAGGACTATATTCCCTATACAATATAGGAAAATATATCACCTATTTTTTTATACTAAATTATTTTGATTTCAAAAACCACAAAACAAAATAACACAATATATATCGAGTGATGTAAAAATCAAGTAGAAAAGGACACAACTTTCTAAAATCACAAAGCAATAATAGGAAAATTTTCGAATGCAATATCTCTGAAGGTGAGAGGAAATTTTTCGAATGCAATATATTTGAAGGTGAGAGGGGTATATATAGATCAAGAAATACTAAATTCGCTAAACAGGAAAGCAAAATATTTCACATACTTCGCAGTGCTTGCTAGCAAATTCGAATTTTGCACGTTGGCAGATGTATATAATTAGCTAAGGTGTCCAGCGTATTTAACTTAATTAGCTAAGCCCCCATGCGAATTTGTCACATTTACCTATATTTAAATCACCATGCAGGCCAAGTGGTTCAAGTGTGCTAAGTTAGCTATAGAATGTAGCGAATTTCAGCCTGTCAGAAGAGCATCTCCGCTATTACAAGTAGCTGAATATGTTGGCCACTGATTGGTTGCCAAGTCAGCCAAGGAATTCCGCTGGAGGGGCTTGCGAGGTTTACGGCGTGGCATATATGCAAATACTTTTCTCTGCCTGGCATTCTGCCATAAATTTTGCCCAGAAGTGGCAAATTGACCAAAGTTTCATCTTTCATTCTTTTGTGAAGGACAAAATCGTAAAATCGTGAAGCAACATTCTCGTTGATTTTATTTTTATTTTTTTTACTTGGGAAATTATAAGAGAAATATTAGTAAATTACAATAGGCTAATCTAAAAAAACCAAATAGGGCAAATTCTTTTATAATAGTTATTTTTAATTAATCAATAGTATTGTAATTTTTCACCGACAATGCTTAAAATCTAATAAGTTAAAAATAATATCGTTAAATATGAAACTAAAGTGGTTTAGTTATCAATCTTAATATTTTTCAATTCAAAAGATACATTTACATCATGAGGAGAATAATAATTCCAAAAAAAATTGAGGCAATATTTTCTTAAAGAACCTTTTTGTCATCAAATAACTCTGTATTTTTTATAAGCTTAAAAATTATATTTACTCCAACTTCTCTTTTTTTTTTAAAAAAGAGGATGAAATCAAAATACATTGAATCAAATGCTACTGCCTTTATCCACTTTTCATAAAATATTAAAGCAGCGTCGATGCGCTTGGTTTGGTACAATTCCAAAACATAAAATATTCGTATAGTTTTCCTATAAATTCTTCAAGAATAGAGTTAGGAGAAAGGCACATTCTTAATCTATAGTTTTAAACAATAAAGCAGGAGTCATATTGTGTCAATGTTGGTGTGGTGGGAAACGCTTGGAATGGAAGAAGACGAAATTCTACAAATATATACCAAGAGTTCAATTTTTAACAACACAAATAGAATAATACATATGAAGAAAAGAAATATAATTCATACTCAGTTTTTTTCTCGAGAAATTAGTCTCGTAACTTTAATATTAATTATAATTTGTAAGTAAATTATCAAAATTAAATTTAATAAAAATAAGTTTTAATCATTTATTTGTAATTGGATGATTAGAAATATTTTTCCTTTACTATTAAAGGTTTCAAAGTAAAAAATTTCTAAATTAAAATTAAAATGTATTAATGTATTCTTATCATGATTTTTAGTACATGAGAGCATAACTTGGGTCTCAATTAAGTAGGTTCTATACTGCCCCACCCTAGTCGTCACTTCAACCTCACAATGCGCCTTTCCTTCTCATTCCCTTTCGCATCTTCAATGTTAATTTTTTAAACGTTTTGTTGAAATTAGAGGTAATAAAAAAAATATTATGAATACTGAACGACATTGTTCACCAACTAATTAACTAAGCTCAATCTTGCACTCCACTGCTCCCTACGTTGATCTCCAATGTCGTTTTAGTAGCCTTTTCATTATCTAATTGGAGTTAATAATTGATAAAGAATGAAAAAACAAATAAATTCAAAGGACCAGAAACCAACCATTTAAAGACACACCATGTTGGAAAATCGAGGGGGGTAAATATCGGAGAAATTTACGCCTGAGTAATCATATAAGTGAATTAGACACCACACCTAAACCCAAAACCTTAAGGCTCAGGTTTATAGGTCTTTTCCTTACTTATATGGTGTTCAACTTTTCTATTTCTATCCGATGTGAGACTTTAACTCACACTTGTACTCCAACACACCATCTGTTCTATGACACTTTAAATTAGAGGTCCTTGATTAACAGATAGTTTATAATTTACAGCCAAAGCAGCATGCAGCTACTTAAATTATATCTCTCTTCTCTTTAATATTTTATTCTTATGGTGAAGCCAATGTTCTCAATTCTTATCAGTCAATTTTGTCTTGACAATCTGCTTTACGAGAGGAGGAAACTAACTCCCTTTAATTAAAATAGGCATCGATGAGTGCAGATCTTTTGCGGAATAATAGAAAAATGTTTGAATCAGTACACATTTTATTGATCAATCTTAACTTTAAATCATATATCTAATCATATTAGATCCATTTTATATAAAAGTTTATTATTAAAATATTGCATTGGTACATTTATGGATATTATAGAAAATGAACTAGTGTAATTAAGTGTATGATTAAGACTAAGATTGACCAATAAAATTTTTATTGCTCCAAATACTATTTTAATCTGCTGCAGATGTTCTGCACTCTCAATAAGAAGGCATTAAGGTACCAACTATCCATTAATAAAGATTTATGATGCAAACCTTTTGAAACTGTTCAACTCTATAAATTACTACATTAAAAGTGACTATTGAAGCAATGAACTTAGAGCTGAATGTTTTACTGGGATAGTTTGTAGCTTTTTAATTACTATGAATCAGGTGGGGTCCTTTCAGGATTCACCGTTGGAAAATCATGCTTTGTGGCTTTCAATATACGTTGCTAATTGAAGATAGAGGGTGATTATGAGACCTCATCTAGGTTAATACTAAGTATCACGTTGATTATAAAAACAAAAATATATTTTTAATATATTTATCATATTAATAAGTATCACTTGATAATTGTTTAACATGTATTTAACAAAAAAAAGAAAAAGTTTTGAAATTTATCTTGTATATTAAAAGAGTCAATGAACTACTCTAGTTGAGACTTGATTCTTATTTATAAAGGGGAAAGTCGAGCACCTTATTTACCAAACAGGCCAACTTGAAGCTGCTAAGCCCTTAACCATACTTCATTTCCTTTATCTCTGAGAGATTGAGTTTATGGTGTCACTTGTAAATTCAATTTCACCCAAACCAATCAAACACATCGAGTTAAGTTTTTTGAATGTTTGGATCAATGACTTTTCACTACAAATATAATGAATCAAACACACTAATCCTTTGTTGGGTATAGGCAAATTTAACTAAAAAGAAATGGAAAGAGATAAGTGAGTGAAAGTTGCTATTTTACTTGATTGGTAAGAGAAATTATCAAGTGTTTCAGAACTACCACGTCGTATGTAATATTAACAATAATAGTTTGATGCTTAATTTAGTATTTTAAATTTTATAAGATCCTTTTAATTAAGAAATAACATTATTAATTCTTGTTAAATTATTAATAAATATATATTTAATTGTCCACATGTTACGCAATTATTAATTAAAACATAAATGATTTGATGGTTTTAGACTATCTAATAATTTCTCTTTTTGTGAACCTAAAATTAAAATAATAAAAAAATTGAAATTAATTGTGAATTCCACTTTACAGAATTTCTTTTTTCACCCTATTTCTCACCTAATTATTTTTTCCCCCTCGTCTATTCACTTTCATATTTCCTTTTATTTCCTCACAATCAAAAGAAGAATATGTGTGATTTAACGATATTTGATCAAAAGTAAATATGATTGTTAGACTACTCTAATAAGTCCGAAAAAGTGGTCCAAATGGCATTAATTTCTCCAACACAACCGTACTCCTCAAAGTCAATTTATGGGTTTGAGAAACCGCATAGGATGAACCCTTGTCTTTTATTACTAACCAAATCTAGTCATGAGCAGTACAGGTTCGCACTTTATCTTGATCACCCAAAAATTAAAACGGGAAAAGAAAGTTAACTTACAATCATGGAAATTTTCAAGATTTGCATAAGGGGCCCCAGGCATAAGCACTAAAGTTATGACTTATGAATTCTATTTAAATATTCAGATTTCAGACTCAGCAACAACAGAAAAGTGTGGTCTGAATCTCAGATGAAATGCAGATCCTCGTCAAAAGAAAGCACACTATATGGGAAAAAAAAGTAGTTGATGGGAACTATTAATAACTGTGAAGGGTGAAATTTGTCACACGCTGAGGAAATTAAATTCCCTTCCACATGCTGATAAAAGGATTGGGGTCCCCCCATCGAAGCCTCCACTACTCTTACGATGAAAACAAGAACTTAATACCGTGAATGTCGTGGAATCCTAGATATCATATATATAGTGCTGAGAATTGAAGTGTGAACAAGTCTGCATCATGAATCACATAGGTTGGCTAAAAACCCGTGTATGCTGTCAGAACACCGATTTATATTGGCTAAGGAGCTATATATAAGCCGTGAATAATGAATTATTGTCTTAAGTTACCTTAATGTCGTAATCGGTTCAGTTAATGATAGTGAGGGGCTAGAGTATGAGTGTTGTACCAAGGCGTTTCTGCTACAGTGCTGCTACTTAACTTAAGCGTTTCCCCTGCAATTAACAAAGGTTTTGAAAAAAATATAGAAATCGGCCACAAGGAAAACCAACGAGGACAGTGACATAAAAAAGCAGCAAATATTACAGGCTGTTTAATGCCGTGGCATAAGCGACCAGCGGATGGTTGAGTGACGACAACAGGGGGAGAAGACAAGTACTAAACTCACTGCACTCACCAAACTCAACCACCATATCAGCTTCAAGATAATTTCCAAAACTTTATAACTCATATATAGATATATAGATGAATTGTATATTTTTGGGTGGAAGAAAGAAAATTTTTTAGTCTACTTTTTCCTATATATTAGTTTTGAAAGAAAGAAATCATGCTTTGAAAAATATTTGTTTTAGTCAAATTATTTTTTGGTGAAAATTGTTTAGCTACTAATTCTACAGCCTTTTTTTTTTTACTTTAACTTATTTTTGAACTTGTAAAATGTTGTCAATTTTCTGTTAAACATTTTTTTTTGGATAATCAATTTCATGCCTAACATTACATTATATTATTAAGATGAGTGTGATCATATAAGAAAAGATAAAATATGAAATAATATTATACAAGAAAAAGATTAATGTAGAATTCACTAAAAGAATGACAAAAAATCATCTGGGGTAATTTGTATATATTAAAAAAAGACCACTAAATGAGAAGAAGTAACTGAAAAAGACATAAAAAAATTATCAAAAAATATTATAAACTTAATAATATTTTCAAAATTTTAAATTTTGAATAATGTTAAATAATGTTGTATGATTCATATAATTGAATTCGTTGAAAAGATAAGAGTTTGTTGTTATTTTTATTTATTATACTATATTGTTAGCTACATCACAAATGCGTGACATGCTATGCCAACAATTTTATATATACACACTCGAGATGAATTAAGTGTGACATGACATAAACCCAAAACTTCATTTTTATATTTTTGCCTTCCCCTTCACTTTCGGTCATGGCATGCGTCAACAATGGAAGTGAGCACTGACTACTGGGTATCGTTGGTTCCGACCGTGTACACACACTATAACTCCTCTCAGGCCTAAATGGTGGCACTCATGAGCTCAAGAGCAAGAAACGACAACACAAAAACAATATTTGTTCACACTTCACAATATGGTAATTTGATATACCGTATACGTTCTTTCAATCAAGGTTCTCCAATTCTGCTAAATTTTAACATGGAAGTATCTTATAAATGTTGAATGTACCATACATTCAGTCTCGAAAACAAAACAAATTCTGGAACATGACCCAAGAAAACTTCAGCAGCCGTTCAGCTTTTTAAGAGAAATTAAGCTGTTCTCTAGAAGAAAAAAAAGTTGTTTTAAAAAAAGTAAGAAATAATAAATAATGTGAAGAAAAATAAAGATATAAAAAAATTGTACAAAATTAAGTTATTTTAAGCCATTTCATAATTACAGTTCCATGATAAAAACTAAAATGAGAACGGTAAACTAAATAAACAGCAGGTCCAATCCTTGTGTTGTGTCTGTGTTCTGTAAAACCACGCCCATCATTTACGCCACTAGACCTCCCTTCACTCCAAGAAATTATAATCAAAATGAGTTGAGGAAAATTGTAAAAGAAGGCAATGTGTAAATACACCAGGTAGCAGTGGTAAATTATTAAATGCTATTAACTACGACAGCTGGCATAACTAGGTAAAAACACCAGTTACACTTTACACCGTTAAAATCTAAAAAAAAAAAGAAGCTAAAATATTAAGAAAAAAACTAGCGGCCGTTAGCGAGAGGGTTGACGGCGGAATCCTTGCAGGGACTTGACGGCGAGCTTGGGTTTCCGGTAGCAACAAGACGTTGCACGAAGCTATCTATTCTGTTTCCGTTAGTCTCCGTCAGTAACCGCTTCCCGCCAAACGGTAACGACTCGAGTCCCCTCTCTTTGAGAACCTCTTCTTTCTTCATTGCTTCACTTCCCAAACCGAAAGCCTGTCATACAACACACGCCGTTAGTTCACTTATAATTTTCATTTTTCAGGAAACGAAACAGTGTCTGGAATGAACCTAAATTCTGAGAAGAACGCAGAGATCAGAGTTATAAAAGATGAAAAAAAAGGTGGAATTGAATTGAAGACAGTAGAAGCATTCACTTTCACGTACCTGGATTCTAACGTAGTCCGTACGGTTCCAGCAGAAGGCGTTCCCTAACATCTGGTCAATGGTCTCGGAAACACCGTCGAGCACAATGTCAACCACCAACGGCGTTGAGCACGTGCGAGTCTCGCACGCTTTTGCGTTCGACGATCCGTTCCCCAAGGAAAGGACGAGGAGATCCTCCACGCCGTTCACCGACGGGAAATCGCGCTTGTTATGGAGGACGTGCGTGACGGCCGCCGCCGTAGGGTTGTTCATCACCAGGCCGCCGTCGACCGCGGAGCACGAGGTCTTGCCGTCGACGGAAGCGAAGTCGAACGGCTTGAAGTGGCTCGGCGTCGCTGACGTAGCGCGGCACACCTTCCAGAGCTCGAAGTCGAAGCTCGGAGACTCGGACGCGTCGGCGCGCGAAAACACGAACGGCGCGGAACTCTTGAGGTCGAAGCAAGGAATAAGGAGCGGTTTACACGTGTCCTTCAAGGTCAACAAACGTCCGTCCTCCTCCTTTCTCTGGAACACTTGCTTCAACGCGTTGTCCATGCTCCTGGAGGAGAATCTCCGGTGCCGGCGGAAGATTCCGCCTGATTTGAGCTTGTAGAGTTCAGAGTTTCTCTCCGAGACGAGACGGACGGCTTCCCTGGCGGTGTAGAGCGGCCTGCCAAAGGCGTCGCCGGCGGTGATCATGGCGGCGAGGATGGCGCCAATGCCGGTGCCGGCGACGATGTCGAAGAAATCGGCTACCTGAGCGTGAGGATCGGAAGTGTGAACACGGATCTGATCCTCGAGGTAGATGAGAGCTTCGCCGGCGACAATGGCGGTGGTTCCTCCGCCGTCAATGCTGAGAATGCTGGTTTTGTTGGTGGCTTTACAATGTGAGAGCCATTTTTGCTCCAGTTTGGAGAAGATCTCCAGAGTGACTTTACTAAACTCCATTCACTCAATCACAGTCTCTTACGTAAATTCTTTGCTTTTAATTTTTAGAAAGAAAAGAGATTTGAATAGTGTCGCTGTTGCAGGTTTGTTGTAATGCAAGAGAGAGAATAAAAGAATGGAAGGTAAGAAAGCAAAGAGTGTCACGCTTTGGTGCTGAGAGGAATAAATGGCTTAACTTAACTGAAGGATGCGCGTTCTGTATTTCTCTCTCTCTCCCCTTGATTCTCAGTAGAGTTGGTGAGAGTTAAAACAAGAAGACTGGACATGTCCGTTAGGGAATGGTGGTAGCTATATACGCGACCCTTTTGTCCTTGTCGCTAGTATATTTTATTACAGTGCGCTACTTTTCAGTTTTCAGTATTTACTTTTTTTATTTTATTTGTGTCCTATTATATTTTTATTAAAAAAAATTTAGTTAAGTTTGATCCATGACGCTTTACAGGAAGTTAGGACATCTTTAAGGTTCAAATAATATTTATAAAAAATACTATAAATTATTTATAATAATAATCAATCGAATTCATATTCTTTTTGAAATATGAGTTAATTTCTTAATCAGTGAACAGACTTGCTCCTATTATCATTTTATAATAACTGTGATTTGTTTCTATTTTTCTTTGTTTCGCCTGTGAGAGTCTTACGTGTTAGGAGTGAGTCTGCACGTGCAGCCGCGCGTGCTGTTATCGGATTGCGGGAAGCGTGAACCTCGGCTCGGCTTGCGTTGCGCTTGCTGAATAAGTCAGCGCAGTAGCAGCATCTCCAGCAGCCGCAGTCATTCTCCCTCGTTTATCTTACTGCTCATGTTCATTAGTAATTATTTAATTTTCTTGATTTGATCTGCATCTGTGCTTCCATGTTTAACTGCAGAGGAAGATATCTGGAAGTCTCTTCACTCAAATTTGGGGAGAGTAGTCATGCGTTTTATGTAATTAGAAGTTTCTTAGAAAACCACATACGACAAGAAATTAATGTGAAGATAATACTAGTATTGACTACTGGTATAAACAAAGGTAATGTTCTTGTTGATCCCAACGATTATTGTGAGATTTATTGAAGTAAAATTCTAATTTTAATTAAAATATAATAACAAATTTTTTATTAATAAAAATCGAAGATAGTATTAAAAATTTATAATAATTTATATATCTTCTTTAACTAATTAATTGTACTAGATTCTTTGACTTTATATATTGTTCTGAGTTAGGATTCCTTTTAGGGTTTAAGACATCTAGCCAAAGTATTCAAGTGTATCATTAACCCTTTTTTCTAAGTTAAACGCGAACTTTATACTAATATTTTAAAGTGATGTATGATTTATTCTTGAGAGATTATTGATAAGATAGTTAGAATACTATATATGTTTTCGATAATATATTCATTCGAATTTCGACAATATGGGGTGGGTATAGACTTATTTCTTTGAATTTCATAGGTTGGGCGATTGCTCGGCCCAATAACGATCTGAGGATACATATATAAATTAAGGATAACATAAAATAAATATAAGATTAAAAAAATCCAATTCCAGTTAAAATGAAAATTTTCAAATTTAAACTTATTTATCTATAGAAAAAAAATACTTATTTATCATCTCAATAACTTATACTGACTTTCAATATTAATTTTTAATGTGAGTTACGCGGGTGAAGTTAGTATATGGGTTCACATTTAATTACATTATACTCGTCTTTAGTATAGTGATATACTTTTTTTTTAGAAGAATCATAGTGATCTGCGGTCAAAAAAAGAGAGAAGAAGAATCATAGTGATATGGTTAATAAGGTTATCTAACTCATTTTCACCCGAAGAAAGTTACATAATTCTGACTAGAAGATATTTTATTCTTACGCCAAAGAAAAAATAAGCCACACGACATGTTTTTGGCATGTATATATGTGCTGGAATTAAATTTTATGCATACCTTTTTGCCTATAACCTTCACTTCAGGCATTTTGTTTTTTTTTTTTTTATCTTTGTGGGACTTCCCTGTTCATATGCACATACTGTACATGAGTTTCCTATGCATAAATTTGAAAAGACAAAATACTAATAGTGTCGTTTCCGTCAGCTTAATAGTAGTAATTTTTTTTCGTGGCCCAAATCTTGCTTTAACCCTTTTTTCCTTGTGAGTTAGTTTCAAGTTAAGATCTAAAGTTTTTCTACATCAATTATTTAAGGGGGAAATCTAACAATAAAAGTTGTCTGTTACCCAAAATTGGAACTATTCTGCCTTATTGAGATTTTTATAATGTAACATTCACAAAATCATTCTTAAAATTACTTGTTTAAGTGTGTGTTTAGATACCGCTCAAATTGTGATAGATCTCATGAAATCACGTAAAATAAGTGGTTTTATAAGAGCAAATTATATTTACAATTCCTGAGGTTTCATCATTTTTTTTACCTACACTAACCCTTTTAATTGTTTAAAAAAATACTATATTGACACCTTTTATACATTATATCACTTCCTTTGATTATTTAAAATATAACGCCATGTACCCTATAAGAAAGGTTTCTGTAAAATGTTAAAAGGACCAAAGATTTATATATAAACTCAAGAAACTTGAAGGACTGTTAGTATAATTTTCTTTTCTTTTCTTTTTTTATAAAAAAAGCCTCGATGAGCTTCTAAGTAACCAGATTTTGATCGCATTGTCGTCCTAAACATATACTAAGTACATATTTAAATCAAAGTTTATAAACTTAAATTTAAATTAAATTTAAGTTTATAAATTAACTTTGCAAAAATAATTCGATTTCTTTTTACAGAAGGGAATTTGCAGGCAAAACTTTAATGTGCAATGTATTTTTGAGGTAATCAATCTTGTCATAAAATTGATTTTACTTTCCAAAAATACATTCAGCACCCAAAATTTTCAAGTCCTAACTTTATGAATATAGTTATTTTAATTATGATGAATGCTATTGGGTCTTGGAGGATTGTTTTCTTTTTGGTCAAAAAGCAGGACAATCTTTGACTTGTTTTGCTGCTTCTCAAAGTTTAAAATATTCTACAGTGAGTTTTCTTGTATAGTTGGGCCTCGATCCCACCTACAGGTTGCAGTCTACTACCTATAAGTCATGTCGAGTCCAGTTACATTAATATTAAGAATTTGAATTATTGATAATTTCATGTCAAATTTAATCTTAACAAACTATCATTGACTTCATTTTTAGATTCTTGACTTTCAACCCTTTACCAATTAACGAAATCAAGTTTCTTATTTTATAAGCACTTCAAAGTTTTGCACAATTTTTTTTTTACAATAAGTTTTGCAAAAACTTGTATCTTCATTTATTCATTTTGTTTTTAGTTAATATTTTCATTTATTCTGACACTCTCGTCTAGTATCCAAATTATCACAAAGTAAATTTATTCTTTACCTTTGTCATTATATTTTAAGTAAAAATATTAATAAGGATGTAACAGTATATCTGTGAAAAGGATTAGACATTAACCTTTGAATTTTGTTTTTAGGTTTAATATTTTGATTTATGTCGTAAATGTATATTTTGATTTTAGGAGGATCTATGAAAAGGATAGAGAGCATCTGTTCCCTGAAAATTAAAACTTAATACAGAGAAAAAAAATTAAAACTACAGTATTTCGTGTTTAATTTTGTCCTTTGAAAATTCAATAACTAAAACTAAACCAAAACAACATTAGTTGGAACTTGGAATGGTACGATTTATTATTTAAGTCAGGTATTTTTTTTTATAAGATCAAACTAAACCAACCTTACATCATAAAAAAAAAAAAACCAATCTTATTGAGAGGCCATCTTTTTTTTTATAAAAAATTTGGTTTTAAAAGTACATATAAAGATGATTTTTTTAGAGTTTCAATTTAAAAAAAGCTATTTTGTTTATTTATAATTTAAAAACATTTTTTATTTTAAGAATCTGGTAATAATTATAGGTTTCCTAGAAGCTACTCAAAACCCTTATCAAAAGCCTACCTACCAAAAAAGGTCATCAAAAGTCTGATAATTTTTTTCAAATTTTCATTTTCATTTGAAAATTTAAGCAAGCACACTAATTAAGTTTTTTTAAGAAGAAGAAAATATTCTCAGTATTTGATAGGGTTGGATTTTTTTATTTCGATATTTTGAATAAAAAATGATACTATTCTCGCCATCCACGTTTTTATGCATTGTTTTTCACTCCATAAATTAATTTTTAAGAAGTATTCAAGTATAACTGCCAATTTTATTTTATTTTTACAGAATTTAACAATAACCTACTTTTATTGGACTAATAATAATGAAAACAATAATTTACGATATTATGCTAGGAGGTATTGGTTAATTGTTCACACATTTTCATCACTTTCTGCCTTCTTTGTTGGAATGTTAGAATGAGGTGGAATACTGTAGATAAAAAGGTTAAGGAATTAGCTACAAAATTAGATGCCCAGGTTAATACAGCTTTAACGGCTTTAATTAGAATGAAATTGGCAAAAACATAACCCAAAGGTGTAACAGTGATACACGATTTTAGGAGGATTGGTCTTTTGGTCCTTAGTTTTTTCTCCCTTCAACAGAAAAGTCATTTTAGTTGACCGTGACACTTGCTCAGATGCTTGCTACAAGTCCAAGAGGGCAATGAAAATCATTGACTCATTTTGGTGAGATGTCCTACTTAGTTAAAATAGAATAGTGTCCATAAGTATATAATCACATGTTAACATGTGAGGAAGGGTTTAATTCATTTTAAGTAAGACAAATACTTTCTTTGTAACAGGAAAAATGTTTGAATTAGTCTCACGATCGACATGAGGATCTCTTGATATGAAAAATAGAAAAATTAATGAGCATAATATAGAATACACATTTAATTAAACAACGAGTCTCCTGACAACTGTTCAAGTCTTAATAAATTTTTATTTATTGATGAGATTGAATTGATCACTAACAATGAAGTTGTATTCAAAAGATCTAGGTAAACCTGAAAACAGATCAAATCATGTATTCTATTAGAGAATGAAATAATAAAGTTGTGTGTTTGACAAAACCTTTGAAAGAGTTCATTAACAGATGCCTATCCAGCTATTAAGCGGATACGAGATATATATAACATTATAACCAATTGTTACGCATGAAGAATATCACGTGAAAAATTGGATCCTCATAGTATTGAAGAAGATACTTATGATAGCAAAATAATTAATTATGTATACTATTAATATATAATTTTGGTACTGCATCTTATAATCGTTAAGCCTGACTATGATGTAAATAAAAATGCACAAATTTTGGGTTGAGGGGCTAAATCAATCAAAATGTAGTCATAAACTTAAAATAACACATAAAAACAAGGTCGGGTGCACAAAAAATACTTCAGCAGCCAGATTATCTAACTAAAATGCAAGTGCATGATACATAAAAAGAAAAAATGCAAGTGCACGATTCAGGAACATGTGCACCGGTTTTGGCAAGACGCTCTGAGTATATATCGCCACTGAGCAATGGTTACTTGCAACTTGCAAGATCAATTTTGATGCATATTAAGATATATACGATGGCATTGATACAACTCAATCGTATCAGATATGTGTGCACCGACTTGTGCACCTTGTAATATAGTACCAATTTGGAAGATATTCCATTACATCATATTCAGGATTTAAATGCATCATAAGTGAATGGCAAATGTGCGATTCAATATCACAGTTTTAAGGAATATGAAAAGTAAAACGAAGATGCGGAAGAAGGAAACACTTAGATTATTGTCAACATGGAAACTCTTGGTATAGATACCCACTGTTTGTAGGAAAGTAGTATATGATAGGCCACCCATCAGAATCTCCTACCTTGTATTTGTATACAGCATTCGTGGAAGCCACAAAAAGACTAATCAATATCACCATCACAAACAAGCGAACCATATACCTGTTAGTCATTACATAATTTAGATTCGTGAGCCTATTAACTGTGAGCCCATCAAACAAATATATATGATATGCAATGGAAATATCCAAGCTCATTTAATAAAGTACTTGAACTATTTAGCAGGTTTTTTTTAGGTATCTAGGAAAATATGTAGAGTTGCTAAAAGAAGTTCATGCTTTACATATGTGGAGATTTATTAGACTGTTACATATATACACATTTTTATGAAGTACAAATACTTTTTATCATTAATGAAAATTTTGTTCGAATCAAATAAGATTATTTTAGGTGATAAAATTCTTCTTTTATCTCAATCATTTATTAAGCTGAACCGATCTTATCTCAAGTAATTCATGCATATTATATATATATATATATATATATATATATATAT
>CM023950.1:2818973-2879952 GCA_013407115.1 Glycine latifolia
TTTTCTTAAGTTTTTTTATTTACTTAGTGTGAAGTTAATATGTGTTTGAGATATTCAGTTTACCCCATCTCATAAGAAATGTATTTTATTTAACAGAGCTACAGACATCCAACAACAAACAATAATTGTAGCCGATAGTTTGGGCCATAACAATATTTGTTGAGGATGGACTTTAGGTTGTCGCAATCAATGGAGTTGTTATCCGCTCCCACCTCATTGCTAATGGCCCTATCAATGTGGATGATTTTTTTTTTCCAAAAAGATTCCTTCCACGGATTAGGATTCCGTGTTGTATAACCGCATATAAAATCCACAACCAAAACGTGTTTCCCGTATAGTGTAAGGAGGTGCAAACAAAATCTAAAACAAAAACCTATTTTTGTTGAGTATTTTGTAGTGAAAATATGATTTTGTTGTATATTTTATAAGCATCCCTTGTATTACAATAAAAATAAGTTTTCGTTATATATTTTGTACGAAACTCTCATACTACAATGAAAATGAATTTATGTTATTGTATACATAGTGTGTACACAATATTCAATGGAATCATGCTTTTATTGAGTATATTGTATGCAAAATCTTGATTTCATTGATTATTTTGTGTGCATCCCCTATACTATAACGAAAACATATATTTGTATGAAACTCTCATATGAAGTGCATAAAAAATATTTAACAAAATCACGACTCCTTTTTAGATTTTGTATGCATAATCATGATTCTGTTGAGTATTTTTTTCAGTTCAAACAAAATATAATGGAATCATGATTTTGTGTATTTTCAACACAATGAAATCGTAATTCTAACCGAAAGATGGGGAAGTGCGGGGAAAATTAAAGAGAAGCAAAAATGTCTTTTCATCCCATTTTTAAAAAATAGTAGGGGCTATTAGTAATTGGGTAGGGATCAATATCAATTCCCAAAAAACAAAAAGAGAATGGGCTTTAACTTCAGCTGCCTACTTGAAACTAGTGACACATAGGGGATTCTATTTCTATGTATTTTTTTTTTCTCATCGCCTCTTCTTTCATGATTTTGTATTTGTTTTTATTAAAATCTGTTTTGAAAACTATATTTAAAAATGAGCTTTTTTTATGTATTGAGTGTAAAAAAAAATCTATATTTTTAACTAACTAAAAATTATGAAATATTTATAAATTATTATAAAAGTCAATAAATTTATTTTATATAACAAGTATAATTGAATAATAATAATGTAAAAATATTTTACATTATGTATGTTCATTATTGAGTCTTGAAAGATTATTCAAGAAGTTAAATTCTCTATAAGTAATTAATATAATTATATATTTAATAGTTGAATTTGAAATCATAAGTTAAATTTTAACAATTTTGTATTAGTTGATTTACACATTTAATGATATTATAAATAATTTTTTTGTTATCATATTATTAGTACAGAATATTTAGTGATATTGTCGATTACTAATCTATGTTAAAAAACATAACTTATTATCTTTACTTAAATTTTCTCTTTTTAGATGAATAAACTCAACCTCAAAATTTTGCTTAAGAAACCGAATCAAATACCACTAAATCTATTGTTTTCTAAAATTAATTTTTGGAAATAATAAATTTGCAAAATTGTAATAATTCGTGGTTGAGCATGGTTGTGGCCTTGTGGAGTGGCATAGCAAAATGGCAATTTAGGCAAAGAAATTGTAGAAAAAAGAGTGGAGAAAATTGTTATCCACAACACAACGTCATCAACTTTACACAAGTCTCTCTGATGGCAACCTCAACCTCAACCTCTTTCTCTCCGACAGCCTCTGTCCGCTCCATCATCTTCCAAAACCAAAACCCTCCCAAAGCCCATCTTCTTCTCTCCCAGCAACCCTCCTTCGCCTCTTCCGCAAGCTATGCAACTCTCAAGCTCCCTCGCGGCTTCGCACTTTCTCGCAGACCCCTCCTTTCCAAAGGTAGAACTTCACTTGTGAGGGCTGCTACTATCGAAGAAATAGAAGCCGAAAAAGCAGCAATTGAGAAAGATGCTGTAATAAACTTCTCTCTCTCTAAACTTCTCTCTCTTTTTGTGTCCTTCAATTCTTTAATCTCTCTCTCTCTATCTCAGAAAAGCAGGATGGATAGGACTATTGATAATGTCCGTACAAATTTCAGTTCCATAAGGACAGGGAGAGCAAACCCAGCCATGCTTGACAAAATTGAGGTATACACTCTTTTAATCTGCTACCTTGTGCTGCTACATTCTAGAAAGAAAAAAAATGCATGTCCAGTGGACTTGGTTTATTTGTTGCACTCAATTTGGGCTAGTTGGGCTTATTTGCTCAGAAATTTATCTCTTTTTGTATCACTTATGTACTGATTTAATCATTTGATTTTTTAATTGAATAAATTCACTTGCAAATCATATGAGTTCTTTTGGTTTAATAATTCCAAAGCAAGGGTTAGCTGATTTGAAACTAGATAACACATGCATATAATTAGGATTCTTAAAACTGTATTGCATACAGTATACCCTTCAGTATTGATGAATGAACTTAAAGCTTAATGCTCAGTGATTCCCGTTTGTCTGTCATGGTCACATTTCCTTGCATGAAACCTATATGTTATCATCAGCTTTTGCTTCTTCTTTTTTTCGTTTGATTTGGATTAGTTGAGTATTTTTCATTTACACCATGTCTGATTACCACATTGTTCTTTAGTAATAAACTAATCCAACTTCCATAGGAAACTGCCCCATCAAATTGATATCCTGGCTCTACTATTGATTTGGTTCAACTGCCATAGCTCACACAATCACATCTAGTTACATAATGATAAAAGCTCAGATATCATTGTAATCACCTGTTAACTAAGTGCTAAAATGAAAAGTGATCAAATGTGTTTAGTTTTATTTTGTAAAGAGTTATGTCCTGTAGATGACCTGTTTCATAATGTGTTTCTAGGTGGAATACTATGGAAGTCCAGTTAGCTTGAAGAGCATTGCTCAAATTAGCACTCCTGATGCCAGTTCTCTTTTGGTACAGCCATATGACAAATCAAGGTATATTATACATGACATACCAGAGAGGTTGAAATAGTAACAAACATCAAACTGATCCTATCTAAGCTTATTGTATAATTCCATTCTACTTCATATATGGCATGCTTGTAACGGTCTATATGGCTTACCTCATTTGTACTCTTTGTTAATTGTTATATATTAGGCTTTAGTTATCGATTGAGAATATATGTACCCATCTGAGGCATTATTCAATCACATTACATACAATAAGTTTTAAAATTGTGAATGAATGTGGTGATGTGTTATCCTGTGTGTAGAGTAAAACTTAGCAAACTCTTGATTTTTCGTATATTTTTTTAGCTTGAAGGCTATAGAGAAAGCCATAGTTAGCTCCGATCTTGGTATGACTCCAAATAATGATGGAGAATTGATACGATTGAGAATCCCACAGTTGACATCTGATAGGAGGAAGGTATTTTCCAGTTCCATTGATGCTGCAGTGTCTTAGTTCATTCTTTTTCTGTGAATTACATTCTTATTCTCACTGACTCAAAGTAATATTCCTATTTGGTTATCATTTCTAATTTAACTATTAACAAAATGGCATAGCATCACCTGTTCTACAGTGACTTAATATATTGCTTGCCATGATTCCAATAGTTTTAGTAATCAATTTATTTTGTTTACGAGATTGCACCATTTTTTTTATAAAGGTCCTTTATACATAATTTTTAATGAATATTTTGAAGGTCTAAATGAATATGTTGATTTCTTGATGTCATCTGAATAATTTAGTATCTGTTTGTGTTTTTTTCCCAAAGGAAAAGTGTTTTTTTAGTTAATAGTAATAATATATGTTCATAAGTTTTAAAACAAAAAACTAAAAAAATGTGTTAAGTGCTTTCTTTAGAAGCCAAAAGTATTGGCTTCTGAAAAAGAAATGCTTTACAGTAGATTCACTTTTTTTTTTGTTTAATCTTAAAAAATGAGCTCTTAAGCTATAATTTTATTTTATTTTGCTTTTCTTTATAGGAACTATCAAAGATAGTGGCTAAACAAGCTGAAGAAGGGAAGGTATAATTGCTAAATACTTTACTTTTGAGATAGTGAACTTGCTTGTTTATTGCCAATTTGAGGGATTTACTCTCCCTGGAACCTTTTTCATGTTTAAGAAGGACAAACATCGGCCAATTGTTTAAATGTAAATACCAATTTTTGTTTTGATTCCCTGTTATTCTGAAACTTGTAGATGTAATCAGGTGAGGAATACAGGTTATTACGTGAATATTTAAAGTTACTAATGTATGTGAAGAGTGCGTATTGTTCGGATGTAGTACTGCAATATGACTTGCTATGTAAATCATATAGCTTTATATCTTAAGCTTCCAGAATAAGTGATAAATATTTCAGCTAAATTGCATGTTTGTATGTGTTTTCATTATTTTAATAGGTGGCTTTGAGGAATATAAGAAGAGATGCATTAAAAGCTTATGATAAACTTGAGAAGGTTTGATCCTCAAATTACGCACGTTAACTCTCTTCAGCAATTTCTTTCTAGTGTTTGTGCCATTTTCCTCCTTTTTCAGATTGTTGGATTTCATGTCTTAATCATTCTGTCGGAATTTTCTGATAGGAGAAAAAGCTCTCCGAAGATAATGTGAAGGATTTGTCAAGTGATTTGCAGGTAACTTGAGAGCACTTATACAAGTTTCTATGTACTTTTAGTCCATTTAAAATTCTAGTTTCCATCTCCCCTTTTCTTTTTTTCTTGGGGACAAGGCAATTGTGTGAAATGGAACAATTACAAACCCAGGCTGGAATATGCAATGAACAATGTGACAAAAAGGAATTATTCCCCTGGGGAGTAGTTTTTGCTTGCTTTGCATTTGTAACCTGACCAATATAGTAAGAAAATGTTTGGCTTTGTATGTATCAAAGAATGGAATTGATTTTTTGTGAGTTGTAGACTAGACAACTTTTATTTGTCTTTCATTATATTATACCTTGGGGATGATCTTCATATTGTATTGTAGAAAGCAATTTATTTTTGGCCTCCTGTCTGTTCAGTATCTGTGAAATTTTCCTGTTAGCATAATTAATTTAATTTTCTCATTAGTAAATGATGGATTTATGAGCCAAGATTATCATTTCAAATATAGAATACACAAATTTCCTTTATTTTCCTCATGGTAATTCTTATACTGTGTAGAAGCTGACAGATGAGTATATGAAGAAAGTTGACACCATCTTCAAACAGAAAGAAAAGGTATTATATATTTCCGCTTAACTGATATCTCTATTAATAGCTTATGACAGATGGTAAATTAATGAGGTACTTAAACACGGATTACATGCCCAAGGCAAGAGCACATGCTCTCCCTTTTACTATGTTCACCACATTAGTCAATATGTTCTAGAAATTAGCATTCTAAAGATCTACGAATGATGTTTCATTTGGTCATGGTATCATGGGTAAAGGGTGTTAGAAACTAAGTTCATTTGCACATTTAGACAATGGTTTGATTGTGGTCATCAATAACCTGCTGGAGATTTACATCCTTTTGTGGTTGGGAAAGGAGATATACAAAAAAGAAGTTATAATTGACTAAAATTACATCTAGCAAAATCAAATTATGCATTACTGTATGATATTCATCACTCATCAATATCAAGTATTAACTGTTTTCAAATTCTGTTCCATTCCCCATGATTTTCTTTTAATTATTTGGGATTTGGCAAGTAACTTCTTCTCCCTATATTTCAGGAGTTGCTTACAGTTTGATGTTTTGATACAAAAAGTAAATGCAGAGTTCTATCTAAAGAGGGTCAAATTTTGTGTCTACTTTGCTCTAGGGTTGGATAATTAATGCGCATATGTTTATTGGTTATACAGAAGACAAATCTTTGAATTAAATAGATGTTCTCAAATTGGAAACGTGAGTTCATGTCTGTAAATTGGATTTATTTTACATAATTCTTCACTGAAATTAGACCCTCACAGAACCATTGTTGTCAAACTCTTGAGGCTACTCGTAGATTCTTACATGTTTACCGATCGTCGGACTCATTTATGGATAACTTAGTTAGACGTAGGGTAAGTTCGGGTAAATAACTTAATTAAGTACTTAGTGATTAAGTACTTATCATATAAATGTACGTTGTTTTTTAATCATTTTTATTGTGAGAATGTTGTTTTTTAATCATAAAACAAATATAGTTAAACTATTTTTCATATAGTTAAGTTGCAAGCTTTTATAAGTTATTCTGAAGCGTTTATTGAGATAAGCTAAAAAAAACTTATGGATATATAATTTGTATTCATAAGCCTTCCCAAACACTTTCACAAGTCCTTATATCATAAGATAATTCCAAGTAAGTTATAAATAAGTTCTTTTAAATGTGTCCCTAGTAAACAAGTGCAAACATACATAAAATTGAGTTAAGAACGAGTCAATGAGTCTGAAGGAACAAGATGTGAACCAACATCCATTGTCAACCCATTCTGAGGGAGCAAGATTTGCACAAACAAGAAAGACCAAGTTATTGTGCTTTGATATGGAATACTTTTAGAACACTATAATATACTTCTAGCATACCATGTTGCAAAATCTAATACAAAGCAATGTGACATTTGATACCACTGCAGACATCCGTGACATTTGATATGACTGTAGACATCCGTGTACATTGGTTTTGGAGCAAAATCAAACAACTCGTCATGTGACATGCGTTCTGTCATTGTGTCTCTATTATGACTTGTGATGGGATTTTTTTACCTTATGTCTGAATATTATCATAGTTTTATTTAATAGTATTTTTATCTTAAGTAAAATTTACAAGTCTACTAGTCAAATTAATTGAAGCATTTTGAGTTTACTTAGAGCTTTGGCTTTTACAACCTTATGTGAAATATCCTGCTCTTTATAAACGGAAGCGTGCCAGAGCTATTTATCTTGGGTAACATTTATCCCTAGTTGAAAAACTGGACCAAAAATCAGGTTGACTTAGAAGAAACAGCTGCAACAATTTTAACATAAAAGTCTTATTCTATTAGATGGGGATGGTTACCTAAATGATAAAACGCCATTAAATTTATTTAAAGACCAAACTTTCAAAAACATTATTCACCATAAGATTTCTTTTAACATTACATTTGGAATTGGGTGCCAATGTAGTGACTCTAACTCATTCAACTCTATTCTTGAGCCACACAACACGATGCTTCCAGGAAACAATTTAGCCTTAGCATTTATGGTAAATAATCTATGGTACATCGACATATTTTGTATTGATTGTCAAGGACTTCAACATAATATTTTCCTTTATTCGGACTTGAAATCGATTATGAAAATAATAACATAGATATTTGACACACAACTGCAATAAAAAACATGTCATCCATTACTCGGTTACAAAGCTGAATACTCCATCGGCTCAACTTAGATTATCTCCAATGCAATTCCATTGGAGATGGAGCATCTCCAATAGGAGAAACTCAATTGGGTTTCTTAATCAACTTTTTGTGGCTCTTTTTGTAGTCTCCACAGCGTCATGTCACTCTTAAGAAACTCACTCAATATTTTGCTCTAATGCAAAAAATCATAAGGAACTCAAAAAAATTCACATATTTATATTTTTTTAATAAAATTTAACATTTTTTAATTTTCATAAATATAAATTAAAATAAATAAAAAGAAATGTGTAACAATATAAAATAAAATTTTACATAATAATAAATAATTAAACACAATAATATCAAAATTTTAAAACATAATTTCATATTAAAAAAAAAATGAGCCAAAATGAGTAAAGTAAAAATTAAAGGGGTGCAAGAAGCAAAAAATTGGATTGTGACAATTTGAAGAAGCCACGACTAGATTTATGAAAAGTGGAAGTGCAAAGGTAAATAAAAAAAGTGGAAGTGTTTTACATCTCCAACGTTACAAATTATGGTCCCAATCGAGAAGCTTCTTTGTTTTATACCCCTCTAGAAACATCTTTCCCTCTTCCTCTCTTTCCCTCTTTCTCTCCACACCGGCGAACCTCCCTCTTTCTCTCTTTCCCTCTTCAATGCGTCACGGTCCTTGCTGTCCTCTCGTCGCCGCTGTCCTTGCATGGTCCAATGCCGCCGCCGCCGCCGCCGTCGTCGTCGTCGTCGCCGTCGTTGTCTTCCTCGAGCAAGAAGGTATGTTGTAGGTAGTTATTTTTCCTCTTTATTTTCTTGTGGTGGTTAAGTTTTTTAATATTATTTTATTGTGTAAGGAGCGGTGCTTATATAAGAAATCGCTTCTCCTTCTTCAAGCTTCGATTCCGCCACGTATGATTGCTCCAACATTATTTTTTTTCAAGATACGAGTTGTTCTCGTTAAAGAACTCTCCAAGCTCCTGCGTTGGAGATGCTCTTAGGACCCTTAATCCTAGTTATTGATAATTATAGGCTTAAGGACCTAAATACAATTGCATAGTGTATTACCTAGATGATAATTAACGCATTCAGACCTAAGAGTTCAGTCCAACAAGGTTAGTATACAAAGGAAAGAATCATTAGGTAAAAATCATTGTTCATTTTAATATATTTTTGCCATTAAGTTTATGACTCTAAGTCAAACTTTCACTTTAACGTCACAGTACTTTTTGGAGATACCTTCTTTCAACACCGAGACACACACGATAAAGGTGAGCCAAGAGTACGAGTGGAGGAGAGACTATTTACTATTACTATAGATCCTTTTGACAGAATAAATAGTATTTAACTCACATGTGATACCAACCAAAACCATAAAGAAGAATTAGACGAAGAAGAAAAAAAAAATAAATTCATTAGTATGATAATCCACCTTCTTAGATACAGATAGGCATTGATTGCTTGTAGATATGTATGTTGTTTCTTCTTTCTTGATTTTATTTAGAAAAGCAAACTTTTCTGTATAAAAAAACAAAACAAAAAGCCATAAAACCTCTGTTGCGGTATCAATTTGAGATTAAAACTTAATTTAGCATATGATATTGTACAAAATAATCTTTATACGTCATTGTGTTTTTATCATTTTTATATACATGTATTTAAAAATATACTTTAAAGTTAAAAGATATATTTTTTGCTGTCTCATTTTATTGTTAACAAAATATTTTTCAATGTTTGATTCCTTTTCCTTTATCTCACTTTCAGCAAAAAAGTTCAATGGTGAGATAATAATTCATTTTAGTAAGTGTTCTAAAAATCGTTCAGATGATCAACGGTTGCTAAGATAGTCTTTATCAGTCGAAATATAGAGAACTCAAAGTGACGTGATCAACAAAGGTAAGCACTCTGAAGCCAAAATATTCAAGGGAAAAAAAATTAAAATATAAAGGTAAGTAAACCCTCAATTCTAGATATTTCAAACAATATTTTAATTTAGTATTATTATTTAAAAGATACTAGTTATCTAACTACTAATATTAGTTTATTAGATTGGTAAAAAAATTATTATTTTATTATAAGTTTTATTTTTTAAAATGACCTTCATAATTTTTTTTATTTCCATTAAAAATATCCCACCTATTTTTTTTATTTTCAATCTCTATTAATTAATAAATTTCCTACTAGCTTAAAAGATTATACTTCTTATTGAAATTTTAAAAAAAAAATTATAAACAAAAATAATTGCAATAATATATTAAGGGGTTTTCATTTCTAAAAGTTTGTTCAAATTCCACAATAACAAAGAAAAAAAAATATGTCAAAAAATATTTTTCTAAAATGAGAAAATAAGATAAAAAATAGAATTTCAAATAAATTTACTTATCAAACAAGCTTAATTAAACCCACCTTTAACTATGTACTAGGGTGACTTGTAAAACACACCCCATACTGTGTAATTCATCTTGTATTTCTTATGCGTTATTTGTCATGATTTGCAGGCATGCACTGGGAAAGTGCTTTTCCTTTTGGTTCCCTTCATTTCATATATTTTTAAAATTCTTACTTCAGTTGACCAAATATTTGTTTACTTCGTTGGAATCCGAATATATTCAAATTTCGGGTGTAGTGGAGAGTTGATAAGTGTTAATGATATGAAAACTTCTTAAAATACATTATATTTTAAATGAATAAAAAATAAAGTCACAAACCTAACATTGTGTGAACATTGGTCTAGAGTGTTCCATTTACAGCTTGCTACAGTCTACAAAAACATTATTAAATAGTTTCGTCATCGTAAACTCATCTTGAAAGAAAGAAAACAAAGCATTATCGGAACTTTTTCTTTGAAAAAAGAAATAGTCCCACAGTACAACAGTAATGAATATTTTATTGATGTTGCTTCGTAGTGTAATTAAATACTATTATATTTCCTAATCATAGCGATCTCCACGATTAGCAAGGAAACAAATTTACATTTCCGGAACTCTTCACTAATCAAGAACGCAACTCTGATGTGGAACAACCAGTGCTTGCCACATCAACAGATACGTCCAAATAAAACTAATATTGCCACTTTTGTGTATGAAGACAACTTGAATCCAACAAATTTAATTAATTATAGATTAAAGATTAGATTTCTTTCTTTGGTTTTATTATTTGTTTAAGTTGAATGGGTGCGTTTGTCTTAACCCGCTAATATATGTCATTATTTTATCATCAGTTGTGCATGTTCGTTAAAAAATTATTATACATGGTAACTAGCTTAGGTCAAAATATATACAATAAGCTCAATTAGCTAGTTTAATTAAAAAGTATTATATTAACATCCAAATCGCGATTGGTCATGTGCAGGTAGAGTGAGCCCATTAATCAATGACCAAATCTCATTGAAGGTGCGCATAAACTTAGTTTTATATCTTAATAATGAGAGCATTACCAATAAATTAATAGTATAAGACAAGTGGAAGAGGAAGGGGATACCAATCGTAGCTTTTCATATCATATTGTATGCAAATAAAATGTGTCGGAAAGCCGATGAAGGACGCTTTTATTGTTATTTTTTTCAATTTTATAATTGAATCATTTGTTTATGCCTTAGTAGTAGAACTTGTTCATGCATTATATTTGTATAATGCAGTTTCAATAACGTGTACTTTATTAAATAAAATATAGTGCTTTTTTTTCCTTGTGTCAGAAAAATATACTTGCTTTGATTTTTATCAATCTTTTAATAAAATAATACCTCTTTCTCTTGTCCAAAGGATGCAAAGATTAATCGAGGATTTAACTATAAACAAAGCTATTAAAAAGGATAAAGGCATCTTTGTGCATCGAGGAACATGCTTTTGAACACTAAGATGTGTGTGTGTGGGTGTGTGTTTTATAAGGGTATGTTCAAGTTACTTCTGATTCAAATTACGCAAGTAAATAGACGGTCATATTAGTTTATTGATGGGCAATAATATTACAGAGTAAAAGATAAAGTAAAAAAATTTAAATTTTAGGTTTATCAATATTTGTTATTAATTTTTAAATAAAAAATTATATATATTAATTAAAATATTTTATATATCACTTTATTTTTTAAAATAAATATAAAATATTTTTAAACTTTTATTTTAAATTTCACTTTCTGTTAAGTCGATTTTGTAAAATTTTATAATTATTTTTAATTAGACACTACTAGAGTATAAGGAAAGTTCTGTCACATGAATATGTCTTACAGACTTACACAATTCTCATTGAGTGTAGGAAAAGAGGAAAGTGAATAAAATTATTTTATAAGGAAAATTTAAATCTTCTACTAATTATGATCTTAGAGGTGCAAATTTTAATTAAGGGAATTAAACTATGTTTGACAACAAATTTAATTTCACCCATGCAAAGTCACGAACTATTTTTTTTCTGTCACGAAGATAGATAGGATGAGTCATGGCCGTGGGACAGATTTTGCCCCATATAACAAATAAATTATAGAAAACGTAGAATGCGGTCCTAACTCGTAATGAAAGACTTTTTATATGTATGAATAACTTATTCAAAAAAATATTTTTAAAAACGTTAAAATAATTATATTTACTAAAAAGATTCACCAAACATGTAAGTGATGTAACTTTATATGAAATAAATAAGTATTCTGCAGTTCGAGTTAATTATGAAATATATATATATATATATATATATGTATATATATACACATTTTTATAAACAACGTGGCTGAGCTTTAAAAAGACAAAAAAAAAATCCTTTTATTTACATTCAAGCTCTTATAAGAATTTTTTATGCATATAAGAAGCCTTAAAAATTCAATATAAATGTTAGATGATGTTAGAGGCAGATATACTCCTATAAGTAACTTACAAATATAAGCGCGCTTTAAAAAATTATTCTTAATAGGAAGCCATTTGAGACATTGTTTGCTTTGTTTTTTAATTTTTAATTTGTAATTTTACAAAATTTTAAAATATCAGGGAAAATATAAAATAAAAGATTATTATTTTTAACAAAATTTCTGAAACTATACTATTATTATTCTTATTAAATTAAAATCATAGTAATAATAAAAAATGGTAAATCAACATGTTCCAATTGTTTAAAAACATCTTTCAATTTAAAGTAGATGACGTTTTGAAGATTGCATCATCTTTCAACTTCATATGCTTATGAAGTATGAACCAAAACTGTTCAATTAATAGTTAAGGACTTATTTTTTCAAGACAAAAAAATTATTGAAATATATCCAGTTTGAGCAGAACTATCTTTGCGTAATGGATACTTATGGTATATTAAAAAAACTCCTTCTTTAAGTATAAAAGTGTGAGTGTTCACTCTAGATTAGTCGTGTAATACTTTGCATTTTATTGTTTTCATTGAATAACTTACTTGCATCATTGATTGAATGAAAACAATAAGGAAAATTATAATACATTAGTTAAATATTTTTAATGTTCTTTTCTTGTTGAGTTTGAGCTGTTTAATTAATTGTTGTCAATTTATTAGATGAAAACAATAAGGAAAATTATAGTCATTAAACCTTGTGGCAAAAGGGACATCTTCAACCATTTGAAATTTTCGTGCTACTATTTGGTGAGGAAAAATGTTCACAAGACTTTATTAGAGTGATAAAAAAAGATTAAATATATTAATGCTACAAGATAAATAAAACTAGAGGAAAAATATGACTTAAAACTTAAAAGCCTTATAGAAATTTTATTTGGGACATAGTTTTTTGTGTAACTCTAAATACAGAGGAAATAAACATCTTAAAAGTTATCCATCCCATTTATTTAAAATGTTGAACTCACCCTTCTTACCAAGCAATCTGAACCACTTTCTCAAGTATAAATTAGTTCGTTAAACAGAAAATTAGGCCACATCAAACTCTTTGAGCCTATGGAAAGTTAATGTTAATGACTTTTTGTAACAATCTAAAATTTTTTAAATATTATATTTTTACTAAGGATAAATTGATAAATAATCTAATGTATAAATCGTACTATAAAATTTCTTAAACATATTTGAGATAAATACAAAAAGAAACTATATATATATATATATATATATATATATATATATATAATCTAATGTGTAAATCGTACTATAAAATTTCTTAAACATATTTGAGGTAAATACAAAAAGAAACTATATATATATAATATTTCATTACATTTCATTTCATCATAACATCATAGTTCTTCAAACACTGTTATTTATTTACAAAATACACAACCCATATCCTTTTTCAAATATTTTCTCCAGTGCTATCCTCTTCACTGAGCACAATTATGGGATCTGTGGCTGGGTTCGGATACACAGGGGCAAATTGCAAGAAGGGGTCGTGTGGATTAAATGTTTCACTAAAAACAGAAACGGGAAAGTGAATTCCAAAGTAGATGTGGGCACTCAAGACGGGCTGCATAGTTATAACATAACAATTTCTATCTTCATCTATATACCATGCTATGTCCAGTGCATCAAGGAACAGGATGATCGATGTCATCTAAAATGAAACATGGGATAAATCTAGTGAGAAATAAATTTCTCAGTAGGCAAAATCTAAACCATCAAACACGTTAGTAAATCATCAATATAATCAAATGAATCCATAAAATAATTATGCAACTGTATAAATGCATGAAATGAATTTGTCATAGGTGCACATGGCATCTACATATGTATAGTATGTAGGAATATCGCGACCGTCTTACGCTAATCATACATGAATTTTCATGTATTAGCATCTGATCTCTCTACATCTTTATTATAGATGTAGTATCATAGGTCCGGTTTCACAAATCTCGTACTGGACTTGGAAACTCGAATCAATCATATTTCCACATCAAAATCCCTTATTCACATATAATCTTATGGAAAATATTTTCACCATTTCATCATTTGTACCAAAAGGATGGTTAAAACGACATACCTTATTTAAGCAAAATTTTGCCAACTTGGACAAAATAATTGAATATCCTCAAGCTACAGAAATTCATGTTTGTGGTTTAACTAATAAACGATAATACTTTCTCTTTTACTTATTAATATATGGATTATCTAACGTGGTAGCAAAGACCGGGTTGGTGTAGCCAAAATGATTGTAATGGATTCAATCCTGTATGATTGACATGGATAGGAGTATGTTTAACATAGATGGGTGTGTCATCAGTAATAGTATCCAAGATAGACCGGGATGACTACAGCCGGGTTGGTTATAGCCTGGGAAGATAGGTCTGGGATGATCGGGGAGTACAACCTGAATGGTTTGTATCCGGGATGATAAAATATGATTAATGTTCGGGATGTTTATAAAGTGATTAAGGAGTTCGGGTTGGCCGAGTTAAGTTTATCATAGGGGGGTGTACATAAGTAATGATATTCGAGTCCGGGTTGGCCGAGTTAAGTTTATCATAAGGGGGGTGTATATGAGTAATGATATCTGAGTCCGGGTTGGTCGGGTTAAGTTTATCATAAATGGGGTGTATATAAGTAATGATATCTCAAGTCCGGGTTGGCCGGGTTAAGTATTTCATAAATGGGGTGTATATAAGTAATGATATCTGAGTCCGGGTTGACCGGGATGTACATAACCTGGATAGCTATAGCAAGGATGGGTAAGTCCGGGTTGGCTGGGATGTATATAACCTGAATAACTATAGCAAGGATGGGTAAGTCTAGGTGGCCGGGATGTACATAACCTGGATAGCTATAGCAAGGATAGGTAAGTCCGGATTGGCCGAGATGTACATAACCTGGATAGTTATAGCAATGATGGGTAAGTCCGAGTTGGCCGGGTTTCACTAGTTTTGTGCATAAATTATCATGTATAACTTTCCAAAATGCTAATAATTCTAATTATAAATTCTTAACTCTCCTGGGTTTAAAATCATCATATTCTCATCATAAAATAACCTTTAAAACATAGATCTTCCATCTTAAATGAAGACTAAGTCTGGCCAACTAAGCACATAATTTAATCTTAACAAATTCTTAATTAGAGATTGAAGCCTAACCTACCTCCAATAAGTCTGGTGAACTGAGTAGAGGATTTCTGGAGTAACTTTAAGAAAGAAAGTTTTTACGTGAAGGAAAGAAGAAATGGAAGTATATAAAAGTGGTAGAAAATAAAGAACTTAACGTAAAGAGTGAAGCCTGAGAATTTTGTGCAGTGATTTTTGAATACAATGCTATTTATACTAGTTTATTTAGTTGGGTTTTAAGTGATTTAATTGAGTTATAACCGGGTTAGGCTTTAGTTTAGCTACAAGGTAACTATCCTTGAAGATTTTTATCCATATGACTGTACTAAATAAAGTAAGATTCATTCATTTAATATTTTGGAAAATTATCTTCTGGCCTTACGTTATTTTTCTGTCAGGTGTATTTCATATTACCTAGAAATCTTATGTATGACTTGTTTTTTGCTAGTTTACGTGAAATTTTTTTATATGTTTGTATTCTATTATTATCATATTTCCATAAATTAAATATAAACTAAAAATATAATTTTTGAGGATGTTACACTTTTATCATGAACTACGTTAAAAAGTGGTCCATCACTAGACCATTGATGGAGTTTATTATCCTATTTTTATTAATATGTAAACCTTGCCTTTATTACAAATGTTACTTTGTTTATATTAACTTATTATTCCCTTCATTAACATTTATAAAAAAATAATATTCCCTTTGTTAAGAGGATACTAAGAAAAAAATTAACAAAGTGATAAAAAAATATGAACAAAAACATTTCGTATGAAAAAAATGGTTTTTAGGAATTTTAATAAACCACTTACATTTATAGCCCATGAGAGAAAAATAATGTGAATAGTAATAGTGATACAAAAGGTTGTTATGAGCAACCTAGAAAGGGTCATTGTTATTAAAAGCTTTAACATCAAAGGAGAATGAATGTGGAAGATTTGGAACACAAAGTTAAAGTATGCTAAAGCTATTTGAATAAACAACTTACTTAATAACTTATTTACACAAGTACTTATGTATAAGTTGTTTCAGAGTTAAATTGTTTTTATATAAATTCTAAATTGTTTTTATAAACTATTGTGGAAAACTTATTGAAATAAACTGAAAACAGTTTATGAACATAAATTGTTTTCATAAATTCCCTCACATGCTCAATCAAGTACTTATAATATGAGATACTCCAAATGACCCATAATTTGTTAGCATGGAAGTGGGACATGCTCAATAGAAAGTGGAATAGTTATCATTTTTTATTATTGTAATAAATATATTATATTGTGGTGATTCTTTTGTAGAATAAAGTTTATTTCTTTAACAAATAGCAAGGACAATTATTTATATATTAATTTTTAATTGATATATAATATAAAATTATGAATATAAATATTCTCAACCATTGCCATTTAATTTTAAGCTAATAAAAAATTATGTTTTTAATAAAAAATGTATAATTATTTTTCCAAGTTTGCATGAAAGAAACTAATTTACAGTTTCATACGCTAAGTTTATTCTTATCTATTTTTCATTTTTTATTACCTTACTTATCATATCTATAAATTTATCTATTTCTTTTATCTTCTATCTTTCCTTTATGCATGCACTCCAAAACGAAATATACAACATACAAGTATTACATCTCTCCAAGAAAAGTACCATGTAACCTTAAAAAAAAGGAAACAAGTTGATAAATTGTTTTAAAAATCAATAATTTATTTTCTAACACGTTTTTCGTAACAATTTTTTATTAATTAAAATTATAATTGTTTTAATAATTTTCATTTTTTATTTAATAAATTTTGAGAATAATAATAATAATAAGGATACATTAGATAATTAATTTTTGAAAATGTGATGTGATGATAAATTGATAAATTGTTACTTAAAAGATGAAAAATATAAATTTAGTTATTAAATATAAAAAATACAATAAATTAAACTCTCATTAAATTTACAAAATTATTTTATTATTAAATTATAATATTTAAAAATCAATTTGATAATAAATTATATTTTTCAAAATTAATTTGACATTTAATTACAAAATCTAAAAATAGATTATCATGAAATTATCTATGCACTAATTTATTATATTCTTTTTATACATTTAAAAACTAAATTTAAATTTTCAATTTTAAAAAATAATTTATTATTATCGATAAATTTAGTTATTTACCTTAATAATAATAATAAATGTTAAAGTATGTGTTGATAGGAGCCTTGTAATTGGCTTTGATGGTTGCTGGCCCACTAGCATCCATGTGCCGGCCTCTCTGAAAATCCTAATTTTCTGAACCCAGTAATCGTACGGTTCATAAGAGTCCCTTGGAAACACGATGTTGATGGTTGGCGGTGCCACATAGGACGACAATCAGAAAAAAGCAGAACAAAGGAAAGAGAGGTGTTACGTAGGATTTAAAGTGGTGGGTCCCCACTTTTGCAGATGAATTGGTTTTGGTTCCCTAACCTTAACCAGACCAGTCAGGTCCCACAATGCAGCCCCATGGGATGGGTCCCATACCAAAGAATATTAGAAAAATCACAAGAATAATACTAAACTGCTAGTATTGATTATAGTACGATTTATTAATAATTAACTTAAATTTAATAATATATGTTTGACTCACTCCTCCCTTTGGGAAGGGAAACCACCCACTTCACCATCAATTACCATTCCATCTCCTTCTCATGTCTTTTTCAATATTTATCTTCAATTTCAATTTTCCCCTATATTATATTCTATTCCTCTACCCTCAAACTATGCCACAAGATATTTTCGTGTCACCTCCTTTTTTGCTTTAACTTTTCGTTGAAGAAATGAAAATGTCTTTATTTTCAAAAAAAGAAAACTTAATTATATTCTTAATAATTAAAAATAAGCATTTCAAACATAGATAATCATGTTATGAACTCTTCCTCTTTTCGGAAATGAGTTCTTTATAATTACATTTAAAACATTTTAACTTTATTATTATACCAATTGTATATCCTTTTGTAGTTTTTAAATATGATTAAATAATAGTATGGTTGTATTTTCTTAATACATTACTACATATTTTATTATAAGATTGACCATTGACTGATACGTGCAATTAATCTGAAATTATTCAACAATATTCGATGAATATTTTAATTAATTAACAATGTATGAATGTCACTGTCATCATCATGATATTTTAAGAGAATTATATGTGAATGAATAAGGCAGCTGGTGAATTTTAAATGATAGTACAATTAAATTAAGTAATTATGTAGATAATTTTTTATATGACAATTCAAGCAGCGAGATTAAGCAAGGGAATTAAAAAAAGTTGAAAAATCATAATCTTGCCAACTTTGGAAGACATGGAAGAAACTGGAAGGGTTGGCTACTTTACAATTTAATAAAGTTGGACATTGCGAAAATGATGCCAATTTTTGTGAGCTATGAAATGCGAGTAAGATTAAGTAGATGTTGGGTTCTCAGTATAAAATTATGTTTGAGGTAAAAATATTTTTGTAAACGAATCAAAGTTTTTATTCATTAAATTTACAGTGGGACGCTCACTTAATATTTTTAACTTCAAACATTCAAAGTCCAAACATATAGAAATGTATTATAAATTTTTACCCACATTGTTATCCGTACATATACATACATGTTTTTTTAATACTATATATATGTTTATTCATTGATTTTATAAGTATTTGAATATATATATATATATATATATATATATATATATATATTTGAGATAATTTTATTTGAGACACTATCACATATTAAATGTAAATATATTTTTTAATAAGAATTCAAATTTTGATTTATGATATCATAAGAAGTAATCCTTTTTGCTGAATCAACCTTTTTACTAACACAAATTTTAACTTTTCGTTATGAAATCTATATCTTTAATATAAAAAATATTAGTAGTTTGTATATTTCAATAAACTAAAAATCTATATTTACCTTACGAAGAAGAGACTTCAAAGTGATAAAATAAAATAAACTCTTATTGATTAATTGAGAATATATGAAGTTTTCTGGCTGTATTATATATTGGACGCCATAGGTTTTTCCTTCAACACATTATTCTTAATTTTATTCCAAGATTGAAAACTACTACGTTGCTATAGTTTAATCTACATATTTTTTTTTCTGTTTGTTTCATTCATCTCATAGCTATGTATTATATTATACAGTATCGAATTGCTAAAAGTTTAATTCTTTTTTAAAATAAGGTTGTTTGAATCTTTGCTTTGATATGTCTGACTATAATATAACCTATAATATAACCTACTTGGTCTTCGGTTTCGTTTTTTTTATGAACATTGCGTTAGTTAATGGCATTGTTAAAATGAGTGACATAATGACATTAGACAATCATTCATTCATTCATTCATGTATTTATTTATTTATCTCTTTTTATATACTACATGAGTATATGTTTTTCAATATTATTAATAATTAATAATTAATAATTCGGTATAAAATATATGTTTTATTAATTAAGTCATTAAATTATAACTATATGTTATGCATTTATTTATTTAAAATTTGTGAAAAAAACAAAGAATACTAAAAAGATAATTAAATAGTTTATATAAAAATACGTGTGACTCAGTTTATAAAAATATGTTTAAATTTAAATTCAAAATTGTAGACACTCATTCCTGTCACAATAGGTGATCCTCATCCTCATTTAAATATTTAATTATAAATTATAATTTAATTTAAGAACTCTTGGTAGTTTAGTAATACTAGTTACTTACCACTTTCTATTTTATATTATTCACCCCAACCAACTGCACCCCACTTCGGCTGAGCTGGGGCCTGAGTGTGCCGACACGTGCGATACGCGCATCATAGTCGCGTGAGCATGGACTATGGAAAGAGAATTTAATTTATATTATTATTATTGTGGAAACAGGAAAAAGATATAAATAAAGTGAGACATGACCACTTTAAGTTGCCATTCCATATTCCATCGGACAACAGCTTCTCTGCCATGTTGGCACTGCCAAGCCACGACCGTCGGATCGGGAGCCATCCAACGGTGATGGTTGCGCCGAAAGTCTCATCCGCAAATCCCAACCGTCCCTGCCTGCGCGAGTGTGATGTGTGAATAGTGAAAGTGAAACATTCAAACAATTTATCCTTTTCCACACGCATATGGAAAAGTGAAAGATCAGATTATTAATTAATCAATTAATTATTGCATTTAATAATTACTATCCCTTTAAATAAAGCGAACAGAATGAAAATAAATAGAAAGAGAAGAGAGAGAGCATAGAAGAGAAGAGAGAAGTGTAAGGCTCTGCAAAGTTTGTGCGCCGCCGTTAATGGCGGAATTCCGGTGACTCGCCGTCGCTGGTATTAGAAAGTGGTTTTGATTACATGAGAGAAGAAAGAAGAAGATCATGGATAGAACCAGAGAATCCAAAAGATCATCCATGGCCACCTCCACCAACGGATTTCCCAAACGAAGACATCGAACTATTACTCTCAGAGACTCTTCCGGTATATTAATACATTTTCTTCTTATTTATCTTCTCTGTGTTGTTTCTTACACGATTTCTGTTCCGTGACAGAGGAAGGAGCTGTGGATTTGAGAGAAGGTGCGAGTAAGAGAGGAAGGAATCGAGATAGAGATAGGGATTCGGGGAACAGGAGCAAGAGGAGGAGAGGCTCTCACTCGCAAAGCACCGATGAGAGCGTCGGAAACGAACAAGACGACGACGTTTTAGACGTTGGTGTTTCTAAGATCCGTTCTCTTAATAATACGACGACATCGTTCGCCTCCGATCAAATCCATCCCCGGAGCTTCACGTCAGCGAAACCGCCGCCGTTCAAGATAACGGAGGAGATGATCGGCGTGAGCGTTCCGAGGAAGGCTCGTTCAGGTTTGCGACGATATAAATACTATTCCACTTTCATTTTGTTGTCTCCGGTAACTGACTTTTACTTTTTTTTTTGTTTTTTCGGTGTTTGATGTGTTTCTGCAGCTTCTGCGAAAAGGTCTCACGAAAGTTGGATTTCCGCAAGCAGCGGGGGGGAGGAGCTGAATTTCCGGCAGCTATCGAATTCCCCCGGAGGACAGAGTGTTGAACCGGCCTCACCTTCTTCATCGAATGTTTCTCTCAGGAAGAAGATGGTCTGCACGAGTTTTTTTGTTTCTATTTCGAGTTTTTTTTTTTAGAGTTAAGTTCTGAGGTGTGTTATTATGTTGCAGAAAGAGATTGAACCTGTTTCTAAGACATCAAAATCGTCATCATCAGACATCGAGATTGAGATAGCTGAGCTTTTGTACGGCTTGAAGACTTCGAAGAACCGCGAGTCTTCTAAAAAGCTTGAAGCAAGCGTCAGTCCCTCTGATGATGCTGGTGAGTTTCAATATCAGTTGATTTTCTCTTTTATGTGCTTGTTCTTCTTCTTCTTCTTTTTTTTTTTTTTGACTTTTTTTCATTGGCACTTTTATTACAGAGAAGAAGAAAATGGAAGGCAACAACAATTCTTCCACCCTGTTTCCAAATAATTCAACTGAAGAGTTAAGCAGGGTTCATATTGAGCAACCTGCTGATGTGGATTATCATGTTGGTCCATCATTAGAGGCACCAAAAGAGAACATTGGGGATGCTTCAGCAGATGGAAGATCGGTTTCCCCTACTAGGGAATCGCCATCATGCTCCAAGTTGGATGCTGAGAAACCATATTCAGCTTCAAACAGAGTGTGAGCACCAATGAATAATATTTTTTTTGCTTTGCTCGGCTAAACTTATTTTGATATCTGATCAATGTCCCAATTTCGTTTTGGTTCAATTTATTAGGATCTCTGCTGTTCCAGAGGCCAACGCCCAACGAGTAGGCAAGTTTGAGATAGATCTGATGGTGAGAATCTTAGTTCTTCACTTTCCGGTTATATTTTTTTCCTTTGTTTTTGCTGTCAAATATCTGAAGAGTGGCTTTCCAACAGGCTCCTCCTCCTATGGGGCTGTCCCCAGAAGGGGATGACTTGTCAAGGGGTGATTTCATATTAGAAACTAAAGCTTTGGCACTGGATGTGGAGATGGTGAGTAGGTTGACTGTATATCTTGAAATTATTTTCACTTGCTCATTTTTCTGTTTCGTGATCAAACTCGTCGCAATTCTGATGCAGAAGAAGGAAAATAGTGTCAAGGTGGAAAGACCGGTTAAGAAGGAGAAAACTCCAGAGGAAATTGAAGAGGCTAAAATGTTCACATTTATGGAGAAGTTGGATGTGCTAAAACATGATTTGGAGAAGCAAAACAATGTCAAAGACATAAAGACAAACAATAAATTAGAAGAGCAGGATAGGAATAAGGAACTAGCTAGTATATCATCAAATCCCAAGGAAGAGAAAACCGGTAACTAATTTCATATTTTTGACTTTTTATTATTATTTTATTCAGATATGCATAGTATGTCAACTCTGATCGCGACCCTTTGTTAATTACAAGTCTCTAATGTTTCTTTCCATCTCCAGTTCAATCTTCTTCAATGCCTTTATCAACAGCTGAATCAGGACGGCAGAGCAGTCTCTCTCCCATTGGGTATTAGTCTATTATTAGATAATCACTTCCCTAGGAATATGCCCTTTTCATCATTCTTATACTTCCCAAATTCTACTTTATGTTTGGTTATAGCAATAATGTGACTTTGCTAAGGTCGATAACTATGATTGGCAGATCCAAGCCGCACTTGCAGCCAGTTGCAAAGACGGACAAAACCACAGGATCATTGACACTAAAGGTAATTATAATCTCTCACAATTTTTTCTTCTAGTTGTACTTATGCGAGTCCAAAATTTATTCTAACCGAGTGTCAATATATTAACTTCCAACCTATCCATTTTTAACGATACCATTTTTAATGATACCCTGCTCATTTCCTTCATAATTCAAATGTGCAGCATGCAAATTTTGTCCTCTCTCAACGGAAACCAAAGAGATGTGCAACCCATTATTACATTGCTTGTAACATCTTACACCAGCAGTTTACAAAGATGAGCCCGCCTTTGGCAGCAGCTATTGGCTCTGATTCTCTGTGTGGCACAAAGCCCAACAATGTCAACTGTGTGACCTCTGCAGAAAGTATGGCCATTGGGAAGCAATCTCAAAAACACTTGCCAATTGTACACCAAAATGCTTCACAAGAGAAAGGGTGGGCTGCGACCAGCAATCCTAGTCTTACTGCTGCTAAATGTTCTAATAATGTCAACCCAATGGATTCAGCTCATAGGGTGCAGCTTGTGCTCCAGCAAGGTCCAAATCCTGGGCCAACTGGTAATCTAGTGGTAAGGTCTTCTCATTTAATTGCTTATATTCAGCTAAAAAATAAGAGTGTTATCTATTTTTACTGATTTTATTGATGGCTCTTATTTTGGAAAGTAATGTCTAATGTGCTTTAATTTTGAATGTAGCATGGTCCTGCTTTCCTCTATCCTCCAGGCCAGCATCAAGCGTCAGTTACAGCAACTACTAATCAGGCAGGAGCTGTGAATTCCCCTAACAGCACTTCCTCATATAATAAATCCCATAGTTCAGTTGGCGGATCTCCTGGTACCTCCTCAACTTTGCCAGTAGTTGCTCCTGGAATAAGCTTTAGCTACCCAAATTTTTCAGCCAATGGTTCTTCTCCATATATGACAATAGTTCACAATAATGGGTATTCATTCCCTTTTTCAACTTCTCTTGGAGCAACCGCGGCAATCAGAGGTCCGAGCCCTCCACAAGCAACACATGTACTTAGTGGGCCTTTCTACTCTTCTCAAATGTTCCATCCACAACAGCACCCTCAGTCACAAGCACTGGTTCAACCAAGTTATCTTAATGCTAGCACATCAAGTAGTTCATCATCTCATAAACAGTCATCAGGTGCACAAGTTAATGCCAGTAATATTTTGACCTCTACTACTATGGAGCAGCAGTCACAAAAGCGACAGACTTCACTGTCTCATCTTCGCAAGCATGAGATGGAGATGGGTGGAGGGAATGCACCTTCTGTTGCTAATCGAACATCTTACTCACAGAAGAATGTGCATGGCCAGAACTTTACAATTCCAGTACAGCCAGTGAACTTTTCTTTTAACCCATCTGCAACATCAGATATTGTTGGCAATGGTGGAAGTTTTGGTGACAAACAACAAAAGCAACAGGCTTTAAAGGGTGGAGTAGAGAATATACCATCTCAAGCATTTGCAATATCATTTGCTGCATTTAATGGGACCAGTGTTCCTTCAAACCTTAACTTCTCATCCATGGCACAGAATCCTGTGATACTTCAAAGCCTGCCTGATATGGCATGGCAAGGATATCAAGCGGCAAGCACACCTCAGACTACTCAGCAAAAGACTTATTCAATTACTGAAGCAAAGAGTGGAGGAAATTCTTCACACCAAGATGATGAAAAGAAAATCTCTCATGCTCAGTCTTCGAGCAATGGGCCAACCACCCTTGTTTTTGATAATTCATCAAAGAATCTTAACTTTATGCTATCTACTGCGAATGGAAACTGGTCTAATCACACCATTTCTTCAACTGCAATAACAAGTGTGCCACTCTCTAGTAATGCTTTAAGTTCTCAACAACCACCGCATTTGCTTCAGCTTCCAAAGCAGCATGCTATGCAACAGCAGCAAGCTGCTATGGCAACTCGATATAAAGCATCATCGGCAAACAACACTCCAGCTGCAAAATTTGCAAACAATGCCCCCGTTTTCTCACAAACGACTTCTCAATGCAAGAGTTCTAACCAAGCTTCTCACACTAAGGCTTCGGGTAGAACTGCAGATTCTCATGTTCATCACTCATCTGTCATAACATCTAATGCTCCAACCTTCAAAAGTTTTTCCCAGGAACAAGGAAGAGTTTTGCCAGGTCATATGCAAATTTCTTTTGGGGGAAATTACATAACTCCCCTTCCACCCCAAGGGCAACCACTCCTCAATAACAACCAGCCTTTATGCACAACAGCTCAAGGAACTCCATACAGTGGGGGCAATGCGAAGTCAAATTCAGAAGGAAGTAAAGTCAGTTCGTCGGTGAACGCTTCACAACTGCAACAAACTGAAAATTCTGCTGGGAGTGGCCAAAAATCTTCTCCAGTTTGTGGGAGAAATGTCCCGTCAATATTAAGTTCATGCCCCGGCCACCTATCAGAGCTAAAGTATTAGAAACCAAGTCATATATTGCCCCAAGATTGAAGGAATTTTTCGCAATTGCACTCCTAATTATATGTTCTGGAGGCCCTTGCTGCTCTGCTTCATGTTCAACAACAATTCAGGCTGCTCAGAAAGGTTGAAGAAAAAAAGTTTTGGCAGTCAGGTGTTGGAGTTTTGCTTGCATCTCTTTTCTAAGGTGGCAATGATATGAGAGGGGTGTAAAAAGAAATGTTGATGTGGGATATTATGCTCAACTCAATATTGGTGGGAGGAGTGGATTGGGTATAATGAAAGGGAGTTGGGATCCATTAGGCCTGCAATTTTGAAATAGAAAGTACCATTATCTTGTCATATTTATTGGTTGGTAGCTTCTGGAAGACCTGGCCTTTAAGTTCTCGTGGAATCCAGTTAATTTGCAATATTAAGGCAATTCTATTATGTGTATATAATTATGATTTTTTTTTAGCTCCCATAGCAAAAGATGTACTTAGATTCATTTTTTAATGAAAAAAACTGCAATTATTTCTTATAATTTTGTTATTAATAGAGAGGGTGGATGGTTGGGACATTGAGAGATTGAGATTGAGACTTGAGAGAGAACACAACAAATGAGAATGCTAAATTTCCGGGAATGGTTCTTTCTTTTGCTTTTTGGCGTTTTCTTGTTCCTTTTCGTGTTGTTTGATTTGTTATTCAATGCAGCCTCAATTTCCCTGAAAACTCAGCAGCTAGCATTCCTTGGCTATGAACATCAAAACATGATATGTTGCAGTGGTGCGGTATAGTTGACTGCAGTGGTTATCGTTGCGATGTGGTGGTTCATCGATGTCGTGTGGTGGGTCGTCGTCACAGTGTTGCGTCAGTGCGGTGATTCCTCCACACGGGGATGCTAGTGTCGTAGTAAGAGAAAGGGAAAAGGATAGAGAAGATACGAAAGGAAGAAGGGTAAATTAGGAAGGAAAGAAAGAAAAGGGAAAAAAAAAATCAGGCATTGATTAAAATTTTAAGAAATCTAACAGTCCTAATTACTTATGCATCGTGCAATCCCTTCCAAAATACTCATCTAATATTGTGCCTCTCTCTTCGAGAGGATGCACGTGAGACTTGGCCGATGATGATACCCAAGTGAAAGAAAGTGACTTTACCTATAGGATGATGATCCTTACCTATTGTCATTTTTCTCATGGAGACCCTTCTCATCTGTCGCCTTATTTTTTGTACAAGCATATGTTGCTTTTATTTCAGACTTTTTGGCCGTGAAGGGACAGGTCCTTTGCATGGAGTAAGATTTGGAGCAAGAGTGACCAAATACTACAGTTTCCTTTGTCGATTGAAATAGAATCAAAGTGTAGACATGATATGCGCCAAACAGTCTAATATAACGTGACATTTGTCTTCTGGATAAGGGAATCGAGTCTATTTATGGTCCTGGTGTGTTTCGGATGCTTATAATGTCTCGTTTGAGATCATTGTCCTAGGAATTGGAATATATATAAAGGGTTGATCCTTATAACAAGAACCATCGTTCGTATCTAACTAGGAAGAAATTCGTATAAGTGGAGCTGTTTAAACCAATTGAGACTAATGAATAACGATGGAAACAAATTAAGAAGCCTCAATAACTTCCGACAGAACATGTAGTATGTCAATACAATTGAAGCACAATGATATATTGACCCAACTTAACATCACTAGAAGCGGTTGATACAGACGTTTATAAGTAATCAAAATCAATTACGGGAATTATTATTATACACTTTATTAAAAATATTATTAATAATAAAAACATTTATTCGAAATAATAATTAAAATTTAAAATATGAAATAATTGAAATCTTTTAATAACAATTAAATAAATATTTTAATATCGAAAGTTAAATAAATCAATTTTAAATGATAAATTGTTGACTTAAAAACGCTAAAAAATATAAATAATAAATTATCCAGGACATATGGGCTAACAAAGATGACATTCCATGACATTATGTACAAGTAGTTTTCAACTGTTGTTATCTATCGTCCATGTTGCTGCCAACAAACAATGATTTAACTTCATAGCTTTCTCAATTAAGTGAATGGTATTTGATTCACGTAATCATTCACGTCAGGGAACCTGAAATGTCTTCTTCTGATTGGAATTGGAACTTGGAAAGCTTCCTCACACCGGATTTGGTGCAGCTGTCCTCGTCTTGACAATTCTATCTATTGTCTTGTGCCTAAAAACAGGAAGGAAAGATTCTCGTACGTTCATCGAGGATATCAAGGATGCATGTAAAATACATTCAAGGACAAGTATGTACCTATATAAGTATGCAAAAATGAGGATTTAAATAACGATTTCATAGAGGCTAAGGTGTAATTACCAAAGTTGTAAGTATTTTTTCTTTCAAATAAAAATTAATGGAAATTTATGCAATTGTGCTAAAATTATAAAATTAAAAAAAAGTTAGAGATCAAATTCACACCAAACATACAATTGAAATATAATAGACTAGAACTTACGTTGCTTTTGCTTACTTTTGTTTTTTCTGCATTTGCAAAATACCCTTTCAAAAGTCAATTGTTCTTTTCTAATCTATCTATAATCAATGGTCATGTATTATCAATAGTCTTGTCTTTAATCAAACTTCTTATTTGATAAGATAAGGAATAAGTTGGAAAAAGGTATAATTAAAAGATTATACGGAATTGCAAATTTGTTATTATATATATATATATATATATATATATATATATTGTGTGTGTGTGTGAGCCTTATTTACATAAGTATATACAAAAAAAAAGTTTGAAAATGTCATACTGTTCTTACATAAATTGTACTGAGCATATTAATTCATAATTGGCACAATATTAATTTTAAGTGTAAAATAATTGTGTGGCACGATAACGCAATTAACTATTTAAAATAAAATGATGATATATGAACTTACGAAGTGGAAGTAATAACTAGGGAGTTATTATTCGTGCCGTGCTCTTATCCCCTAACACGGGTTGAAGAATTTCTGATTTCAGAATTATCATTTCCATGAAATGATATTATGTTGTTATACAGTTTTTGCATCTTCACTTATCATAATATAATCACAATTTTATTATATATATATTTTTTCTGTCCCAAATATAACAACCAAATCATGATTTAGTTGTTATATTTTTGGCACACCCCCTTAACACATTATCACAATAGAATAAAGATTTTATTGTTTAACTTGTTCACATCATAACAGAAGCATGTTTTTGTTATGATAAAAAAATGTTAAATAGTGAAATCTTGATTTTGTTGTGATAGAAAAAAAAAACACAACAAAATTGCTATTTTATTATGTTCTTCAAATACACAATGTTGTGGTATTCAACTCCCCCCCTCCTCCCCAAAAAAAAGTAATATAATTGCAATTCTATTATGTTTTTTCTTTTAAAAAAATGGTGGAGGAAGGAGAAGGGAAGGGTTGCTGCTAGTGGTGGAGGAAGGAGAAGAGGAAGAGGGAGGGTGCCAGGAGGGGTGGGGAGGGAAGAGAGAGGGGTGGGAAAATTTTAAATGGGGGGCAAAATTGGGGTTTCACCTTTTGGTAGGAGCTAAAAGCAAAGTGGGTAGGGGCAATAGTAGTTCCTTGATGACTAATATATTGAAGTGAATCTTTGTAATATACTAGCAGCATTAGCATTTAGGCTAAGGATAACGTTTGGTTGGTAATTTCTTTATGCACTCTTATTTTTTTATATTCCCACTTTACCTGTCTTCACCACGGTGTTGCCCCTCCATCACTTGGGTCTATGGTAGCTCTCTCCACCTCTCCTTTTTCATCGATACTACCACCAAGGTCATGGAGGTGCGGCGGGCTGCCTTTATGAATGAGGTGTAATGGGCTGCTATAGAGAAAGGAAGTGGGGTGCGACATAAAAGGAAGACATTTGGGTGTGGCGCAAGAGAAATGAAGTAGATAATGGTGTGTCAGGGTTGGGTGACCAGGTGGGGTGTACAATAAGGCTAACAAAAGGGTTTATTAGTCTATTCAAAGTCATTATTATTTTTATGGGGTGCTTAAAGCAATTGCATGTTTGGTTAGTTGGTTCGCCTAATCCGAGCTAGATCATAGTTTTAATAAGAAATTCATCTATAATGTCGTGACTTTCTCTATACAAATATTACATAATAGGTAAAATGTCACTTTTGATAATCTATTTTATTTATTATGCTCATTTTGATTCTTTATTTTGTTTGAATGGTTCAAGATAATCCTTACCATGTAATGTTCGTTAGCAAAGAAAACAAAACTAATTAATGTGGCATGAAATAACATTAATTAAATTTATATAGGTTTTTAATATATTTAAATATATCCAAATTCAACATATGATGCTAAAAGATCTGAATGTTATTTGAAGGAGTAAGTTGAATATATTTAAATAATCCTAAATAGAGCATGTATAAGAAGAAGAAAAAGGAGTACAAATGCTAATTACCTCGTGCAATAAATCAGAAATTGGGCCGGATCCTTTGCTATTGGGACTCCCTCATCGCTTAACAGATATCTTCACAATTAAAGCTGGAATTGGCTCTGTTTTTAAAGTATTTTTGCTGAGTTTGTGGAATTGGCTTTGTACCTTCAATCATAAGTACCCTTTAGCTGTCGAAAGTGAGTAAGTGAGCGAGTTCCAGTGAATGGCGACGAGCACGACAAGCAGCGGCGGCACGCAAACCTTCGGCTTCAAGCCGTACCGTCACCTGAAAACCCTAACCGACCACGAAAACGCGGTGTCGTGCGTGAAGTTCTCGAACGACGGAACCCTTCTAGCATCGGCCTCCCTGGACAAAACCCTAATCATATGGTCCTCCGCCACCCTCACCCTCCGCCACCGCCTCGTGGGCCACTCCGAGGGCATCTCTGACCTAGCCTGGTCCTCCGACTCCCACTACATCTGCTCCGCCTCCGACGACCGCACCCTCCGCATCTGGGACGCCTCCGGCGGCGGCGACTGCGTCAAGATCCTCCGCGGCCACGACGACGCCGTTTTCTGCGTCAACTTCAACGACCAATCGAGCTACATCGTATCCGGTTCCTTCGACGAGACCATCAAGGTTTGGGATGTGAAGACCGGGAAATGCGTCCACACCATAAAGGGCCACACCATGCCCGTCACCTCCGTCCACTACAACCGCGACGGAAACCTCATCATCTCCGCCAGCCACGACGGCTCGTGCAAGATTTGGGACACCCAAACCGGCAATCTCTTGAAGACCCTCATCGACGATAAGGCCCCTGCTGTCTCCTTCGCCAAATTCTCCCCCAACGGCAAGTTCATTCTCGCCGCCACTCTCAACGACAGCCTTGTGAGTTTCATCTTCTTTTTCTGTTTGCTTCTCTAGTCTTGCTATTTACATTTGAAATGGAATCTCAGACCTCTGCTTTCTAACCTCTGCTTAAGTAAATCATAATGGAGGGGTAGAAGAAATATGTTATGGGTCCCACGTCGTGTAGAATGAAAGACTTAGAGCATGTTTGGTTTGCTGTTGGAAGATTATGTTTAGAAGCAAAAGTAATTTTGCCAACGGATTAGGACCCTTGCTACTAATCCCTTGCTTTTGCATTCATTTTGCTTTTATCTGGTGGATTTGTATTGAAACGTGCACCGCAACATTTCCAACTACAAACAAAACATGCACTGAATGTGATACTTAAGCCATGAAGCTCTCCTCTACCTAATGAATCAGTCTTTTGTGTTAGGTTCTTCTCTTGTGCTTAAGTAGGTGTAAACCAAAAATTTATAGGTGAGTGAAGCCGTCAAAGGGAGAAGGGCTATGAGTTAGTGTTGATAGAGTGAAAGCCTCCTTGGACTTCTCCTCTTGAAGGAGGTGGCAATGTTAGGAGTCTCATCCCATGTTAAGTAAAATAAAAGACTTAATGTGGTGTTTAAGGATGAGGCTCTCCCTAAAGGACTAGTCTTGTTGGTTGGGGTCTTCTTTTGTGTTTAAGCCCTAACAAAATAACACCAATTGAACTTATATCCCTCCACCAAATAGAAGTTTGTTTTCTGCAGCCGCCCCTATTATTCAAAGGCATTTGATCTAAAGGACCATGCTTATAAATGATATAAACATTGAGCTGAGAGATGTAAATGGTTCAGTGGGGGATCAATTATTGAGCCCAGGCCAAGTGAGCTACCCATATGGAAAGTATATTCAAGAAGGGAGGCCAGGTAGTGGGGAAATGTTGCTGTTGCTGGGATTTTGGTGTCTAAGTTAGTTAGATGGTCTGCATTTAAGCGTAGTCGGGGAGGCTATAGTGGGGGTATGTTGACTATTATTGTCAGTAGTGACCGAGAGTGTATTCTCAGAGTAGCATTGGCTCGGTAGGATAAATCACCATTTATCTGGTTATCTTTCTAATTGAATAATACTATTTCCATCTATTTCATACTGTTCTGTATGTTATGTTGCATTGGTGATTTAGTGTTCTGCCAATGAGACCACCATTTATACCAAACTGCTTCAGAATAACATAATACTAATAATAATCAAATTTCTAATATTTAAAGAATTAAAGTAGAAAATATAGTCTTATAGAAGCTTTTGGAATGCTCCAAATTCTACCTAAGTATCTGTATTTATAGAAGCTTCCATATTCATGTTTATACTAATTGTTGGTTCAGTTTATTGATTTCTTCTTTTGGTTCCTTAACTAGTTTCCTAGGGACATTTATTAGCATTCTCTTTTTGATACTGTATCATTGTTAGTTTAGCAGATTGGTGGTTTTATTTTACAAATTCCCTGACAATATAAACTTTCTGGATGCAGAAGCTATGGAACTATGGGAGTGGGAAGTTTTCAAAAAATTATTCTGGGCATGTGAATAGAGTATACTGCATAACTTCCACATTTTCTGTGACTAATGGGAAATATATTGTTAGCGGTTCTGAAGATAACTGTGTTTATATATGGGATCTTCAGTCCCAGAAAAAATTGGTTCAGAAACTTGAAGGCCATACAGACACTGTAATATCTGTTACTTGTCACCCATCAGAGAACAAAATTGCTTCTGCTGGTCTCGCTAGTGATAGAACTGTGAGGGTTTGGGTACAGGATTCCTGAATAATATCGAAACTATATGGGGATGTTGTCTTTCTTCTAGATTTCAACTACATGCCTATGCATGTCTGATTTCCATATTAGACATTATTAAACATACAAGTTGATCTCATGTTGGCACTAGTTCCGTTTTTTGTATTATTTGTAAATGTAATTTTTCATCACTTATTATAGTCGAACTCATCACATTTCTAGACATTCTGATTCTTACACAAAGACTAATGTGTGAGATGTAAAGTATGAGTTTTGTGTTACCTATCTAAATTACTCCACTTAGACATTCTTTTTTGTATTGTTTGTGCCTAATTAGATGAATGAAAGTTTCTGATATTTTGAAGTAGAGAAAATTGTAATTTTCTAGCAAGTAATGCAACTTAAACAGTTTACGACTCTTTATTTTATTTTTTACCTATAACTAGTCCTGTAAGAATTTTAACACCATTAACGTAAGGTAATGTGAGAATGTAATGATATTCAACAAATATTTTTTGTTCTGTAATTTTCCGCCATATATATTATTTTTGGATGAACGAGCCCATTAATTTTTCAAATAAAAAATATAGCATAATATAGTAAATCTTGAAACACAATTATTGTTCATGTAACGTCTTCAGAGCTTATGGAAATTCAGTAGGTTTTTGAGATGAAACATTATTTGGAATCTGAAGCAGGCTTCAACATAAGTAAATTTAATTAAAATACAGTAAAGACTACAGAGGAAACAAAATAATGTTTTAAAACTTTTCAGGCATATTCAGTGATTATTACATAGCGTAATGAAAGAGTTACAAAAAATAGTGGTGGAGACATTTTGTCGCTGGAAGAATTAGTTATTTGTACTTTTTGTAAACAGGATCATTCTTGACATTTATACTACTGTTCAGAAATTTTATTTAGCATATACCTTTACAATTTTCACTCTTCGCAGACCATATGTTCAGCAACAAACTCTGCAAACTGATTCTGGAATATTGATAAGAGATCACAAAAGTTATTATAAAAGCAAATAAAGCGTGTGTGTAAGATCAAGATGAGAAAATAGGGGCAAGTTTATCAGTTCCATTGTTGAAAAATGTGGCTGTCAATATAAATGTAATAACATTGAGGAATAATACTTAAACAGTTCTATTGACTACTCATGTTTCCAAGCATACAAAATGAGAGAGAAACCAAAGCCTTGCAATTGGGAATCCCTAAACTTCTGAGAAGAATCCCATGAGGGATCAGAAACAGATTGCCCTTCCCACATTTTGTCATTTGAAATGCATGTTTGGAACATGAACACTGCATTATTGCCCATAGCATTCCCAAAGAGCCAACTATGCACATCCCAAAACACTTCAACAGGAACACCATCCACCAATATGGTGTGATTCCCTCTGAACTTCCACTTGAGACGCTTCACCTGCATCACTGTCTTGCTATCAATTCGAATCACAAGAGAGGGATCGTTGAGTCCTAACGTGTCACACTCAATTGTGACATCATGCACCTGCCCCTTGTCACAAAACTGAGCCTTTGCACCATAAAACTTCTTCCCAAAAATGTGCTCTCTCTTTGCAATAAAAACAGCACCAGAATGAGAAAAGCAAGCACAATCACTCTCAATCTTCTTGCATGCCTCGTTTTTTAGATCCCCTAGGAGCAACACCATCTCGTTGTTGAACACAACCGCTAAGTAGAACCCCTCCTTTGGTTCAGGCCCTGAACCAAACTTGGCACTACTCAAATCCCAAAAGATGTCAACTTTACCAGATTGGACCTCCAAATTCTTTGACCCTTTTCTCCTTGAGAAGAGCCACGGCTTTATCTCAACCTTGCAGAGGCAACGCTTTCCGTCATCTATTCCCACACTCAAGCCTTGACCCATCAGAGTTTTTGTCCACGAGACTGTAATCAAGCATGAATGGCCTCTTAATTTGCACTGATAGACACACGTTACCACATTTTGTGCTGCTCTTGTGGTGCTTGATGAGGATGAGTCAGCAACCTGAACACCATTTTCTCCAAAACAAGAAGGAAACTCCCTCATGGCAACACCAACAACAAGTCAACAACAACAAAATTGTCTTAACTCCTTATTAGAAACAAAAAAAGAATAAAGAAGAGAGCTTTTGCTGTTAATAAAAGTTGAATAAGAGGAACTTCTCCCTTGGTTGATTAGAGGGGAAGATGATGAATAAAGCTTTGGCTCCAACAGACTTTAGCTTTGACATGGGGGGTTCTAACTTGTAATTGTGTTTCTTCAGAACGAGATAGGACATAGGAGGGAGGGGTGTGGGGGACAGAGAAAGAGAGTTAGATTTGGCTGATGTTTGAAATTGTGTGGGGAGACTAAGTGGAGTAATAACCAAACAAAAGGGTGAGCCAAGAGAAAAATGTCCCATTATGTTATAAGACATTAAAAGAAAAATATAGGTATTATAGAATTTGTGATATGATAAAAAAAAATTTGTTAACTATTGTGATTGAGAAATTAAAAGGAAAAATTATTTAGTGTGAAAAAAACTTATGAACAACATAAATTTTTGTCTTCCAATAAATTTTTACTTTTAAGTTTCTTTGAACACTTATTAATATTTATTATTAAAAAAATGAAAAATGTTTGTGAATTATTTAAAATAAGTGAATGTTTGTGTATCATTATCTTTTTAAAAAAAAAAAACTAGAAGAAAATATAAAAAGGAAGAGTAAGTGAAACTGTGAAAGGAAAGGTTTCTTTTAATCCTGGGGTAACAAGGATAAAAGGCTACAATTGCCCCCTTGCTATTCCTATGCATGACTTGAGTCAGGCAAATGGCAACTGGCAACTGTCATTCGGTATGTTTTGCTGCAAAGACTGCCATATATGTTAGGAGACGTGGCCCAGTAAGGAGATGTAATTATCAAAGTATTAAATTGAAGAAATGGATTTCAAATATCTATTTGGCCCTTAATGTTTATTAAATTATTCTTATGCAAACTTGAATGATTAAAAATGTTTGACATTTCATATACCACAAGTGCCATGTTATTTACAAGTTTTGTGACTTTTTGCTCCAAAAGACGTTTAACAGTTTCTATACGGTAAATTTTAACTTTTTTTCTCCCTAGTCTGTGCTCTCTTCATTTTTTTTCCCAATCTTTTCTCTTCCTATTCTTTTGGTTTAAGAGAAAGAATTTAATTTATTAATATTGTATGATATAATTGGCAGGTTATCTTATTCTTGAATATGTGATCTGCAATTCAATAAACAAGTTTGTGTGTATGAAAAAATCGATTAAAAAAATCAATCCTTTAATAAAAAGTATTAGTAACGTATTTTTTTAAATTAGTGATTCAGACATAATTAGTAAGCCGTGAGAACAATTGTGTTTTTTTATGGTGAAGTGTGAGAACAACTATGTTTAAGATCCCCAAATTAGGATTTAGCCCCAAACATAACATTAAATAATCTCAAGGTATTTTGCTCGGTCGGCAACATACGAATATGGTGTAGGTGAACATCTGTAATGTAAGGCTTTAAATTCCCTAAATAATCAATTAGGTGAAATTTCCTTTGACCCATGAAATTAAATAAACCATGGTTGCTTCAGCAAGAAACCATCCCATTTCTATGATTACGTTAATGCATCCATTACAAAAATTGAGTGAGAGAGAGAGATTGAAGACTATTTTCCGAAGATCTTGGTAAGGTGTAGTGGTACATTGCAGGCCATTTGGCCATCATGTCCAATAATTAATTTCATGACATAATGAAACATCTTTGATTAACTAAACTTAGGATTAGGTGCCCCACCAAGCAACAATTAGATTTCAGAAGGGCCAATGAATTGGAATTTTGCATGATGGAACTGTTTGACTGTTGAGACCTTTCTATCCCTTCTAAAAAGAAAGTGGGGGGAATGGTTATAAGTATCATGGCACAGTCATTTTGAACAGATCCCACAAAATTGATAGATAATTGAATTCTTTAAGCGTGTAATTAAGGTTCGATTTCTGATCATCTAAATGAAAAAACAAATTGTTGAAAAAAACAAAACTCAATTCTTAATCTCTATTCTTCCAAAGAAGTTAATCTTCAACTATCGATTGAAAATATATTCTTGGTGAAAAAAAATGACAGTCATTCTGCAGGTGCTCTATCTATTGATTGTTTCAGAAGTACTAGTATTTGGGGTACCGACTTTAATTTTTTAAGATGAGGAAAAGACATTACTATTCTGATGCCAAACACTAACCAACCAAAACTATTGTGCTGGTAGATATTCTGAATGATATGTGTTCTCCTTCCTTTTTGACTTGGTTCTCTTTCTTATATGATAAATTGATCACCACAAAATTGGAATGATTTTAAGGGAAGAAAAATCGTAATGGTAATTCAAATGGGACATTGTGCATGACAAGAATTAATGATCAAAAGTGTGTATCACGGGCAGTATGAAATTGCATTCCAGAAAGTGCCATCCAACAACTGCATGAATCTGATTTCTAGTTCCTAGGGTGAAACACAAGTTATATGACAGATTGACAGGCCTCATGAGACAGTATAATCGCGAGTGGCTTTTCAACATAAGAGTAATAGCCACAAAAATGAAACTGGGAAAAGAACAAAGAGATTCATTTAAGTCTCAAGAGGATAACACAGTCTTTTGCAACAGTAATAACAAATTAAAGGCTCAGGACCCATGGTATAATAAAAATCCTTTAGTATATGTTCTTCAGTGATTTGCTCGAAAATATGTAACATGAAAGAACATTAAGATTATGACAATAGAAATGGATCTCTAAAAGATAAATAGAAATGCATAATGTCTTCAATGTACAGATTATCATTGCTGGATATCAATACTTGTATGGAAGAAAAGAAAGGGAGATAGACATATATAGATCCACCTTAAAATTTTATTTCTCTATAGTGCGAACAAAAACCAGGAAAAAAAACCACCTCATTCCCAAAATACCCCAACAAGACACCTCTGGTATGTCTTCTCCTACGTCTCTTTTTTCCTTGTGCCCCCGCCATCATACTTTTACCATGAGTGATGATAATATATTTAAGCACTTTATTAATCAGCCTTTGATCAGACTTGTTGATAATCAGTCTTTGATCATCTAAACTAATAGTAACAGTCATTTTTTCTCACTAAAATGAGTTTTGTGGGTAATATTTTCTCACTTTTATTTTCTTTTGTTTGATATGATCAATAGTATATGTAACTTATATTTTGGCACTGAAATAATTTCTCTCACTAAATCACTCCATTTTAGCATTGAAATAGTATTTTTAATCGTAATTTCATGCTCAAGCTAAGAATTGGAATCCAATTCTTTTAGAGTAGAATTTATAGCAACAACTTTTGATCTATCTATTTCATTTTCTTCATTGCTTAATGGTTTCTTTCAATATAAAAGCGCATCATTTAAATTTAGTATGTTCACATTTAATTTTTTCTTTCTCTTCTCTCGTTTTCTTTCCACTATTCCAAACGCAACATCAAGCAAAAAGCATTATGTACTGTACGAAATATATAAAGAATTGTACTTAAAAAAAGAAAAACGACAAAGATATGAGCGGAATGATTAAAGCAAACGAGAAAAAAGGTCTATAGACAAAAGATTGCTTGGAAATCCAGGTTAATTTATCTACCCTAAAGTGTTTCTGTTACCGTAAATGGTTTCTAGAGAAAGAAAAAAAAAAGGTTTAAACTCTAAAGCATAAACAAAGGGAGTTAGATACCATCTAACTATTGACTCCTAACAAGAGCAATAAAGGATTTATGGGTTTTTGTTGGACTTTATGGATGTGAAGATTAGGATTGACACCAAGATCTTTGATCAGCCTTTATCAACAAGTCTTGCCAGCTAGCCTACCCATGTGCATGAAAGTACCAAGTCATCCAAGGTAGTTGTCAACAATTAAGTTTCAATTGTATCATCAACATGTCATGTGGGTTTTGTTTTTTGCCATCCACCACACAATACATGAAATATATATATGTTTGTTCATCACACCTTTGGGTACCTAAAAATTATAAATCCTAATGTTGCTGATTTTGCCTACATCGAATTCTTTTCAGCATTTTGATTTCGCTCCAAAATCTGTGTTGTCGGAGAGGCGTCCAATTAGGGGTATGATTTAGAATCTGTTGCAAAAGGGTGGAGAAAAGCAACATCAATTTTTACTATAGTGACACAGTGGACATTTCAAATCAAATCATGTTATAATCGCGAGCAAGCTTTATCAATTCTTTTTGGCTAAGTAATCATCATTGGGTACGTACCTCATTATGATGTGTCTTAGGTCAAAGCTCAATGGGCCGAATGAGAATTGTAACATAAAAGGTCGTGGGAAAAAGAAAGAAAAAAAGAGGTTCACGGGATAAAAGAACAAACCGAATAGCTGCTTGTCTCCGTGCGGATTGCCGGCATTTTTTCAGTGTAAAATATTATCATTCAATTATAAAACACTATGTATTAAGTTTGATGATTATGATAATAAGAAAGATAATTTCTAAATATATTAAAAGTCGTCCTAATGATATTTTTTTGGGTTAACATTACTAAAACTATTTACGCTAACAAATAACAATACATAATTATTAAATTATACTTCATGATTTTATTGCATTATAAATCATTTTCTATCTTAACCAAAAACAATTTGAAAAATGAAGGCTGATGGACTCATCCATAAGAAGTGACAATTAATCAATTTTGAATACTTTTATCTTTAAATTTTTATGACCAATCTTCTTATTTTATCCATGGGAACTTAGGAAGGGTTAAACCCTTAATTAAGAACTAGAAACCAACAATAGAGAGAACGAAACACCAATATTGTACTTTCTCTAGACTGCACTGAGCTCTCATCCTCTCTCCCCGGATTGGAGGAGTTATCAAATAATAAAGATCACGAGCATGATATGGTAAGAATATTGCGACACCATTTCCTTGGCGATGGAGAAACAAGAGTAATCCTTAAGTGCCTTTCCGCATGGAATGTGATATTTTAATTTAGTTTTTATTTTAAAAATGAAAATATTTTTTGTGGTTGTTCATTTACGTACTAATTTGTACTCTTAGTTTCAATTTAAATTAAATTGAAACTGATTTGACATTTGATCATTGCCTAATTAAACATATTCGGTGTCCTGAAACTCTTCAAAAAAAATTAAACATATTCGATCATCACATCACATTCATTGAATATTGAAATATTCTCATCATTCCTAACCCAATTTGAACAAAACAAACCTTTCAGGAGAAGAAAAGACTATGGAGAGTGGAAGAGTAAAAAACAGAAAAGTCCATTTCATATAAATTAATTGGAAAATAATAGATGGACACCTAACATGTAAATGACAATTAGAGAAAAATTGTAAATATGATAGAGAATATAATACTTGATAGAGTGTTTGATATATATATATATATGATTATTCATTTTTCATATACTAAGCCACTCAAATAATTTGGACATGCAATGAAGGCTTGGACTGGAAGACATTATCACAAGAAAGTCCTAAGCAATTCCAAGCCCATCCAATGCAAAACCGACCAAGCGCAATGCTACAATACATTTTAGTTTGAAATTAATTTGGTGCTATTAGGTCTTCCTTTTGGTTCTCTGCCCCTCCCTCAAAATGGTATCTTCTTTGGTTGAAAGATTCAGTGAGTGGAATACAGTATATTGGGGTAAAAGTATTTGCAAGCTTGATTTCAAATTATTTTGATTTTGTAAAATAAATTTTAATTAAAAATAAGTTTAGAGTGCTTTTAGCATCTTAATCTTCTTTAGATAGTATAAATTATAACCATTTCTGGAATAATAATTACTTAAATGGTATAAATTTTATATTTATCAAAAGTTGTTGGATATGAAAAAAATTGAATTCGTTATTTTGTCGGTATTCAAATTCATTTATGCAATTATTTAACATAAAACGATGCCTCAGTTATTAAAACTTCAGGTAACTTGAACAAACAATGTCTAATCTAGTAAAGGATTTCTCCATAGCTCTCGAAAGAATAATGTTTGGCTCTCATGATTTGTTCCATAGACCACCGGGGTGTTTTTAGAAATAAAATGAGAATGACAAAGCAGGCTAAGTACTTCAGGGAATGACTGATGATGATATAAACATTGAACAAATGATAAAAACCAGGTAAATACTCTAATTACACTCAAATTATAAAAACGATTGGTTGAATGTTCATTGATGCCTATCAAGTGTTTCTAGGATCTGTCTAGTAGCTGAAATAAAATAATAAAATTCAATAGTTTAACGAATAATATTGAATAAATTATAATATCACATAACTTTATAAATAAAAACTAAAATAAAACACCATTTACAAGTTCTTAACATTCAAAATATACATAAAAATCTAATCAAATATATCATAATACTTAACTTCAAATTTTAATAAAATACAATAATGTCCATTAACAATAACTGATAAATTATATGTTTGATGAGAAAAATACAGTAAACTAATATAAAAGACTAAATTATGTTTCATAAGAAAAATTTATTAATAATGAATAAAATAATTTATATTTAGTTGAAATATTTATTAAATACGTCTTTTTATTTATCTTTAAAATGAAAAAATAGAAAAGAAATCTATTTTTTTATTTAAAAATAACAGTTGAAACCGATTTTTGGCGCCAGTTCTTTGTTGATTTTGCACTGATTTAATCGATTCTTGACCAATTTGCATTGGTTCTGAAATCTTCCAATTTTTAAGATTATTCGTACTGATCACCAAACCGATTTCCGGTTGAACTAGTCGAACCGGCAGGTCTGATAAGATGATTTACAATATCGGCACAACATAAAAGCAACACCAGCAGCCAAAAAGTGGGAGCAAAACTTGGAATTGTCTTTATCCCATCTAAAATGTCATCTATTGATATTTGATATAATAGACAAGTAAATGAAGCGTTAGATTGAATTTGAATAGTCTTCTCATAATGAATTAAAACTTTTGCCACAAGTTAAAATCAAGATATAAGGGCCATGGCTTTATCTCAACCTTGAAACGGCAATGGTTTCACTAGTCATATCTATTCCCCCATTCAAGCCTTGACCCATCAGAGTTTTGGTCCACGAGAGACCAGACTGTAATCAAAGCATGAACCATGATAGAAACTGGTTCAGATACAAATGAAGGAATGAATTTTATTCAGAACACTCCAGGACTTTCGAAAGTTCCAAGTCTCTCCCAATTCCTTTACAGATTCCCAACCAATGAATGACTCCTCTCACAACCCCTCTTCCTATTCATCAGCCACTTGACTCACTAAGTAACCTACTATTTGACTGTCCCCTAACTATCTAAGTCCCTCAACTAACAAACCTATGACACGGTCTCTTAATTTGCACTGATTGACACACGCAACCCTATTTGAGCTGCTCCTGTGGTGCTTGATGAGGATGGGTCAACAACCTGAACCCCATTTTCTCCAAAAACAAAAAGGAAACTCCCTCATGGCAACACCACCCGTAAGAAATTGTCTGAACTCCTTTCTTACACACACACACACACACATGGTTTGGCTAAAAAGAAAGAAAGAGCTTTCCTGCTAATTAAAGTTCAATAAGACTACTACATCAATAAGAGGAACTCCTCCCTCTGCTGATTCGAAGTGAACATGATGAATAATGCTATGAAATTGGCTCCAAAAGAGTTGAGTTTTGTAATGGTTTCTAGTTGTGTTTCTTCAGAATGGGATAAGACAAAGGATGGGTGTACGGGACAGAGTTAGATTTGGATGATGTGTAAATTGTGTGGGGAGACCAAGTAGAGTAATAACCAAAAGTATGGGTGATTAAAAAACTGCAGGGAACATAAAAAGGAAAGGTTGCTTTAAGCACATGGGGTACAAGGATAAAGGGCTAGAATTGCACTATGCTATTGTTATGCATGACATGAGTCAAGCAAATGGTAACTGGCATTCGGTATGTGTTGTTTCAATTTGCAAAGGCTGGCATGTATATTAGGACTAGGAGACATGGCTCAGTAAGGAGATACAATTATCTAAGTAAAATTGAAGAAATGGATTTCAAATATCTATATTACCCCTTTGTTAATGTTGATACGGATGTTAAATAATGGTTATGCAAACTTGAATAATTAAAAATGTAGATATCATATATACCAAAGGTATCATGTACCAGTTGTGACTTTTTTACTTGAAAAGATCTTTATCAGTTATACAGTAAATTCCGACATTTTTTTTATCCCTACTCTGTGCTCTATCTCTTCAATTTCTCTCTACTTTCTCTATACTCCAATCCACTCTCTTGTCTCTTATTCTTTTGGTTTAAAAGAAAGAATTTAATTTATTAATATGTTTCTATGCAGCTATTATTGAGTTCATCTACCACCGACCCCAATTAACTTGGATTAAAGGTGCTGTTGATGTTGATGATGTTTCTATGCAGCTAAAATTTGCTATTGCTAATCTACACTAATCCTTGTACAACTACACAACACCAAGGCTGCTGCTGATCTATAGTTTTATAATAATTTTGTATTTTGGTTAGCTTTTATTGAGAATCTAATATGATTCTTCACATGGGTATCTTACTGAGATTACCAAACAAGGGATTGTAATACTTACATGCAGCTTTCAATTGGATTACCAAACAATCTTACTGAGGAAATAGTAGGAGTCAACTACGGCACATTGAGAGATCTTTTCCTTCTCTAGGAGCAGAGGAAAGACAACATTCACTACAATACACATCTGTTCAGATGCTTGAGTTACAAGAAGTCAGAGACCTACTAATGACAGAAAAGAGACCATTTACTACAAATTAATGATCATGTTTTTGCTGAATGTGATCCTCTATGTGTCCAATAGGCATATCAGAAAAATTACATCAGCAATCCTGGATATAACATCAACAACACCAGACAAAAAAACAGTGATCAGATCCTGAACATAAAAGCCTATATAGCATAATTAAACCATATAGCAGAACATAAACTGATAAAACAACACCGGCCGCCAAAAAGTGCAAGCAAACTTGAAATTTTGCAATCAAATCGAAAAGGCCTAAGCCGAAAACCAATCAAAACAACCAGGCGCACATAAACTAACAAATTGAAGAAGTTAACTTCAACAAGCAATGCAGCTAGTCCCTCAAACAAATCATCTAAGTGATGAGGAGCAATCTAAACCCATTGGCAGCATAGAAATTTGTTTCTATAATAAAATTCACATGCTTTTGCAAGTTGCTGCAAATGTAAATCTACCAATTGGCCATTCCATTCCATAGCATTAAACAAGAAACATATATTTGTTGTATTAACCAATCAGTTTAAGCAGTTAAATTAGACATTCTATTAAACTAATAGGCAGTTGGTTAACTTGTAATATAAGATATAATCTGCTGCTGTTAGCTAACAGTGCAAAGCATATGCCACACCAACTCACAAGTTAAAGAAAACAAAGTTCACTAATCTCTCTATTTTCTCAGTCTTAATATGACATCTATATTTATTCTCCAAGTCTACAAATCCCATAGAAAAGTACAAATGTAACCAGCAGAAGAAAAAAAAGAGGCAAAGAACAAGAGCAAAACATACATCAACAAGGATCATGCATCAGCACCATCGGAGGCTTTAGCAGCAAAAGGATCATGAGTTGGACCAACATCCTGGCCAATGTGGCGCTGCACGAGGCGCTGCAGATCAGCCATAACCTTGTGCTCCCTTTTAGCCTTCTCTTCATAGTTAAACATAGCCAAAGCACGCTTATCCTCAGCACTATAAACCTGGTTTTCTTTCCTAATACGAATGGCATTCATCCTCTGATGCCTACTACCACTCATCACATAACCAAGGTTCTCAAACTTCTGAATCTCCTCAGCAGAAAGACCCACTTCTCCTCTTCGCGGAATACGCTTCCCTTGTTGAACATACTGGGCAATGGCATCACCTTCACCAGGCCTAAGCGCTCCACCATAGCTGATATGCCCCTCAGCTCTAGGCAACGGCATTGGCCCAACCGCGGGTTCGTTATCCAAAGCAGGTTTCTTCTGAGACTCAAACAATTCCTTCAACTTTATAGCCTCCGCATTAATCTCCGTCATCTTCACCTCATCAACCATTGCTTTACTCTTAGCATCATCAGAACCAGAACCAGAACCAGAACCATTCTCCTCCTCCTCCGAACCAGAACCCGCGCTCTCCGTTTTAGAGTTTCCCTTTGTTCTTTTGCTGCTCCTTCTGATACGCTTCGATTGAGACCTAGAAGAAGAGGAGCGTTTCTTCTTCTTTCTTCCACTGCTTTCAGAGTCATCGCTCTCGCTCTCTTCACTCTCATCTGAATCGCTATATTTTCTCTTCTTCCTGCTCCTGTTACTTCTTTTTCTTCTATTCTTCCTACTTTTTCTCCGTCTACGTTCCTCTTCTTCTGCTTCAGAATCTGATTCCGATTCACTCTCGCTATATGATTTCCTCGAAGAACCAGCAGAACCCTTTCTTTTCTTCTTCCTCGAACGCGAATCGTCTGATTCACTACTGACAGATTTCTCAGATTCAGAATCGGAATCAGATTCTGATTGCGGTTTTGCTTTTGTTTTTGATTTAACCTCCTTGTCGATCTTAGCGGCGGCGTCATCTCGATCAGAAATTTCATCAGGTTTGTTATAATCTTCCAGATCTTCATTCTCGCGCCTCGGAGGACTAGGCGTGACGTTCCAGATACAGTGCTTCAGCGATTTTCTCATCTTCTGCCTCTTGAGCCTTCGGTATTCCTCGAAGTTCAAACCCTTCAACTCCTCGTCGGACTCGGAATCGGAGCGCTGCCAATCGCCGCGGTCGCGGTCCAGATACGCGCCGTTTCGGCGGCCGAATTTCTTTGGCAGAGCGTTGTCGTTGTGAATTCCGTTAGTGTGCCTAGGGTTTCTGTGCTCGGGCGATTCCGAACGGCGGCGGCGGCGGCGCTCCGGGTGGCGGTCATATGAGTCGTAGCTAGGGCTGCGGCGGCGGTGATAGTCGTCGGAGACATCGGAGTCAGGGGAGCGGCGGCCGTTGTGTCGGTGGCGTTCGTGAGGAATTTCGATGGTGGAGGATGGTCTTCCCATCGCGGAAAGAGTAAATAGACCTTAGATAATTTGCTGAAATATACACAACTTTACTCTCCTGTTTGGTCTACTATCCGATTTTAATCTCTCAATTTGAAAAATAGATATATTTATGGTCTATTTGTTTAAATTGTTTTTTTATCACAAGTGTGAAATATTTATTAATTGTATTGATGATTAATCTTTTTTAAAAGAATCTAATTAGTTACTTTTAGTGTATCTTTCTTCTTATGTTTTTTTAATTCATAAAACTCAAAATTTTGCTTAAAGAAACTAAATTCAAATCCATTCATACTAACAATTTATTAATATTTATTTAATTATTAAAAATAATTTAAAAAATATGTAGTTTTTTACTTTTACTATGTGTTTATTTAAATTATTTCTTACAATTATTTTTGAAATATTTTTTAAACAAATGAGTTTTTATTCCCTTGATTTGATTTAAAATAAGCAATTTCAGTTTAACCATCATTTTTGTCTATATTTATTTATTTTATTTTAATTAATTGAACAATTTAATTATAATATCTTAAAAAAATATGTTAAATCTTGAATTCAATTTGATCAAAATAAAACATAAGCAAAATTAAAATTTGGACCAAAATTATTAATTTCTAAAAACTAGAGATTAAATGTCTCTATGTAAAATGGGGAACCAACCTTACAAATGAGATATAATAGGAGGAACAAAATTTATCTTAACCTAATAAAAATTGGGTGAATAATCACTTTGATGTCCAAAAGTGTAATTTACTATCACTTACATTTCTAAAAGTACTTAAAGTCTCTATATGTTATTGAAAAAAAAAAATCGTTAAAGTTAACGATGTGCCTACCTAGAACACTAGTTAACTATGTTGTTGTTGCAATTATTGATTATGACTGTAACATCCCGTATGCATCTAGTGTATTAACAATTATTTAATCAGATTAACGCAGTAATTTAAAATCAATTAATTAAAACCAATGGAAGTGTTTTCAAAACCATATTTCTGATTCATCATGTATGGTAAGTATCCACTTATTACATATACGAATGCCAAGACACCACAACAAGTCACTACGATCTAGATAACATAAAGAACGACAGGTAAAACAAAATGTCCATACCGATATATCAGGAGAATCAGAAGTCACATGTATCTATATATATATGTCTATAATATACATCGTCAAAACAATCACTGTGGCTATACAAAAGAATAGGCACCTTGTGCCATGAGCTCACAAACCACATCCTCACAAGAGGATGCAAAATATACAGCGTCTATACATCACGATCCATACAGGATCCAAAAATATATGTGCACGCACATCTTCCCTCTCAGGGTACAAAGTGACATAATATACATAAAGTAGTGAGCAAAAGTGCTCTCAAAGTACTGCCCAAGCAGCTATACAGTGTCTGTCCCTATTGGGGCCTCTCGCCCTGGGACCCATCATCTCTATCAGATGCATCACCTGCAAAATAAGATCCCCAACCGGGGTGAGATACAATCTCAGTAAGCTTAGGGTTCTTGGAGGCTTTTCCTCCCCCTGGCTCACTTCTATGATAACATAACATCAAAGGCATCACAACACCAGGCCTCCTAGCCCTCACAACAACACATAGATACTCTCTAACTCTAATATGTATTTGTGGTACTATGCCCGCCAAAGATGCATCATCATCAGCATCAAGACTCTTAGTCCCCAGTGTGAGACCAAAACTCACACTCGTGTCTTCCCATCGGGAGCTACCCCTTTACACATGGAAGCACGTATACGGCACCTATGAGAATAGACTTCAACCGCGACGGGACCACCTATCTCTAGTCTTAAGGGATCATACACCTTTCACGTGAGCAAACCGACCAGGAGTTGCACTTTTTTTCCTCATTCTTTCTCCCTCATTTTCTTCCCTTTTCCTTCTACCTTCCCCGCTTCACAATTCTTCATTCTCTTTTTGCCTTGTTTTTTTATTTTGATTTGTGGTTGCTACATTGTTGGGATTTGTTGATCTAGTGTAGGGGGTAGTTCCATGGTTGTGCGTCATGATTTTTGCACCCATAGCCACTTTGGTGGTGCCCTTGCACTCCCACCAACGAAACACAATCCACAAAGGCATGTTCGACGTTCTTTGAGTGGTTAGAGAGAGGGTGGGGGCGATGATCTGAAGGCTAAATTCATTTGGTTCCGACTCATAATGAGGGAATTAGAGGGGTTGTGTTAACTTTCAGAAAAATGTCACTTGTCAGAGATGGTTGGAGAAGGGGAAAAGAGGTGATAGTGGTTGTTGTTGGTGTTTTCATTGGTATCGGTCTTAGTTGGGAAGTCTTAGTGGGGAAAAGGGAGGTAAGGTTAGTGAAAAAATCAACTTTGGCTAAATAGTGAGACTATGGCTAAACAATTGAAACGTCATCACCAAAAATTGTCTCCGATGACAACGAATGGTCAACAAAAGAAGTTGCATGGGAGAGTTAGGGTAGATATAATCTAGTATTGAAGATGCAAGGCATAACTTATAAGAATGAGATTAATCTAAGAGTAAAAGTGATGGTCCACCATAAATCATATGTGATGATTTCTCACTTTAAATATTTAATATGTAGAAATTTAACACATTATTAAAAGATTTATAATACTTATGCATTCTGCACAAATAAATGAGTTAAACATCTTTGGTATATTTATTCATGGTGGTTTGTTCATATGGACTTAGAACCATTGAATAAATTATATATAACTATCTCATCCTGTCATCAAAACAATTTGTTATATGCTGTTTGCCTTTTAAAAAGAAAATAAACAAATTGAAAATACCCAAGGTATACAGTATATAACATTTTTAAGAAGAAAATACTTTTTAAAAAGCTTGGCATTATCAATAATTTTTTTTTGAAAGGTATCAACAAATTTTTAAACATGCCAATAAATACTATCGTGTGTTTCCTAAAATTTGGATTGAAATCAAAATCATAAAACTCATTAAAGTATCACCTTTTTTTTAATTAGATAGTCTGTAAATTAATTAGTAAGAGGTTGCTCTAACTTAGTCAAGGGATCTGAGTTCAATCCCAATTAATCAAATGTGTACAGTAGCATTTAAATACGGAAATTACAGACAAAAAATGACCACTTTTTAAATATCGTTCGTCTCAGTCTCCTAGACCAAAAAAAAAAAATTACTTTTATTTCTTATTCTCTGTCACTGGCTTCACAGGAAATTCAGCATCTATAGTGTTTTTTTCGCACTCAACTCAATTCATGAACTATTCTTAATATAAAAAGAAAAGGATACTACCAAAAAAACAAAACAAAAAAATTCACTGAGTGAATCTTCAGCGTGGCTTATCCCTATTCCCCAGTCATCTCATTATAAAATTAAAGAATCCAGAATAAAATAAAAAAGATGAAAAGGGGCCACAAAATTGTGATTCCTTGATTCTGGTTGTTTGCCAATTCTTATTTTATTGATTTGCATTTGGCCCTTTCTGAGTCACTAATTGCCTGGATGCATCGATTCTGCGCAACCAAACAAGGATTAAGAAGCGAGTTGTAATTGTTTATAGATAAGGTCTTGTCACTGCCCAACAACAAGTCAACAACAGTAATTGATGTATAAAACTCGATCAATATTATTATTATTAGTTAAATAATCAATATAACACGCGCGCGCGCACATGGTATAATAGTAGCCAACTTTGACAAGTAAATTTCGTTATAACAAAGACTGTGAGGAGTTAAATTATGTGATAAGAACTAACAAGAACAGAATGTCAGAATCTTTTATGATCCATCTGAATTTCATTCCATTTTTTTCCCACTGTCCTGCATTATATAACCTTGGTTAAGCTTAACTGAGATTGGGATATATGACATCAAATTAAAGGCTAATAAGTCATTCACTGAGAGGTTCAACGAATCACTAACACACCATCATGAATCATGACGCAGAGTCATGCCACAGCTCAAAAACTAGTCTTGTGCTCCTCTGCAACATGCAGGGGAGACTGGTTTTTGCTCTTTCCTTTGAATGATTAATTAAAATACGAATTCAGTATGAAACAACCAAAACTTACTAATTCGTACATTAATGTACTATTTGCCTAGGTAGCTTGTGCATTCCATCTAATTATGCTATGTTCTTGACCAATGTTGTCCGCAGCAACTTCTTCAACCAGTCATGCAGCATTCAATTTAATTTCCGAAGTACAATATTAAATGAAACGCTAACAATGCGGCATGTTACATGACCACAAAAATCGAGGAATTTCATGTTTCTTTAAAAGTTGCTTGACACATACTCCTAGTATAAGTTATGAAGACATTAAAGACTTTCCATATATCCCAAAAAATATTTGCAACTTTCCAAACGGTAATGTCAATAAGATGGTCACAGGGCATAGCTCAATAATATACGAACTGATGTTCCCCATAATTAAGGGTGACCAAGACCCTCAAAATCTGTCCAAAACAAAAAAAAAAAGTATTTGTTAGTATATTACTCCGGCATTTCTACTTATATATAAGATTTTTTTAACTAATTTCCTAACTCTTAAAGAAAAATAATTAATTTAGTTAATCACATTAAATTTATCAATTATTTGTCTATTATTCTAAAATTATTATTTTTTTATCTTTCTATCCATTTTTAATTATTTTTCATTAATATTTGGAGAAAAAATAATTAAGGATTTGAAGGAAAATAAATAATTAATGAATCTAAAAATTAAAAAAATGAATTTATAAAAAATGGATAGATAAAATCCTAAAAAGAATTTTATAATTAAATATGGAAGGAACATATTAGAGAATATATATATATATATATATTAATACAGCGTAAATCATTTTTTACATTATCCTTGTATATAATTGGTTATATATAATAAATTTATTAATTTTTATAATAAATATTTTAAAAATCGTATGAATAAGAATTTTTAATTGATGATTGACGGTGTAGAACATATAATCATAATTTGATTAGTTGATAGCGTAAAACATAAAAATTAAGTTGATTATATTATATAATACAATAAAACGAAAAGGAAAAAGATGGTAAGTTGATGGATAAATATTAATTAAGGAGGATAGCGAAAGATGGAGTAGAGGACAGCGAATGAATGAATGCATGGAGGGGACAAGTATGAGTATAGAGGTTCCCCACCCTCAAAGCAAAGGAACCAAAAATGTCACTATACGTACCACTAACTAGTAACTGAACAGTTAACACTAACCAAACGAAGGAAAAAAAAATCACCAAAAACGAGTGTGAGATTAATTAATGAAACAATCATTATCTGCAGGCACCAGCATTACATGTTTCATTATTTTGAATTTACACCCCAAAATTGAACAAGATCCAACACTACTAGAAAGACATGAGGCTAACGAGAAGATCAGCGAAGGCTCCAAGAATAAACTTGTGTGTGCTCTTTGGATTCAGCGCAAGATAGCATAGAAGAAGCTCGTGAAGAACATTCCAATTGGACTTCACATCCATCAGCTCCGGCCGCGCCTCCACCATCTCCTGCATCGACCTCCGGAAATCCACGTAAGGATCCGGCGAGTACGTCGCCACCGCCACGCTCCCCTTGAACAACACCTTCTTCTTCTTCTTCTTCTTCTCCTCCTTCTTCATCTTCTCACCATCTTCTCTCAACAATGGTGAGTGTCGAGTAGTGCTTTTGCTGGTGTTGTTGTATTCAACTAGGGAATTGGAGAGGCCCGGGGACGAGAAGAAGAAGCGTTGGGAGGCGAAGGCGGTGGCGAAGTCAGCTGGTTCGGGCTCGAAGAAGGTGGAGCTGAAAGAGTGGTCATGAGAGGTTAAGGTAGGGTCATAGATAGAGTTGAAGTTCTTTATCATAATTGAAGAAGGAGAAGGACCTTGAGTAGTGTTATTGTGATTTGAGGAACTAGTTATGGGGCTCAATGGAGGAGATTCATATTCAGGAGTAGCTGAATTTGAACAACACAGGTTCAGGTTCAGGTTCAGGTGCTTCAGATTTCTTGTGCTTGGCATATTAGGTTTGTTTTTGCAAAATGAAAAAAAGCCACAAGTGAAGGAAGGAAACAATAACGAAGATGCCAAGAAGCTCTTTTGCTTTATCATTACTATACATATATATTATTATATAGGATTAGTTGTGAGCCACCGAGATCCAAGGGGAAATATACATGTATCTTCTTAATGAGTATCCATAGGACATTAATTAAGAAATTAAAAAATAAGTATTTAATGCAGTGAAAATTATAAAAGAATGTAAAAAAAGTTATCAATATGTAATTTTATGTATTTTAATAATTTGTCTTTTAATTTCTTTATTATGTGCATAAGAATACTGATTATCATTTATTATATATATATATATATATGTACGGTTAAACAATATATTAATACATGTAAAATTATAATGAGTTGACAGGAGCGTGTAAATTAAAAAGACTAGTATAGCCAAACGCCCAAATCATCCGGCTTTTCAGTGTATAGCTTAGTTTGAGATGAAAGCAAGGTGCACATGGGAAACGATAAAGACTAAAGAGATATCAAACAAAAGCAAGGCACAAACCAATAATAAGCCTGAGAGTGGTATTTAATTGTTTATGGGATACAAACGAGGATAAAATCATTAAAGAAAAGAAGGATTCCAAAGAGTATAAGACAATGTTACTCATGGGTTGGTCCATTTCATGCACAGATCTACTATAAAATCACCACACAGGAAAGTGATGTATCGGATGACTATCAATTCATTATTCATGCAAGATACCACAATAAAGGCTTGTCTCACATTCGGTCCCACTCTCATCCCAACGTGGCTCAAGTAATAAATAATTTGATTTTTATCAGACAAATAGTGTGATTTAATTAATTGGTAAGGCGGTTTAGGCTAGTGAAAACCCATTTTAGGAGAACATGTCATCATCTCGAACGATGAGAGTAGCTAATACACCGGAAAAAGTATAATTTAGACCTATATGGAATCTTGTAATGAATTTGATTTGGATTAACATCTGTGATTCACGTTTGATCAAATTTTCATATATGTACCAAAAAACACTAAAAAGTTGCTTCTGCGATCCAAGTTAATTTGAGTTGTGTGGATGAAAATCTAAACATGTTAATTATAGGTTAATTCATGTTAAGATTGATCATTTTGATTGAAATTATGTGCATAAGATTCACTCAAGAAAGTAGAAAACAAAAGAAAGCATGAAAACAGAGGAAATTGACTGTTAGAATGCTGTGCATAACACAGCAAGCTTCTGTGAAAGTCTACCAATGCAGAGGGTATTAAGTCACATGGGTATTGATATGATCATTTACTGCAGAAAGATAGCAGGTTGCATATGCCAGTCTTGATGGAACCTTATTAATAATTGAACTTCTTGTAATCATTGATTTTCATTTCACCAAGTGTTCTTTTATTGATTGCTTAACTCTACTATTTTTGCTTTAATGGATTGATCACTCAGATGATTCTAAACTCCATTTTACAATTGGAAAATGAAATTAGGGATTAATAATGCAACATAATTGGTGGTGCTTTGGGGATAGGGATTAAATATGCAAATGTTTTTAACACAATGCTCTTCTTAATAATTTAGAGTTTCTAATGAATTGGGTCTCTTATTAGAACAAAATAAGAATGAACTTAAATAAATTTATTGAATTCGATATTCAACCAGACAACAATCATCACATAGTGCATGTTTGGTTTAACATGAGAATAAAAAAACGATAAAACATGAAACTATATAAAGTAGCTTTTATATTGACGTGAGACTTGAGTGAGGATTTTGCTAAACTTAGATGTCAAACCAAAATGTTGTTAGTCATGCAACGTTTCACAATATAGAAAAATCGATTCCAAAATAATAATAATAATATCTATGTGGGGAAGAAAAAAGAGAACATTGCATAGTAGCAAATCCGTTAATTATGATTTAATTTTTCATGTTCCAATGACAATGGTGATGGTAAGCCAGATCTCTGCGATTTTGGTGTCAGATAACAGTGGTCCCTACTTTAATAATTCCATATCATTCACGTATGTGACGCTGTGTTCACTGGACTGGAATATGTAGCAGCAGAGCTTCAGAACCCGCTGAATCTCAAAACGTGCGTCCTGCTCAATGACGAGGAAAAGCAAAAGGCCAAGGACCAAACTTCTAACACCAATAATATAACGTCTTGTTCCTTTGGAGGAGGATGTATGGTTTCATCTGTCAACAATTCAACCAAGAAAAAGAGACCAACAAAACGCTCTTCAACTTGGCATATTTGCTTCTAACAGACACCACACCAACAATGCGCTCTTCATTGTACGTACATATATAAAAAATTGAATATGTGAGAATTAATATACAGACACATACAAAAAAAAGAACCTGAATAGAGAAAAATATATATTCATATAATTTTGAACCAAAAATTTCTCTCACTTAATGTGTAGACTCTATATGATGTGGTGTGGAAGCTATAAGGATGGTTCAACCAACCTTACAATCACAGGCTTCCATGAAGCACATGGGGGTTAGGTTTAACTGGTAGTATATTTTGCTTAGAATTTAGTTAATAGACGAAGTATTTTGCTTCAGTGTTAGTCCTGGACCTGATTCCATTTTCATTCTAGTAAAGTTGTTAGACAGCTAGAATGTTATCTCTTGTAAATAACCTAAAACTACTATAACTATTATACACATAGGCTACAAATTAAGGAAAGTAAAAAAAAAAAATACTAATATGTTCCATTGATAATAATCTTCAAAGAGAAATCCACTTATATGTTAATCAATGTATAATAATTATCCATATGTCGGCATCATGTTTTTTTTAAAGAAAAAACTAAACCAAAATAATATATATTCTAAAAATTTAATTCCATTTAGTATAGTCTTTTTTTATAACTATTTTGATTTTAAGATATATTTAGACTTTTCTGGACCCATCTCAACATAACAATCACCCAATATCACTGGTGATCGAGAAAACAAATTTATAGCTCTAAGTTAACATGATCGATCAAAGTTCCTAAATGATTTATCTTGTAAAATACAAATTATTGGTGTAATGTTTTCAAGATATTAAAGCAACTTGAACGCCAGTTGCTTATTTTGATTCTTAAAATTAAGTGGCATTACTTAACTTGATAATATCATTGGAGCATATGAGTAAGAATTTTTATAAAAGAATCTCGAATCATTAACTTGATAATATCATTACTTAACCACAAATAAAGTTGCTTAGCCATTTAAAAAAATCATTGATAAAAGGGAGTTTCATGAGAGTGGAGAGATAAAATAAGATTTACTTAAAATAAGTTATTAGCTTAAGTTATGTTCTATGATTGAAGTGAAAATTAGTAAATATTATTAAATGTTGTAAAAAAAAAAAGGATCTACTAAAAAAAGAATTTAAAACTCAAATTGAGTTCTTACATCGAAGATATTGTTTTTTGTTTCGACAGAACATTGAAGATATTGTTAGAAATATGAAATCAATACATTTGAAAGAAAAAAAAAAGAATTTAAATCTTACATTAATGAGTTTTATAACACCAGCTTATCGTTCGGTAGATAAACGGCTTATGTTTGAATTCGAATATTTAGTTTTGCGCACATCTGTCCTTCAAATTATTGAGTTTCCAGTGCTTTTTCCCAGTACATATTACCAGTACTTATTACATTAAAAAAAATTCTTATGTTTCGTCTCATATTTCATTTAATTAATTTGAATTATTGGCTCCCTTTACACATGCACCGCCAACAACCAAAAACAAGCCATATGTCCTCATATGATCGTACTTCAAGTGTCCAGCAACAATTGCTTATCCTTTATCTTAATTTTTATTTATTTCTAGGCTTATAATTAAGCACGATGCTATTTTCTCACAAAAAGTTACCTCATTCGTTTAGCTTTTGTCTCTGCTAGGTGCTATAGATGCTAGCTGCTTGAGGGTTCTGAGAAGAGTTTACTTAGGCCAAATAGTTAATTATATAAACAAATCAATGCGATAATACATTCTTTATTATTACATGAATTAATAACTTACAATCTCCCTTAAACAAAAAAATGAATCAAGATTTTAGTGTTACATATAGCCAATTCACTGAATAATGAAAATGTACTAACGAATATATTACACAATAGATGATATCCCACTAAATTAATATCTAAGTATCTAACTCCTCTTTTACCACTAAAATTATATTATTGGAGTTGGAGTGATAAGAGTCTTCGCCAGTCTTAGTCACATACATGCATACTAAGATTGATCACATATACTGATATACATACATACATATACTAAGAATTAGCTGTAACATATACGATATATTGCATTAGAACTTGATTTTGTCCACACTGGCCAACTCAGTCCTGCACCAATAGTGCTCTATTGTGCATGCTCCATATATATATTTTTTATGTTAATTGGTACGCAACCGACACTCATAACAGTCTAACTAGTGGAGAAGAATCATTAGTTGTGTAAAAACGTGATTTGCAGCATCAACAACTCAACTTCAAGCATATGCATATATGTACGTACTTGCTCCGTGCTAGCTAGCATCTCTGCCTCTGCTCTCTGGCTTTAATAAGAAATTGGATTTTGAAAATTAATTTAATTATCAAGATATCGTAAGATATCAACATCCAACATTTCCAAGAACGAAAATTTGGGGGACACAGGGTGTCTTTGCATGGATTAATTAGGCAGTAGCTAGCCAGTCACGTTGACTTTGTTTAATTTCGTTTCTTCCGTTAATTCACAGCCTAATTATTAGATTAGCTAAATTAATATTACTTTGATTTCACTTGAGGGTTTCTATGTTTATATTCATGGTGTCCCACTTAGACCATACTCAACGTGGGTCTGTCAGTGTCATATCTTATGAAGTGCGTTGGATAAGAATAGCTTGCGATGTCTTGGGCTGATCATCAGTCTCTCTGCCTGCCAAAAGTGCAATTAATGTTCTTGCTTGTTTTTTATGGGGATTTTTGGATCTTCAAGATTGGGATTAATTTGAGGATTGTGCAGATGAAGGTTGATTTGTAATTTTAAAAATAAAAATTATGATAATTTTTAATCGTCACTGTATTTAAATTAATTATTTTAGTAACTCAGTCTATTATATAAATTAAACATTATGATGGCTTTTAACGACTACAATGTAAGAAATAATTATTTAAAATGAGAAACACTAATTATGTTAGTTTAAAATTGACAAAATGATTATTTTGGATTTGACTGCAAACTCAAAAAACCAAACATTTTAAAACATAAAGATCTAAAGCGAAAATTTTAAAAAATATATACAAAGAATCGAAATGATATTTTAGTCAAAATAGTAACAACTCAATTTTTAATAAAAACTATAAATTTTTACAAAAAAAAAAACACCTGAGTACTGTGAAATTATCAAATATATAGAGTACGAATTTAAAAATTATGTAAAATCAAATAGTGTTTTTCGCAACGGTTGGAGGAGTTGATTTACTTTTGGACATGCTTTGTTTGCTCCGTTATTCTCTTTCGAATACATTTAGCATGATACTAGAACTTTGTTAAGAAATGTTTTTGTTGCTAGCAATCCAGATTTAGACGCTCAATAGAATTTGAAACATTTAAAAAACTTAATATATAGAGTATGAATTTGAAAACTGTGTAAAAAAAGCTTAAGGAAGCAAACTGAAATTTTAATAATATTAAAAGAAACAAAAGATAAAGACACTAAATAGCATGTACAATGCCAACTAGGATTTTCCAACTCCTACTCTAAAGCATAGTTAAAATGCAATAGGTAATTCAATATCATATATATGTCATTCTCTTCCAAGTGTTATGCTTTCTGCTAGCAACGTCACCATTTGTAGGAAAGTGACATCAAGGTAATTGTATATATTCTTGCATATTTCATGGCCTGCAAAAAACATGTTAATGTTAGAATATTAATTGGACATTCTCTAAGATTTAAGCAATATTTAGCAATAAAACAACAATATTGTAAAATCTCGTGGGAATCCCAATCAATTTACTCTAAACACTAGTTGCTTCTTCTTATATAATTTTTCAGTTCCCACTTAAATTGTCTTTGATTATCATCATGGCTTGCGAGTAAGCAAGATATCACATATTTTATCTAAGGTAAATTTAATCCATCACCAACAACCCTCATTTTCCATGCAATATCCTGTATCATTTAATTTCAAAAGTTGAAAAGTAAGTATTATTCGAAAGGCTCACTACAAAAAAAACACTTATTTCCAACGGAAAATATTCTGTCGGTAACTCAAGCATTTTTGACTGATATTTTCAGCTGAAAATATTTTGTCAGAAATTCAAAAATTATCGACAGATTGCTTTCCATCGGAAAGAATTGAGTTACCCATGAAATTTTTCGACGAAAATGATTTTGTAGGAAATTTCTGATTTTCCGACTCAATGTATTTTGTCGGAAATATTTGAATTATATTTCAAACTATTTTTCTTGTATTTATAATTTATTTACTTTGCATTTATTCTATAAAACATGCTTTACATGTTTATTGATATTTTAAATATTTTCTATAAAATATTAATATTTATTTCAAAATGTAAAATCCTTTTGTAAATTAAATATTTTAAAGTAATTCCAATTTTTAAATAAAATTATTTTAAATGAATTTTTCCATAATACGAATGAATCCAAAAATATATGGGTAAACGACTGACAAGTAAATAAATATTTTTTTAAATCTTTTGTCAAGAGGTAAAAAGTAAAAAAAAAAATTAGAAAAAGTATTTGATATATAAAAATTATAAAAGTTATTTTATATTTATTTTGTATTATAATTTTAATATTAAATATCATATATGTAATAATTTCGCATCATTTATTATTAAAAACATAGCAAGCAGTTTCTTAAAAAAATTCAATGTATTTTTTGTATAAAAAAAAGTGTCATAAAGTAGTTTAACCAATATTTACAAAGTAAATTATATAAAAATATTTCTATTATCAAACAATTGATTCCGTTTCTCCATCGGTCATGTTTTCAACTTTTATTGATATTTTTAATAGTTCTTATAAAATATTAAAATTTATTTCAAATTATAAAATTATTTTGGTTTGACTATTTTAAACTGATTCCAATTTTTTTTATAAAATCACTTTAAATGAAGTTCTTCATACACATGTTTTGTGTACTATACTCTAACTTTTTTAAAAAAATCACTTTCATTTTTGAGTTATCACTATCACTTAATTATATAAAAGAATCAAAGTCACGTTATTTTTTTTTATTAAATTTCATATGTTTCCTTTTAAGCTTATTTTTTTAATTATCTTGTATAAGCATAATAATTAAATATTATATTGATAAAGTTATAAAATAATTTTAAGGGAAAATATTTAATGTAACTGAGTTATAAATTTGTTAGAAAAAATTAACATAAAAATTAAATTATTAAAATATCATAATTAAAATACTAAAATTTATTTCAAAATGTAAAATGATTTTCTAAATTAAATATGTTAAAGTAATTCAAATTTTTCATATAAGTTAAATTTAAATGAATTCTTTCATATTAGGGACAAATTTAGAAACAAGTAAGTGAACAGTGGACAAATAAATATATTTTTTATCATCATCTGTCAACAAGTAAAAATATAAAAAAAATAGGAAAAAATATTTCATATATGTTAAATAAAAAAGTTATTCAATATTTATTTTGTATGGTAAAGCCACTTTTAATTATTTTATATTTTTTTTATTAATGCTTGTTTGTCATGAATTTCTTATTTTTATATTTAAAATATTAATAAATAAATATAGAATAATTTAAATACTTTATATATTTAATCTAAAAACTTATATATAGATACATAATTTGCAAATTATCACTTGAATAAAATTTTATTAATTATTTTACATTTTTAAAATTTAAAATTACAATATATAATTTCATTATATATTTATTTATATTAATATTACAATAATTTTATGTAACTTAAATTAATTTGACTTATATCTTGTATTTTCATAAATATATTTTTTTCATAAATATATTTTTTATTGAACAAAGCAACTACTATTTTTAAAAAATATAAGAACTATTGGATATATATTATGAAATATTTTTATAATAACATCAAGATTAAATTACTATGTCTTGTGGCGGTTTAGTTTTAAATTTGTAAAAATTAAAATCAGTTTTTAATTTTTTTTTGTAGTTTTAATATTTTTGTTTTTAGTTTAATTTTTTTAATCAATTTTATATTATTTCTTTAAAATATTGATACATTTTTTTACTACATATTAAAATAAATTTAGAGTATATATTATAAATATATGTACAATTCACATATAAAAACAAAATAAAGTATGTATAAATTAATTTTGGCCACAAGATTCAACACTTTTACTTTTTTATAAACTAAACTCTTAATTATAATTTTAAAAAATTTACTTGACATTAATTTAGTTCTTCCAATATATGTATTATCAAGTAAATACTCTTCTGAATATTTTAAGCCATAACAATAGTCTTTATTTTGATGTATAATACTTAATAGGATGACTCCTTTGAATTTTAATGACCATATTATAAACTTTTAAAAGACCATATCACTGTCAAATGAATATTTGAAACACCAAATAAATTATTAATTTTAAAATATGAAATAAATTTTAAAATAATCTATTTATCTGTCATTAAATATTAATTATTAGTTTGTTATTTTTTGTTTAAAAAATTACAATTTCAGTTCCTCTAATTTTTTAAATTTATGATTTTGGTCTCTCTAAATTTTAATTATAACATTTGATCTCTAGTCTTATATAATAATCTATCAATTATAAATTTATAAAACTATGAGGTTAAATATTACAAATAAAAATCAAAGATATCAAACTTATGAATTTAAAAAATTAAGAAAATAAAAATTATAATTCAAACTTTTTTCCTTTCCTACCCAACCAACCAGTCTTATATTTCCTTTTAAAAATAATTTGTTCATTCGCATTAATTTAAATAATAATAAACTGTAAATAATTAATTATACATAATGATCGAAGCCGTACTCAATCAAATTAATGCAATTAAATGCAGTACTAGGAAGTGACCTAGGTTGTCTCTCAAGGATCGATTGTCTGTGTTAAAGGATTAAACATGCAAGGGGGGTTTTTTTTAACAGATTCAGGATTATATGAAATAAAGCAAAATTACCAATTAAATGCAGTGATTAAACAAGTCAGGCCTTAGAACAGATTGCACCTCTCATATCCTTGGTTCACAGAAGA
>CM023950.1:2889952-2910220 GCA_013407115.1 Glycine latifolia
TAAACGATTAAAGCCAAATTAGGGATTAAAATGAGTACAGAAAGATGAGAAAATATAGGTAAAAAGTGACTCATCACATAATAAAATATTTTTTCAGACATTAATTCTTGAAGATAGTATTCACACACGTTATCATACTTGGGATCACAGTCCCGTCAAGCATCAAAATAAATGTTACTACTACAAATGAAACACCATGTGTTTTTGCTTACAACATAGCAAACTTAATTTATTATTTTATTATTACAATATTAATATCGAAAGATATAGAAGCTACTACATTATTCAAAGTGGCTAATTTCAACATGTCATAAGCCTATGACATTCAAGTACGGGAACCTGTGGCATTGTGGAGCAACAACGATGAGCTAAAGCTTAATTTGGAGTAAAAAATATTTCATAATATATATCCAATAGTTCTTATAAATTAAAAAAATATAATTTATACATTTGATGAATATTTATTATTATAAATTTTAATTATATAAAATAAATATCTACTTTGTATATATATATATATATATATATATTATAAAATGAAATAAAAATTAAATGGACAGATTATATAAGGACTATTGGACTAGTTAGCCGCAATTTGCAATTTGCATTAAAAAAGAGAGTTGGAAATTGCATAAGTGGAAGGGCCCACTACAGCACAGTGAGCGAACGATGTGAGTGAACTCTTTCCTTAGGAACTTTCCCCTTTTTCTCAAACCCTACCTCACTTTCTCCCTTTTCTAAAACCTACCTTGGAGCCCGTCGTTTCGCAAGCAGCTGAGTGAACTTGGAGCCCACCGTTGCCTGCTACTATTGTTTCTGGATCTTTCCAATTTAGCTTTCTCACTATTACAATTTTAGTTGATCTTTGTTCAATGTTGCCTTCCTCAAGTGTACCCTTCTAATGTGTAAGCTACTTGAATTGTTTTTTTAATTTGAATAGCGCTAGTGTTTGTTTGGCTAGAAAAACAGGTTTTTTCTTTCTTTTTAAAGCATAGATCTGTAATCCCAGCTTCATTTCTAGGTAGTTTTTTTTGGTAAAAGACATTTGTGGCCTTTTTTATGGCTGTTATTTAGGTTCTTTTGTGAACAATAGTATCAACCATTATCCTTTCAATTTCATATTTCCATTATGCCATTATCTTTTTTAATTTTAGAATTTGAGAAGAGAGCTTGGAAGAAGAACAAGAAGAATCTCGCTTGGGAAGAAGCCCATCCATGTTTTTTTTTCTTGTTAAAGATTTATCTTCCGAATTTAGGAGATTCTATGGATGCTGAGACAGGTGAAGACTCTTTAGAGTTAGAAGATTCTATGGATGAAAAACACGCTACTGAACCTATGTTTGTAAGATCAGAGATTGCAGATAGGGATTATGAGAAAGTATTTAGAGACATGTTAAGAATTTGTCTACCGAAATTAGGAGATTCTATGGATGCTGAAAGAATTGAAGACTCTTTAGAGTTAGAAGATTGTATGGATGAAAAAGATAATATTGAAGCTATATCTGTAAGATCAGAGACAGCAGAGAGGAAATGTCAGAAAGTAGTTAAAGACATGTTAAAGATTTATCTTTCGAATTTATGAAGTATTGTTTGTTTTGTTGTAATGGAATTGAACTTTATTAGTGTATTTGATTTTTTGTGTAAAAGGGAAATATGTTACTTGTCTAATTGTAGTTGATGCTCATATATTTTATGTGCGATTTTTTGTATATATAGATATGTCATTAGGTGGTGCTGATCCTCCCCAACCCCCGTTGAATGACAATAGTGAGAATCGGTAGGTGGGAAGAAAAAACGATATGTGGTTAGACTACTACCACCTAGAGATAGTCTATCATAGTCTACCTCATCCCCGTCTACTATATCTATGCCAATTAGATCTTCAGATGTTTTACCTACACCATCTCCACCTTCGACTGAAGGTATACCATCTCCTTGTCTAGTTAATGCAACCGGACCATCCATGGTGCCTACATCCACACCATCTCCTTCCCCAGATGTAGCGAACATACCTACTGATGAAGATAGACCAAATTTAGTCATGGAAGACCCCCCTTTCAATGATCGTCCTACGATTACACTGATCAATGGAGCGTAAGTATTAACAATATACATAAATCTCATTATATATCACATGACCTTTTATGTTTTACACTAACTTTGACAAATTATTTTTTCTATTAAGGTTTCATCCATCTAAGGTTGCAGCAAAGACTGTCACATTGTCCATTAGACAACAATTTGTTAACCCATGGCCAACATGGGGAGCAATTCCAAAAGAACATAAAAAACTCTTTTTCCAACATTTTAAGGTAACTTATTAACCTCTCAACAATTATTTCAATTCCTTAAATGGATAGCTCATGATTTTGGATTTTTTTATCATTTAAATTGAGTTATGCTTTTGCTCTCGCCATATTTAAATTTTGAATACCATTGTGCTTTATATTTAAAATCCTTTGTGGTTAATCAGTTCCAACTAATACTGATTTGGTTTTATTTCTTTTTATTCTGCTATTATTGGTGTTGATGTAATTTTGTGCATTTTCATAACTTTGTGTTACTTTAGAGAAAATTGGTTTGGAGACCAGAGGAAGAGGATGAAATTAAAAAAGTTTTTAACTCGAAAGCCTCTCATAGGCTTTCAGAGATAGCTATGCCCTAAATGAAAATAAAAGGTCATATTGGATTGGAGATCGTGTTTAGAATGATCTATTATCACATTGGAATGCACCCGAGTATCGTTCTAAGTGTGAAAAGGCAAAAAAAAATTGAGCATCTGAAAAGAGTGGGTGTATGCACACAGGTGGTTCTATTAGCTTGCAGGATCATGCCATTCGCTTGGTAAGATGATTTTACAAATTATTATAATGTCATTTTTTGTACTTGTATCATTATCTGGTTATGTTATATTTATCTTTTAATGTTTGTAATTAGTCTCATGAACTTGGTCGATCTGCATACGTTGATGAGATTTTTTAGCAAACTCATTTACTAAAGGATACTGGTGAATTTGTCGATGATAGATCTAGGTAGACACATGTGAAATCATTATTTGCCATGCTATTTTTATTTACACATTTTTTTATTAAATTGATCAAATAATAACTGTTTATGAATGACAGGAAAATTTTGAGGCTAGATTATCTCAAGCTAGGTCTGATGTTCAATCAAGTGTTGGTGAATCTAAAATGACTCCTTTAGACCCTACTGAATAATAAAGACTTAGGACTTGGGTTGCAGTAGCTGGACCTATGCATAAGGGACGTCTTTACGATACTGGAGATCTTGCTCATATTTATAAATGTGGAGATAACACATTCATGCAACACTTACAAGGATCTTCTAGTCATGCGAATCATGCAGCGGAAATTAATCAACTAAAGGAGGAGCTTCATCAATCAAAGAAGGACTTGCGTCAATCAAAGGAGGCATTGCGTCTATCAACGAAACAAATGCGAGTATTTCAATCATTTGTACTTCAGTTTCTACCCCCTGAAGCTTGCAACATTATGCAGCAGCAACAGCCCGGCCAGTAACAACACCAACACAATGATCAATCACATGACTAGCAACAACAAAACAATGATCAACCACTGATCAACTACCAGTTCGGCCGGAAATTTTCCACAGATACTTACCGACGGATTGACACAAAAAATCCGTAGGTTAAATTTCCAACGATTGTTTTACCGACTGATTTTTGTCTGTCGAAAATCCGTCGAAAAATTGAAATTATCGATAGATTTTAGTCCGTCGGAAATTCCAATTTTTTTTGTAGTGGTTGTGTAGAGTATAAAATAGGTAAAGTCATGATTTTTCTCATACCATGTATTCTACATTTAACATCTCATTTCCCAAGATACAAATCGAATAGGAATATAAATTTGAAAGGAGAAAAATCATACCATGATTTTCCCTATCCGATCCAATTGCCATCTTCATTGGTTTGTCCCAATGACATTGGTGAGTGGTAGTAGACTCTCTGTATACATAGCAACCTGTGGATTGTCTTTGTACAAATTTTCACCTCGACCATATCTGAGATGATCAAGCAACTCTCATTTGTCATTACATTTCTCTAATATTCCTATGATATTTGATCCAAAATTTGACCCATCTGTGGTGATACATATGGGGGGAAAAGCGATTGTGTGGAATGTCATGAGAAGGGATAACAATGGAGTTAGTCCAAGATGCATACACTTTGTATTTTTTCATGGCTCATATTTAAGTCTTTACGCCGAAAAATGCACACACATTGAAGCATCCTTCCATCACCCTTAAACTATACACTTTATCTTTTCTCATAATTAAATCATCCAACAGAGAAATACTTGAAAAACTCCTTTGTATCAGATCAAAGGCAAGAATGATAGGAACCATTTTATCCCAAGAGAAAACCAACCAATGAAGAGCCTCATTAACAAGTAACTCGACTCTGAATTTATCGCCAAGATCAACATATCAAACATTAATATCATCTATGCCCCACAAATGAGTTTTATTGGAGAAAATCTAGAATTTATCATTCTCAAGCTTGTGCAATATCCAATAAGAATTAGCAAGTAGTCATTTGTTGATGCGACTTACCCAAAACCATATAGAAATTGAGAGGCTATTGCATATTCAAAGTATGGTTATCTTTGATAGACACTTGGCATATTCCATATAAAGAGACCACGCTTTCTCTTGTAGTGAGTCCTCTACATGAATCCAAAATCTCATTTTATTTATTTATGAAAATCAACATAATAGTGATATATGTCATGGGGTGGGGGTAATGGAGGGGGGATATGGAAATGCATTGCACCAAACCTTTTTTAAGTGGTGCTTCAATATCAATGGATTCAACATAAAAATCATCTGACCTGAGAAGAAGTCGGTGGGAGGTTTTGAAGCATGGGTACTTCTAAAATCATGTTGTTCCAGGTATGTACTACTCGATACGTATAGGTATTGAGTATGTACCAAAAATATTTTTTTAAAAAAAGGAGTTTTTAATTTGGGTACTTTTGAGTATGAATCAGGCTATAGCCAAGTCCAATAACTTCAAATATTATCCTTTTATAAAGAGTAAGAGTTATAAAGAGGGTGAGAGCGAAATATGGGATATTGATGGAGATGAATGAGATCCATTTGAAGGGATTGAAATTCTTAAGGTTGCTACTCTTTCTCTTAATGAACTAGATTTAAAGGCAATTCTTTTCACTGACCGTGGACCAGAAAATAATGAGATTGAAATTGTTTGTGTGACATTTTAATTATGTTTAGGTGTCATAAGTTTTAGTTAAACATTTACTTATTACAATTTTTTTTATCTATTTTTAGATACTTTTTGTCATGTTGAAAAATTTAATCTTGTTTTATATTATAAATTATGTTTACTTGTGTTTTTTTTATCATTTATAAAATATAGTCACACATATATTAAATTCCATTGTTAATCTATAGATATTTTATTATTTTTTTAAAACTTGTATTAATGTACCCGTATCTTAGATTTTTGGAAAATCCCGTACCCAGTACCATTCATCATAGGTCATAGGTAGGAGGGCTCAATAGCTAGGTCATGATCATGATGAGAAATACCAAATTGGAAATAAAAAAAATAAGATAAAGTCATCACTTGCAAACACATTTGAAATACAAAATGGTTTTCACCGGCAATCTCAGGAGAATTTATCTGATCAACTCAAGAGGTAGAATGAGATTCTTCATGCTCCTTACCCGCTCTCCATGTTTTCATACCGCACAGATAGATAGAAAATGTGGCAAAAGAGATTCTCTAAGTCTAACTATGAACTTAACTCAACTCGAGTAATGATATTGACTATGTTACTTCCCCAACAGTGAATTTAACTCGGGTTGCTTCACTTGTTTTTAGTCTAGCAGCCTTATCACACTAACACATCATAATTAAGAGTGCATTGTAACAAAATTATGATTTTTTTTCTGTCAATGTAGTACTATAAAATTCTCAACGAATCCGATTCACTCTTATTTGATTTTAAACATGGGAATCAAGAATTATTAGAGTAAATAAGAATATATTGTTTTGAATTTATTTTGAAAATATATTTATATATGTATACAAATAAATTAAATTGCTCTAAAAAGTAAAAACACACTTCATCAATTCATATAAAAAAATTTTACTTCTAAATAAGTTATATTCTCTTCTTTCAACTAATTTAGGACATTTTAAAAAATAATTATCGCATCAATTATTTTTTCAAAATTATTCTTTTATTTTCTCTCTATAAAAATATTTCATTTCTAAATAAATTATATCCTCTCTATTTCTAATTATAAAATTCTTTCAACTAATTTACGTCTATATTAATTTAGCAAGAACTATAATCATAACGATCCTCCTATTCAACTACTTCGATCGTTTTCGAACACCTCATAGTATTTTGAGAGAGCAACCCTGAGACTTTTACCATTTATTTATAAAAAAAAATTTGCATCTATTTTCTCTCTCTTCCTAATTATAAAATTCATAAAAATTACTTATCACATCACATTAAATTTATCAATCATTTATTATATCATTTCAAAATTACTAAAAATTAATTATAATTTTTTAAAAATAATTATCACATTTATTATTTATTATATCATTTCAAAATTCTTTTATTTTATCTCTATTTTTATTAATATTTACGAAAAAATACATCTAAAAATTTATAATTATAATTTTTTTAAAAATAATTCACATTTATTATATCATTTCAAAATTATTTTATTTTATCTCTATTTTCATTAATATTTAAGAAAAAATACATTAAAAATTTATAATTATAATTTTTTTAAAAATAATTATCACATTTATTATATCATTTCAAAATTCTTTTATTTTATCTATATTTTCATTAATATTTAAGAAAAAATACATCTAAAAATTTATAATTATAATTTTTTTAAAAATAATTATCACATTTATTATATCATTTCAAAATTCTTTTATTTTATCTCTATTTTCATTAATATTTAATTATTTATTTATCAATTATTTATTATATCATTTCAAATTATTTATTTATCAATTATTTATTATATCATTTCAAAATTCTTTTATTTTATCTCTATTTTTATTAATATTTTATAATTATAATTTTTTTAAAAATAATTATCACATTTATTATATCATTTCAAAATTCTTTTATTTTATCTCTATTTTCATTAATATTTAATTATTTATTTATCAATTATTTATTATATCATTTCAAATTATTTATTTATCAATTATTTATTATATCATTTCAAAATTCTTTTATTTTATCTCTATTTTTATTAATATTTAAGAAAAAATTTAAGAAAAAATACATCTAAAAATTTATAATTATAATTTTTTAAAAATAATTATCACATTAAATTTATCAATTATTTATAATATCATTTCAAAATTATTCTTTATTTTTCTCTATTTATTTTTCTCTATTCACTTACTGATTTTTAAGAAAAATATTATTAAATCAAAATTATTCTTTTTCACTTACTGAATTCTTATTAATGTTTCATTAAATATTTAAAAAGAGAATACATCTAATTTTTTTAAAGAAAATCTTATATAAAGAAAGAAACAATTTTTTTTTACACATTCCCGACTATGCTCCATGAACTTGATCCGGTTTGAAGTGACCATTAAAAGAAACAATATTAAAGTGCGATCGAGGATCCAAGTAATACATATAATAATATAACCATAATCAATAAAACAAAGTACAAAAACAGAAACTTGACACACTAAATGAAAGTGGCATGCACCAAGACTATTGTACTTTTACAAGTCAAACTCAGAGTGACTTGATTTATTTGTTTAAACTTTAAACGCTGCAACATACATATATTATATATATACATACTATCGCCATGGATGCCCCAGCGGCCACAGGGTCTGGCACTTAACTCCAGAGATCTTCACGCATCAGTCACTTTTCCTGCACGTATTGCAGGAAACCATAAACTTTAATTAGCTATTACATGAAAACCTACTACCACTTAAGACATGTACACAGTGATCAAAACGTCAGCAGGATTTGCATTGTTTTCGTTGAAATAATCAAAAGAGATGAGATAATTGTATAACCTGATCATATGGTAAGATAGCAACAAAAATAAGAGACAGCATTATGTAATTAAGAAACTTAGCTGTTTTGATTAAGTGTGGCTGCTGCAGCCATGGATGCAGCGACCCCACCAGGGGTGGTTCTCATGTCCAATTTGTTCCTAAGCTCAGCTCCAATCACTCCCTCCGCATCTTCTTTCGTCACCGCCTTATCTGCTGCCAGCTTCTCCCTCGCATCCTACATTCACAATAATACGTGTTAAGTAAAAATGAGAAAAGAGAATAGCTGTAAACAAATGTTAATTTAATTTGTTAATTTTGTTAAGAATATAATTATGAAATTTCACACTTTTTCATGAATTGAATCAAGCTTATATATTAGAATAAGACATTATTTATTAGTTTTGTTACTCTCCTCTTTTTTTTTCTTCCTTAACTCCTCTCCCCCCTTATATAAGAATAAAACATTATTTGTTAGTTTTATTAAAAATAATATAAGTTACCGTTAAGACATCAGACAAGGTTGTCTTGTGAGAGTCGGGCACAGTGCGGGTGTTCCGGGTGGCTGCAGACTGGGCCGTGGCGCCCAGCCCGCCAGGCTCTGTCTCGTTCTTTCCTGTCGCTCTCATCTCCGCAGCTTGTATAGCGGCGGCGTCGCTTTCATCCACCGGCTTGTCGCTTGCTCCGGCTATCGCCGATGCCTCGAGCGCCTCGCCGATGGTTATGGCGTCGCGCTCCAGCGCGGTGCCTGGGGTGTTCATGGGGACGTCGGGCTCCACGAACTGTCCCACCACGTGTCTTCCCACGGACTCCGTGATGACGCGGTGGCCGCCCACTTTGGTTTCGGTCACGCTCACGCCTTCGTTCCTCGCCACGTCGGAGATGTCTTGGCGACCCACGACGCCGGCGCGGAGGTTTTCGGTTGCGGCGGATTGCATCACGGAGGCGGGACCTCCTTTTTGAGTTTGGCCCAATGCTTGGTTCTCCGTGGCTTGCATGAGAGCTGCGTCTCTTGGCGCGATGGGTTTGAAAGCGAGTTCGTCGGAGACTTTGAAAACGTCGCCGTATTTGATGGGGTCCTGCTCCCCTTGAGGTTTCTTGAGCTGTTCCTGGCTCATGGTGCTGCTGTCTACTACTACATGCACTTCCAGTTTAATTTTGTGTGGTTCGAATATGTCTTCGGATTTGCGACTTGGAATTTATATACTATTGTAGATGGCCGAATAGCAGAGTAGAAGAAATGAGAAAGGGAAATTTACACTTGTCGGCATCAGAAAGATGACCATTCGGTGCTTTCAGTACGTTACAGGTGGCGCGCCTTCAAGAACACCTAGGTGCATGAGCATCACACATGTGTCTAAGATGTACCAACAACATCAATTCATGTTCTTTAGTTATGCACTCAAATATAAAAAATCACATGCTAATTAATAAAACTAATTAATTATATTTAATTGTATAAGTTCTAATTATTAAAACGTAAATATTTTTTTAACTTATTTTCCATTAAAATTTGATGTAAAAAATATGAAAGACTCGTTAAAACTAACGCATTAATTAAATAAGTATATTTTAAAAATAATAACGTAAATAAGATAAAATAAATTAAAAATATTTTTTTTATTTAAGGCCAATGAAAATTGAATGCTTTTGTTTTCTCTATGCTCCACCGACCACCGACCACCGGCACCGATTGGGGAGTAATGTTAAAAGGAAGGAAAATGTAAAGTAATGGTGTGTATAACCGATACGAGTGGGTATTCCAACCTCCTTTGCCTTTGCAGCAGCCAGCAGGTAATAATAAAGTGCCAATATACCATAACATTAACATTCTTTTTCTTTTCCAGCAGTGGGTATTCCACCTGATCATGTTATTTAGACCATGGGCTCCGTAGTGGGTGACGCAGCATGATGCAAAACAATCTAGGTCATTTCTATTATAATAGGATAATGATTTTTTTTATGCCGAAAGATTTTATATATATACTAGTACTGGATATGTTGTAAAAATTTACGGGAAAATGATAGGATGAGTCCAGAGAAGCCCAAATAAGTAGCTTAAAAATTGGATGACTAGATATTATCATTTTAATATTATTATATTTTATTTTTCTAAAAATATTAAATGATGTTACTTAAATGATTGACATTTCTTGTAAATTTCTATTTGCATAGGTATGTACTGTATAACGAATAATATAAATTTTATGTTTATCTTTTATAACTCATTTAATGGTAGAATTTTAAGAGTATTGTAAACAATAACTTTTAGTGCCTATCAAAAACTAATACGAATTTCTTTCCATGATTTCTGTCACTAGTCCTTACTTTTCTTTCATTCATTCACTCAGTTAGCAGTCTAACATGAGATAAACAGACCAAGGTATGCAATATGCTTACCGTACTAAAGCTTGACAAGATTAATATATACAATATATTGGAAGGAGGATATTTGAAAAAAATGAAAGTTTTAAAAAAATTTAGAAGAAGAGAATACTTTATTATTACACAACTCTATTTCTTTTGGTTTGATACAAAATGGTGGAGAACTTTCCTATTTATACTAGTAACATCTCATTAACCAATGATTAGGATTGTGCCAACACAATTCTGATCTAATGGTTACAAATCATTCTCTAAAATTATTCACACTCTTCTAGCTTAAATATTTATGATGGTGGTTTTTAGATACAACTATTCTCTAGATATTTTTATGGAGATATCTAGAGTAGACTATTCTAGATTTTAGGCTAAACATCTCTTGAATATTTCTAGATATTAGGTTATTTAACAACTAAGCCCATTAGACCTAAATCAAGTTTATTATTATTCAACACCCCCTTAAACTTGATTTTTGTAACTCCAAGCGATCTTCTCATCTTGACGAAATCTTCATTTTTGAGTGGCTTGGTGAGGATATCTGCAACTTGTTCTTGGGACTTCACATACTTTATATGCACCTCCTTTCTTTCTATGCATTCCTTTATATAATGATAACGTGTATCAATATGTTTGCTTTTGTCATGGAAGACTGGATTCTTTGCTAATGCAGATTTGTTGCCAACATAAATATTGATCGATTCCTTTTGTGGCATATTCAACTCCTTCAACAAATTTCTTAGCTAGATAGCGTGGCAAACACATGATGTAGCAGCGACATACTCGACTTCACAAGTAGACAAAGTGACAATAGGTTGTTTCTTCAACATCCATATGAAAGCAGTATCTCCCATGAAGAACACAAATCCGATGGTGCTTTTTCTATCATCTATGTCTCCAGCCCAATCGCTTTACTATATCCAACATGTTTATAGTCATTAGATGGTGAGTAAAACAAGCCAAAGTGAATAGTACCTTTAATGTAACGAAGAATTCTCTTTGCAGCTTTCAAATATGTGGTAGTTGGAGACTCCATGTAGCGACTAACAAACCCAACAGTAAAGAGAATTTCAGGCCTCGTGCATGTCAAGTAGCGCAGACTTCCTACTAAGCTCTTGAAAGATGTTACATCAATCTCGTCTCCATCATCATACTTAGATAGCTTGGCTCCACATTCCATTGGGGTGTTGATAGGCTTGCAATCCTTCATCTTGAATTTCTTCAACATCTCCCTTGCATAACCTTCTTGGGTGATGAAAATGCCTTCCTCACTTTGCTTGATCTCAATGCCAAGATAGTATGCCATTAGTCCAATGTCAGTCATCTCAAACTCCTTCTTCATCACTTTCTTAAATTCTTCAAACATGCTTGGATTATTTCCAGTGAAGACTAGGTCATCCACGTACAAGCATACAATTAGAATATCTCTATCTTTGATTTTGACATATAATGCATGTTCGTGAGGACACTTGATGAAACCGTTCTCTTGGAAGTACTTGTAAATTCGACTATTCCAGGCTCGTGGGTGTTTGCTTTAGTCCATAAAACGTCTTCTTTAGCTTCAATACTTTGTCCTTTCGTCCTTTGACCTTATACCCTGTTGGTTGCTCAATGTACACTTCTTCTTCAAGTAATCCATTCAAAAATGCTAACTTTACATCCATTTGGTGTATGCTCCACTTGTTTTGAGTTGCCAAAGAAATAATTAGTCTAATAGTTTCCAAGCGAGCAACGGGAGCAAATACATCGTCATAATCGATTCCTGATCGTTGACTATAGCCTTTTGCCACCAATCGCGCCTTGTATCTTTCAACTTCTCCTTTGGCATTTTTTTTAGCTTTGTAGACCCACTTCACACCAATCGCCTTATGCCATTTTGGAAGCGAGGTTAACTCCTACGTTTTATTCTTCTCAATCGCCTTGATTTCTTGATTCTCCGTTACCTCATAAAGTTCTTGCAAGCTCTTGAAGCGTGGCAGTTTTTCGCTTAAGCTTCCAGTTGAAAATGGTTCTTCTTGTTGACTTGCGGTCGGTGAAGTTAGGGGAGTAATAGTCTCTTGTCTTTCTTGCTCCATCCTTGGTTGCTCCATTTCTTCGTCCTCCATCAAGTTGAGAAGTAAGTTGTAGTTTTCATCTTGTGGACCCCAATTCCATTATTCTTCTTCGTTGAACTTCACATCTCGACTAATGATGGTCTTTCCATTGTTAGGATTGTAAAGTTTATAGCCTTTAGAGTTAGAATCATACCCGATGAAGATGAGCTTCTCACTTTTGTCGTCAAGCTTTGACCTCTTCTCATCATGGATGTGTCCGTAGGCTATGCTTCCAAACACTCTCAGGTGGGAGATCCCAAGATTTCTTCCACTCCATGCTTCTTGTGGTATCTTTCCCCACACACTTCTTGTTGGCGAACGATTTATAAGGTAGATATCAGTTGCCACGACTTCAGCCCAAAACTCATTTGACATCTTCTTATTCTTGAGCATACTCCTTGTCATGTTGAGAATGATTCTATTATTTCTTTCAGTTACTCCGTTTTGTTGCAGTCTTCTAGGGACGGTTAAAGGCCTTCAGATTCCATTATGATCACAGAATTCTTGGAATTCTTTGGAAGTGAACTCTCCACCTCTATCGGATCTCATGGCTTTGATTTCACGTCCACTTTCTTTCTCCACACTTGCCTTGAACTTCTTGAAGACCCAAAACACCTCCGATTTTTGTTTTAGGAAACACACCCACGTCTTCCTTGAGAAATCATCTATGAAGAGAAGAAAGTAATTACTCTTACCGAGTGAACTTGGCTTTAATGGTCCACAAACGTCTGTATGTATAAGCTCGAGCGGCTTGTTGGCTCTTGACAAAGACTTCTTCGGAAAGCTCTTTCGACATTGCTTCCCAAGTTAGCATCCTTCACATAGCTGGTCAAGTTGACTGATGGAAGGCAATCCTCTCACCATCTCCTTCTTGTATAGAAGCTCAAGACCACCAAAGTTGAGGTGTCCAAATCGCAGATGCCATAGCCAAGAGGCATCCTTGTAGCAGGCCTTGAGACACTTTGCAATGTCGTATTGAATGTTTAGTAGAAACATTTTATTTCTTGACATAGACACTTTAGCAATCAAGTTATTTTGATTATCTCTTAAAGAAATAGTATTATTCTTTAAGTGAACATCATACTCTTTCTCTAAGAGTTGTCCCAGACTCAAAATATTATTCTTCATACTAGCCACATAGTAAACATTAGAAATGAATCTGTGCCTACCATCTTTTAATCGAATAAGAATTTTACCTTTGTCTTTCACCGATGTCTTTGATTCATCTCCGAATAAGACATTTCCATTCACTGATTCGTCAAGTTCCACAAACATGTATATCTTTCCACACATGTGATTACTTGCCCCTGAGTCTAGATACGATGTATTCTCTTGTTCTCTTATGATGTCGTTGCGTACCATCAATAGAGTGTCATCTTCGTGACTCCTATCTTCCGCATAGTTTGCTTTTTCCTCAGTCCTTCTTGTAGGGACTCTGCATTCAGAAGCATAATGGTCAAACCTTTGACAGTTATAACATTTGATTTGAGACTTGTCATGCCTTGGTTGGGAGCTACCTCTCCCATGACTTCTTATTGAACTCTCTCTTCGATTTTCATTGGCATAGTTGTTGTTGAAGCTTACTCTTCCACGACCACGACCTCTTCCTCGACCACGATATCCTCCTCGTCCTCTTGTGTTGCCAAAGTCTTTTTCTTTTTCTTTGGAGTTGAGTTGTGACTGAAGTATTTGTTCACCAACCCCTTGCTTCTTCTTTTGTTTCTCCTCATAGGCTTGAAAAGAGCCCAAGAGTTACTCTATTGTCATAGCTTCTAAATCTTTTGTTTCTTCTATGACAATGACAATATGATCGAATTTCGAATCTAAAGATCTCAAAATCTTCTCCATAATTTTTACATCATTTTTCTTTTCACCATTTCATTTTACATCATCTATCTCCAGTTCTTAGCACCAGAGCATGTTGTGATATAATTGATGAATAGCATAGTTGTTTATCTTCAGTCTTTTTTTTTTACGAAATAAATTATATAGATAGTGTTATCAATGGAAATTACCTCAATGTGTAAATCTTTTATTATCTGTATTTAATTTTTATGGATAAAAAAATTTATAACTTTTAATAAGTGATATCAGCATTGAAAAATCTCTTTTTAACAAGCACTAGAAAATGAAAACCATAATTGATAACCTGACGAATAAAAATCAAATGGATTTGACGCTATAGTATTTTGGAGCTTCTCTATTTGTACTCTATACTATAAATATAATTAAGTTGTTCCATAATGGACTATTGTTTTGTAAAAGAAGAAAAGAGGGAAACGTAACTTCATGACTATCAAGAGTTTCAGTTTCCAATATACTCCATAAAAATGAAGTCAGAAAAGAAGTCTTCAATTTAAATTTTAGGCACAGGTGGGGATCGCACTGCACAACTTTTAGTATGCGCCCACGTTGAAGCCATTTCTTTCATACGTCTAGCCATATAATTGTTACGAAATATATTTAGAATATAATTAAGGTTCGATTCCATGCTCCAAAAAGAAATAATGTGACAAGTAATAATATTATATAGGCTATGCTTATGGGAATCGATTTGGTGAACAGAAAAAAATAAATGTACGCAGTGATTCAACATCTCATACATAAATAACGAAAAATGTAAACATATACTAGCTCCATTGTGAAATATACGTACCGAGGTGGAACAAATAGAGATATATAAGATAAATTAAATAATTTAGAGAGAAAATAAAAAATGAAATAAGTAATGTGAGTGTGAGAAAAGAAAATGAGATGAAAATAGATGTTTCATAGATTTTTTTTATATATATAAAATGGTTTTTCGCATAGAAAATTATTCTACTCGACTCAAAAACGAGTCCTAAATGTAATTAACCATATCTTTCAGCAGTTATTCTAACAATGATTTGTCACTTTGAGAGATCAGTGGGTTCCTCAGCGGTATATAAAATAGTGTAAAGAATGCACGAGAAAACGATATATAGATACTAGCATTTTTGGTCTAATAATAAGTCCTCAGGATTCTTAATTTTCATCTCACTATATTCTCTTACTTGACCGTACTTGAGTGATTGCGGAAAAAGTGAGTGGAATTAGAATAATACACCAGAAACAATATACAAATATATTGACGATCCATGTAAGTCATCGCAATTCTTAATTTCATTAATTAAAATTATATGGTCTGACTAGTCCCACTTGGGTCATTATGAAAATAAAGTTAGCATTCTCGTTCTCAACATGCTAGTTTTGCACCACGCACAAACGATACCAATCAATTAATTAACCTCACAGCCAAGCATTAAAGCTGATATACTCTAGGTTTATTGCAAAGGCAATTTTTTTTAGATATTCATACATCTTGATGGAGATAGAAATAGAAAAAAGCTAAAAATTAATAAAATTAGTGATATGATGGGATAAAAAATAAGAAACATGAAAAAAAAGTATTGATAATATGTTTATAAATTATGGGTGTTAGAATATCACCATTATATTATAAATTTGGTATCTAAAGGATTTAATTCAGTTGATTATGAATTTTTTTGTAAATTTTTTATATAATCTTCTATTCATAAAAAAAATTGTGAAAGCAGTGTCTAATCGGTGATTTTCTTACTGTTAAAAGAGCATCTACTATTTATATATAATGTGCCACTTCTGCAAGAAAAAAGAAAAAGACTTCCACTCATCACAAACTATAGCCGCATTATCTGATCTTCAAATGCATGCATGCCGCAAAGTGCAAATTCCTCCATACAGCAACGGCAGCCAAAGATCAGAATCAATTTTATCAATCAAGAGAAATTAAGAAAAACAATGTTTTACCATAATTAAACCCTAAATAAGTTCATAATTGATCTACCATAGCCAAATAAACAGGCCACGTGGCATGAAATCGTGGTTTTATTAGAGACAAAGATAACATCAAAAGAGACCACATCTCACATAGTTTATATACAAATGCTACTTTGCAAAGCACACGCCTCTCTCATATATTCCACGTACGGTTGAGGAATCGAATCAGTTTGCTCAGCTCTTGATCTTCGGCACCGTCACCATCAGCTTCCCGCCGCTACACACGGCGGTGACCATCTCCGGCTGCGTCCACGGCGGAAGCCGGAACCGCCACAGACCAAAGCCTGAAGGAAGCTGCTGCTGCTGATGCTGATCCGCAACCGCCACGTCACCACCGTCCATTCTCTTTATCACGATTTTCGTTATCCCCGGAAGAATCTCGATCGCCAGAGCTCTCACGCCACCACCGGCATTGCACGACGCCACGAACCGAAAAAACTGCGGCGTTTCCTCCACGAAAACGTCGTCTTCTGAAGGAAAAGGAAGCTCTAGTATTTTCGCGAACACGTGCGGCAGTCTCAATAGCTTCTTCGGGTTCGAGCTCGGCATCGATGAAACGACGCCGCGCTGGGAACGTTTCTTCGAGAACATGCTGTGATAGCTTAAAAACTCCAATTCTAGTAATTGAAGTCCCTGTTTGGATGTTGTAAATGTGGTTCGAGAGGGAAATGTGAATTTGGTGTAATTCATGGATTGTTACTCGATGGGAATATATATATCTATATATATAGGGGCTCGACGTGAATTTGGTTGGACGGAACTACCCTTGAAGAGGATGGTCTATGAATGAGGAAGGGTATTGATTAATTGCTTTTGCTTTCTTTGCCCGCAGGAATCGTGAAAAGGTTTTAGGCCAAACGAAAGGAATAGAATCCGTCTTAATTTTGTCTTCGGGAATTGAAATCCTACGTAACATTCCTAATCACACTGTTATCTTTAGTATCTTTATTACGACATGACTAATTGTATATCTATATAACAAAACAGAAATAGAAGAAAGGAGAAAATCTGACATATATAAATGTATTCTAAGAATAATATACTACCTCTTATAATATTGTTTGATTATAAGTGGTTCGTATAAATGCACGAATCTGTGTAAGCTAGTAAAATAGGATACTTTTATTATTCTTTGGCACAAGATAAAAAGATACCCATTGAAATCGAATAGTCAGACTCCACTTTTGCGTTTGCCTCTTAGCCATTCAAACCTATACCCAAGCCTAACCACCCTTTTATAAGCATCGAGTTGTGTATTCTGCATAAGAGTTTGACATTTATGGTATTTAATTTAGGTCCAAGCATCTACCATCAAATGACTGCAGTCTTCACTATATTTTTTCCTTTTGGCTTTCTTTTAGACAGAGCAATAGACAACGTTTAAGTTTTAACGAATGGGCATGCTGTTTTTACAATGATGAATATAATCTACAGATCCTACAAGGAACCTAATCAAGAACATTGGAAAGTTTAATTTTTCTAAACTAAGAACGATTATCGGATCCGGATTAGCTAGGTGTATATTTACAAAATGGAGAGGACAATTATCTATTAAATAGATGTGAGTTTGTGAGAGTTTGCAAATCATAAGACTTTTCAATTGTAGAGATATTGATTTCAAACTTATCATACACATACACTGAAATCATGATTTTTTTTTTACAATATTTCCATCTGTAAATGATGTCTCACCAAGAGCTTCATCCAATTCACAACATTCATTATTCTGTCAAAATAATCTGACAAATTTCCTATCTTTTATCTTCACCAATTGTTGTAAAAAAAAAACTTCAATTCAAATTCTCTATTCAAAATGAAAAGCATGTTACGTTGACTTAAATTATGCACTCTGAAAATTACAACTCACCCTATATAAAAACTGTGTCTTTATGATATATTTGAAATAAAATTGATGTTGAAATTAATTACAAGGAAATTTAATTCATGTGACTAATAAAGATGTCAATTATATACATGTTATTTTATATGATAATTTTAATAGAAATTAGAATTTTTTTAGAACATGATTTTTTAGATCGTGTAATTACACTATATAAGATTAGATGGTATAAATTCATAGTGTGCAGATATATTCCGTGCATGATCTCTAACACCATTATCTATGACAATTAGCAAGAGAATTACTTAATTTAGTAAAAGTAAAGTTTCTTTTAAGGTAAGTTTCGATTCTTGAATTTTTATTTTATTTTTTTATAACAAGTTTCCTGAATATCTACTAGTGCGCATAAATCATGAATCAAAATCAAATTTATAGAATCATAGAACTAATAATAATATCTAAATATTTAAATGTATAATAGAGTAGATTATATGGATTTCCCTTGAGATTTAGTGTTATTACATTTGACAGCAGATTACACTAACTTTGCCATCCTGAAAGTGCTCGTCACATGTCCCAACCAAGCATCCTGAAATCTACAAAGCTTCAGCTTTCCATCAATTATCATTGGGTCTCCAAATGTCCACCCCTGCCACTCGGTTATTAAGCAATTATAAATAAAAAATATACATAAATGCAGCATAACCAAGTTGTTACAAACGGAGCAATTGCCAACAAATTCACGAGCTCCACGTATAAAATCAACCCCACTTGAAGCTGTAAACAGAGAGACACCTTTCCAAAGAGATCAAAATCCACTGCGACAACATGTTTCCACCAAAAGCCAATTCCATGCCCCTGCAACCACCGATTCAACCCAAACACAAACCAGTACACATAGACCACATGGAAAAATGATAAATGAAATCTTGCATGCCTTCTCTGTTTGTAGACCAAGATGTGAACATAACCTCTTCCAACTGAAATACAAAGTTTCTAAACCTCCAAATACACTAAATCATAATTCAGTGCCTTGCAGCTTCTCAGGTATTTCTATAATTTTAGTCATTAATTTATGAGTATGTGGTAATTATCTGAATGACTTAGAAATGCTTATGTTTACCCGTACATTAAGAGAAACCAACTTATTTTCCCTGTCATATTTGCTATCTTTTCAATGAGAGTTTTAAATATTTGCAATGGCAAAATGGACATTTGTGTATCCTTCTCCCTCTAATTACTAAATCAAATGATAGAAAATTGACGAACAATTCGTATAGTTATCTGTTCAATTATATACCCCTACTTTGGCCCTTTTATATGTTAGATTTTTTTTATACATTGTTGTTGAAAATGCTAAGGAGGCATACATTTTGTTGGAATAGTTATCTTTGATATCTTTTTCTTTTTTCGTGTGATCAATAATGCGCTTTAAATATTTGAATTTGTAAACTTTCGCTTGCTCTTCTCCCATCTATTCTCTAAAAGATAGATTTTGAATTTTGTTTTATAAAATAATTTTTAAAACCTAAACAACAAAAACACAATCACACGCACCTTTATTGTTTCCAAAAATTGTCTTAAGAAATCGGTCTTGTCAAACAAGTGTTATTGTGCTTTTGTTTTTAATGAACAATTTTTTTATAATTCATATAACAGCAAACAAATAGTCCCTAAATATCTAGTCTCTTTCAATTGTCAGTTCAGAAAAGGTGTTGTATACTACAGATGGTGGCATGAGACAAAAGGAAGTTTGTATTTGTTGACCACAACAACTGTGGTACTAGACTCTAAATTACCAACCTTTGACTTATCATGATTGAAGACCTTTCCTAGCATACTACACATTTGGCTTGGGGAACTTGAAGTACCTAGATGAGGTAATTTGATATTTCCTTTTCATAGTGACTGACTCTCGACCCCGATAGGCATCTACAGTAGAAAATGTCATTTGTCACTCTTTTTCAACTTGTAATATGAATCTCCCCCCTACTCCCCCCCCCCAAGCTCCGATAGTAAGTATTATAACATCACTTTTCCCC
>CM023950.1:2910320-2980968 GCA_013407115.1 Glycine latifolia
CCTCATTCTTTGCTTGTGCGCTCCCCCCCCCCGGCGGGCGCCCCCCAAGAAAAAATTTTTTTTCTTTATTTTTTCTTACGATGATATACCTACCCCCCCCCCCCCCCCCCTTGTTATCATACAATATTACATATCTACTATTCGGTCTTATATTTACCTTCAACATTTCAGATTAAAGTGGCATCAATGAAATTGAATTTTAATGTGTGTTTGGATTACAGTTTAAAATATAGGTTTTGATTGAAGTTAATTTTGTAAACTTTATTTTAGTTAAAAGTAAATTTAAAGTAACTTAATTTGAAACTTTTTATGTTCAATGGTAAAATAAGAGAGAAGGAGTAATTTTAGATTCAGTCTCAATTTAGGTAAAAATTAGATTCGATCAACTCAAATACAAAAAATATTTGTCAAACAAGTTAGGTACAACTTTTAATGAGAATCAAACTTCAAACCTCAGTTTAAATGATCAAACGTTAAATCAAACACACTTTTAAATTTCAAGATTCATGTTAATTTAAATTTTCATTTCGTTTATTATTTGTTTTATGAAATGTTCCCTTTTGTGTTATTTCTTTTGTAACTCATTTTATTGAAATGGGTGGTAATGTTGTCTTTGTTGTTGTTTGTTGGGGTGAATTCATGTTCATTTAGACAAGTGGAAGTAGGATTCCCACTAAACTTGCACTTGTTTTTCTTTGAAGATTTCTTATTAGGGATTTTGATTCATGTTGTTATAGGTTGTTCATTGGATTTCGTTACAAGGATGGACGGTTAGGGACGTAAGGAAGAGGCTAATTAGGTACTCACAATTTTAATCCAATGAGAGATTTGCCAAATCCAAGCATTTACATCAAGAAACTAAAATTGGCTTCTTCCAATGGCTCCAACAACAATAAATATAATGGTCATGGTGCTCGAATGGATTTGCCAATCTTCTGTTGCTGAACGTCTTTGTCTTTTTCAACTCTCTAGTTTTCTTTTAGGATAAATTATGTTTTTAGTCTTTCAATTTGCACCAGCTTTAGTTTGTCATCCCTAAATTTTATTGGACTAATCTTCTATCATTTTTCTATTTGATTTTTAGTCCTTGCCATCAATTTTCTCTTTTAACTAGTTATTGTACCCGATTTTTTCCAGCGGTATAAAATGCCAAATTTTGGTTGGCGTAATCATTTAAAATGTTACTAACCATTTTCTGAAAACTTGAGTGGTAATAAATGATTATAATGGGTGATCAAAATAGCAAATAAGCCAATAAATAAAGAATAATGCTATACTGCACGAAGTTATTGTAGACGAAAAGTACGAAATACTCGTTCCTTGTATTTCATTGGTTAGCAGTTATATATATACAGATATTATATTGCTGGAAATCAAGGGGATAACTGTAGATTCTAGTTTTTGTAACTTTCGTGCAATGTTTTCTTTGTACTATTCTGTAATTTCCATAAATAAATAATATTCAAGTATTTTTTCTAAAAAGAGAAATAATATAATTATCTTTGTAATAAATACTATGAAAGAGAAATAAGATATCTGTCTAAAAATAAAATGTCATTATCTCCATAATTAAAATTATTAAAAAATTAATAGCCATTTTTTATAAAAATAAAAAGGTAGATAATACTTAAATTAAGTTATTGGATCGTATAAGACATTATTATATATTAAAAGTATGAAAAATATATTTAATTTTTTTTCTTATAATTATATTTGAGTTCAAATGAAATTCTGTTTGTGAAAGTTACAATTTACCTTTTCATTGGGAAACGTAGGTTCATGGCATACCTTTCGGCGTGCACAATAAAGCATAAGAATACTTTTCTTTCTTTCTATTTTATTTTTTTTGGGACCAGACTGCTTTATTAAATCACTTTATAGTTTCCCCATGCCAAGCAAAGCACAGAACCACCCCAGATATTTTTTAGCAACACAACGGGCACGTGTAACGTCATACCACGTGACATGCACAGTCATGGAGCCAAAAACCGACACCAGTAGGTAAACTCAAACTTCTCAGATGCATTGAATATTGTTTTCGTTTAGCTGAGTACTTGCAGAATCCTCGTTCCAGCTCAGCAATTAGCATAACGTTAGTTTTAATTTTAATTTTATTTGAAAAGAAGAGAAAAATAAATAAAAATGTTAAATAAAACAACTAGTGTGACATGAATTTAAATCACAACCAGCGTTTAGAACATCCTCACTTGATACATATTCTTTGATTGAAAGTACAAAATTAAGTCAGTAAAAGTTTGAAAATGAGATTCACAAAAATTAAGATTTTCACTAAATTTTTAAAAAATATCTTAAAGAATATATTATTAATATTTTTCTTTAAATTATTTATATGTATTTTTTATATTTTTATTTATAAAACTTAAATTTAAAACGCTATTTTTTTTTATAAAATTCAATCAATAATATTTTTTATATTAATTATTTTTAGATTATAAATATAATTAATTAAAAAATAAAAAAAATATTAACAAAATAATTAAAAAAGAGAAGAATATAAATAAGAAAAAATAATTTATAAAAATTATAATTTTAAAATAAATTTATTATTATCAATTAAATTAATATTTTTTAATCTTGAACTAAATAATTAGATCTTATAATAAAAGAAAATAATAATTTTATAAATTAATTAATAAAAATTTTCAGTTAATTATTATAAAAAAAATTGTAATTAATTATTTTTTATGTATTCAATTCATAACTTTTTTTTTGTAATGACATAATCTATCTTCTCTGACAGTAATAAAGAAAAATCTATAATAAATGAAACATATCTCGTCCATATTGACCAGACCAACCATTCCTACTTTATATTAATTAATACAGATTTTTTTTTTCTAGTGCAATTAATTAATACAGATATGCAGATATATACGCGATTGTTGTGTTGAGTGTTGACGTTCATTTCATTTTCAGATCCGCTGCTGGCCGGAGCTGATTCTAAGTTTTTCATTGCTTCCAAATTAAATCAAATCAAACCAAACAAATACATAAAATCAGTACTATTATAAGTTAACCAAAACCATGAAATCAGTGTAGCTCCGACGAAAAGCAACCCTACCATCATACCCTTCTCGTGTTCCTTCTTCATTTTTTTTCTCTCTTCCACTGACGGTGACGGGTAATTTCGTTTTCCCTATTTCTTGTGAAAATGTTGATTTAATGACCAAGAGAAATCTCAGTTTTTTTCTTCTTATTTTTGTGTGGCAGTGATTTATTAATTTCTGTATTTTTCGCTTTATTTTTTTTTCAGTGTCTGAGATTCTGAGAAAGATTTATGTGGTTGATTTGAATCGGTTGTGTGGTGTGGTGGGGAAAAAAATTTCGGTTACATGTTTAAAACGGCAAAGATTTTGGTTTTGTGCTTGTTTCTGAAACCTCTTTCTGAGTTGTAGCACTTGGATCTAGTGGATTGAGCCTTTAACTCGCTATCTGACTCAGTGATTGTGGTTATGGAGACCCTTTTTGTTGTTGAGCAGCATAATAAGAACCAATACTACAGCAGGTCCAAGTCACAGGGTCATGCTCGATTTGGGGGGGTCACCTTCAAGGGGCTTTAGGGATATCAATTGCAGAACTTTTGAGTCTGGGAGAACTGGTATATTGCCAACACCTTTGAAATCTCATCATGGTTCTCCCAAAACACCTCCTAACTCTGATCACAAAATGGTTGGGAAAGTAAAAGTTACTCCTAAGAGCACCCCAATTCCCATCAATGGTAAAGCTTGTAGAAAAGAAGAGAGTGAAGATGTCCCTAATGGTGGGGGTCTTTTGTTTTCTGAGTTGTGGGCTGGACCTACCTACTCAAACTCACCACCTCCCAGTTCCTTGCCAATTCCCAAGTTTTCTGTCCGGCCGAAGAGGACCGTGTCTCTTGATCTCCCTGGTTCCTCCTTCCCTGAGATTGAAATGCACCCTGTGGCTAAGTCTGCGCCCTCTTCCCCTAGCAGGGAGCGTTTGGATTTGCCTTTTACAAGGGATCTCTTCGATGATAATGCTGATTCTGCTGCGACTAAGACTCTGTGTCGCATTCTTAATCTTAACATCAATGACGACTGAAATGGAAGGAGCAATAGGCTCCTGTTAGTGTTAGATGTGTATAGATACCAAATAAAGTTTGTAGTCTTAGTTGGTTTATGTTGCCTTTTGTTGTGGTGTTGCCCTTGACAATCTTGGCTGTGGTGGTGGGTCAACAATCTCCAGATTTTGGAATTTGGATCAAGCTTTTAGCTGTGGAGAGGGTAACTGGGTGTATACTAGAGGAATCTGTTGAAAGCAGGCTTTGCTATGGTTTGTACAACTTGATGGAAACTTCGATGAAAATGTTTGGTATGTAGAATGGTGGTAATGGGTAGAAGTGGCATGGAATAGACTTGGGTTGACATTGATTTAATCTATTGGACCTGAAGAATCCTGTATTTATGATACATAGTTCTCAGCATCATCTCCTCCTCACAGAATGGTTAACTTTCCCTTATTCTTGCATAGGATTTAGGCCTCTTGCTTTAGATATTATTTATATACTGTAAAATCCTCCCCTCCCCTCCCTGCCCTTCTCTCTCTCTATCTGTTTCTTCTTTCTACAATCCTTAACCATTCAAACTTCTATTCTAATTATGTATATAGTGTGCATCACTGTCATATCAGTCTTCTAGATGGTAATGCTGTTTGCTAGTTACTACCTTCCTCACCAGTCTTTCTTTTCCCCTAGTCATCTTTGTTTTTCTTTGTTAACTTTGTATTTAGCTACCCTCAATGAGGGTGTAGTTTACCCCTTCATCATCTTTTCTGTTTTTTTTCCAAAGAAAAGTAAGAAGGGATTGGTAGTAGTCTTTTGCAGTATCTGCTTCAGTTTTTAGGATTAATCCATGTCACTCCCCTTACTAGTAAACCCCTGATATGTTTCATTACGAGTAATGGTTATTTCCTTAGTCCTAGACCTAGTTCTCTCCTGGCTTATCTTCCATTTTCATGGGGTGTGTTGACCATGCTATGCCATATTTTAAGGTACGATCTCACCTGTTGATTATTTAAATACTTGTGCTATATTCTTTTCATGCCATTACATTGCAGTTGCTAAGAACTGTTCACTGTGTTATCAGGGTGGCAAAACTTTATGAAGTTTGTTTCGATCGTGACTTGTGAGATGTGGTCAGTTGCAACTCAGTTTTTCTCCCTAATGTCCCTTGTGGCTCATAAATTTGTCTGTGTTTCTTTCTTTCTGCCTCAGTTACTTGTGAATTTTGTTTGGTCTGCTGGAATATGTTAGTGACTCTTATCTATACAACATTTTGTATCTGAATTAAATATCCTTGTTCATTTATATAGCTGTTCTTCGGAAGCCATGTCCTATATGGCATGATTATCTACATTTTATGAACTGTTATATCTGTTGTCAGTTGTTTGATCTTTTAAATGAATTGGTTTCCAAATATTGATGGAACTTGGGTTATGAAATATTCAGTAATGATTCTCACGCATAAAAGATTTTGTATCATTGTTTAAACAATTCCAATTCAGAAAGGTCTGTTTTCCTGCTTTGGCAACTGCATGTTTGGTTCCTTCGTATAAACCAATTTACACGCGGGAACGTGGAGTGGTATACAACATTCCTCATAAATCAAAATATTTTAGTATGTCATGGTACTTCACTTTGTTCAGTTCAGTCCATATGATCTCAACGAATCCACTTCTCAGTTTTCCTCGCATTGGCGAAAGTTTGTGGGTTGGCTGACCTAATTCTAAACCTATATATACTTTCAACTTAGTAGGTGAATATGGTTGCAACTTAGTAGTGATATTATCAATGTGTCTGAGCATTACAGGAGAAAACTGATATACAACAGTGCTCTTTTGATATCACTACATTGATATACTGAGAACAAAATAAAGATGTATAATAAAGCAATGTTCTTCTGTAAGATAAATCAACTTATGCACCCTGATTTTTTTTTTGTTTTGAAAGTTCTCTCAATTAACTTCTCTTAAAAATTAATAAGTGCATGACCCATTTACCTTTTAGGAAATTTTAATTGATTTTATTTCATTTTTTTTCTCTAATAAGTGTTTATTAAGAAGCTTATTTAAATTGAACTGAATTCCCAATTCACTTGTCTACTATCTCAATGGAATTCCATTTAATATCTTGTTGGAAATTGGAATTATTCAAACTACCCACTCTTCCTATATTTTAATGTGTTATGCGGTGCTGTTTTATTGTTACGAGTAGTGGTATTTTCAATATGCATTATTCACCCTTACGATGCAGTCTTTTTCACTCTTCTGGATTTCATTTATTTTTCTTTGTTTTCATTTTATTTTTTTCACTGATTTACGCTGTTCGCACTTACCATACCCAGTGTCAGACATTCATATAACGTTTCTCCTAAACAGTTCATATTGTACACTCGTGATCACTGTTTTGAAAAAAAGTGTAATTTGAATGAAAAATAATTTCAGCTACGAAGATAGTTTCAAGATGTAACTATTTTGTTACTTAATTGCTTTACTGTATTTGTACAGAACTAACTATTCACGGGAAACATTTCAACTATTTGGTTAAATACGAATGTCTGAATGATGTTAGTTTCTCATCCGTAATAACTAATAATTCTAGCAGATGCCAAAGGAGTCGCCATCTTTTATGTTACTTTTGTTTGTTCCTTGTCACAATTAATAGAGCATCTCAGCATTTTAGCGTGCTCACTTTACAGTACCTTGGGTCCCAATTCCATTGTGTTCTTGTTTTCACCCTATAAGTTGAACTGAGCCTTCCCGAACGTCAATTTCTTTAATCAATGATTCTCTAGGTACAAGATTAGCTAGTCAAGGTTGCTGGTGATTTTCATGCGCACTAGTAAGTCCTGTTTGTCATTTACTTTTATTTTCATATTTGGAATACACATTATTTCAGCTGAAGTAATAATGTTTTGGTAATCACAAAATCTTATATTGCTTGACTCAAGATCAAAAGTCATTTATAAGTATTATTTTTTCTTAATTCATCAAGATATTTTTTATTATGGATAAAATAGTGATGATTCTATGAACAATATTTCGTAAGCAGAAAATTCTAACATACCTGTCAACTTGAAGTCGAAAGAAATGGTTAATTAAAAGTTTAAGAGCCTCTCGATCTCAATCCGGAGCTCAAAAACTGAAAAAAATAAAAAGTATATGTATTGCATAAAGAAGGAAACAAAAGTACCACCAATTCCCCCTTTGTGAATAAAATTAACGATTTGCTTTGAAGTGGGGATTTCTTATCTCATAGCAAAGCTATATAGTTTAAAGCTAATAATTTACACCATTATCTCGCGCGTCTTTGGAATTTTTATGATTTTGTCTTTGCGGTACGTGAGGTTGCTTTTATGATGACCCCATTTTATTTTATAGACCCTTTCGTTGCCTATGCCCGATCAAGACACATAGATAGTTGGGGCTGTTAAATGAATTGTGATAATGGTGGTGTTGGGGAGGTGGGACATGAAATGAATTTTAGTAATTTAATACTCATTCCTTCACTTTCATATTGTTTATTTCTAAAATATTAAAATACTAATTGAAATTTTATAAAAAAATTATAATATCTAATATTGTTAATACATTCTTGTAATAAAATCTTTTTACCATTTTTTAACAAAATTTACTACACATTAGTAAGATCTTTTGTTTAATACACACTTCTTAAAAGATATTATTAATTACTTAAATTTATGATAAAATATTTTTTATAAAACTAATATTTTAACGAATAAATAATTTAAGTATATAAATTATATTACAATTAAAGTTTAAAATAAACAAGTACATTTGAATATATAAACTATATTTTAGATTCATAATGAATAATTTAAACTGTGATAAAATATTAGTTTTTAATTATTGAGATTTTTTAAGAGAAAACTATTAAAATTTACTTTAGAAATGGAGATAAAAGAGAATAAATTTTAAAAAATAGATTGTTAAGAAGATTGAGTATATAAATATTGATAAAAGAAAGATAGTTTAAGAGAATTTAGAGATTTTTTTTCGACAAACAAAATTTAGACTGTTGCATAATAACATGTAAATATATCCAAAGAAGAGAAAGGATAGAAGATTGAGAAAGTCCAATTGAGCGGAGAGAAATTTTCTCTCTGAGTTATGTACTTTAATTTATGATATAAAAAGTAAATATTTTTTTTAAAATAAATATAATTATGAAGTTTTTGAGTGAAATAGTAATGCATGATTTGACGATAATAATTTCCTATGTTTCTAGAAGTAACATATTTTGAGATAAGTTAAACTACACAAAATAACTTATAAAATGAGACGGACATCCAGAATTGCTTTTATCCCAAAGTTTGATATTTTGGGATACCCCTATTATACGTATCAAATTTTCTAATGGAAGCCTAATATTCAACTATTTTGATAACGAAAGCGAAGTAATAATAGGTAAGGATAAGGACTTTTACAAATATATATTTCTCTGTTAATGTCATTTTTTTATAAACTATTTAATGGTTTTGCTGGAATTTTCTCAATCGAGGGGCGTGAACAGCATTAATAATAATAATAATAATAATAATAGAAATTCGTGCAAGAGAGGAATCTTCTCGAGAAAAATAATGAATTGGTCCCCATTTACAATTATATGCATCATCATCGTCTACTCAGTTAAGAAGAAAATAAAAGTCATATATCATCATCTGCTTCAGCTGAAAACAAAGGGAGAAAACCGTCAGCAATCTAAAAAAACTACTCATTTCTTGAAATGAACTCTACATCCTCATCCTCTCTTATCTCTATTTGCAAGGGAGAGACCAAAAAAACAAAAAACAAAAGAAACTTCACAAGGTTAAAATATCATATGCTAGTCACAACAAAACATAATCTAGAAAATCCTAACCAAGAATGGAAAATTGTGACTAGCTGGTTATCCGCATCAGTATGCAACACTTTTGAGGCCGTGGTAAAAGTTAAAAATTCTCATCAGTATTTGTCAAAGTCTGAATTTCTTGCTGCATCTAGCACCATCTCTTGGTGGCGACATTCTTTGCTGCAGAAAGCTTTCTCTCCTCTACAAAACACAACCCGAATGAATTAGAAAAAGAAAATAAAATCATTTTTGATTATAATCATTTTAATCTATCACTAGGAGGCATTGGAAATGGACCTAGCTTAATTATACCTGTAAATAAAAATGTCCTTAGTCTGCTCAAGATGCTTCTTGCAAGTGTGACAGAAGCTAAGGAAATTGAGTGAAGGAGAATTGGGTGTATTGGGCAGGGAACAGTAGCTTTCCACAATACAATTGTCGAATATGTGTGTTGTTCTTGGATTAGGACCATGTGCTATCACACACGTGTACTCCTCAGAAAGCTCCATCTCACTCAAACTCATAACACCTGTTGCAACTGATAATGGAGAATCCTTGGTTTTGGCAGCACAATCAGCAGCAGCAGAAGCAAATGTTTTGGATTCAAATGAAGGTGGTGGCAGTGACGGTGGCAAAGGTGGGATTTTTACTCTCTGCTTAGTTCCAAACAGAACCGTTCCACTACTTGGTTTAGTTGAATTCTGAGGAAAAGTTTCATCTTTGAGTGCACCAACAAGAGCAAGGCCAATGCATTTTGAGTCCCAAGAGGTTGTGTTTTCTGAGGGCATTCTTGGGGAGGTAATAGCTGCGGCTTCATGTGACAAAGGACTCCCAAATGGGGATGATAAGCCTCTGGTGTCAAGAATCGATGTGGGACTTCTCAAAGCCTCAGCTCCAGCTGAGAGACACTTGGCAGTGAAGCCTCGGAATTTTGGTGAAAATAGAGAAGGAATGATGGTTCTTTTGTAACTCTGATTTGGACATGGCTGGGAGGAGCTGTGATCACCCATCAAACTTGGCTTCGTCACAGCTCTTGATCTGTTTCTCAGCAGCATAAGTCCTTAATTAACAAAACAAACAACTAATTATAAATTGATGTTACAAAGAAAAGAGAACCACTTTCATTGATTTGAAGACTATAATATCCAAAAACAATATATGTACCTTGTTACACTTGAGGTTCACGGTTCTTTTTAGGAAATAAAGAATTCTAGTGTGAAGAATTTGAGACACAAAGCCAAAAAAAGAAGTGGTAATCTGAAACTGTGTCAGGGTAACTGAATTGCCTCTGCTCCCTCTTGTTAATTTTCTTCAACAGGAAAAAAAAGCAGCATATATTCTATTCCCATCAAAGAGATGTTAGTACTGCAACTCACTTTGGGGTGTTTATTATTATTTTTTTTTGTGAGTTTAAATTCTGGAACTTTATGGAGAACAAACAGAAAGAGAAGAAAAAAGAGGGAAGCTTTCGATTTGGAAGAGAGAGAAGGATAGATAGATGCCCGAATGTGGCTTTTAAAGGAAGAAAAAGCAAAAGATGTTGTGTGCATGAAAATCAAACGTTCTTACTTCCAAGTTTTGCTTTCATTTTCATTTTTTTTAATAACAGGATACTATTTTTTTTTCTCTCCTTATAAACCCAAACTGTGCCATTAAACGGAACGTACTGATCGTAATTTTTATTATTATTTATTTTGTCTTTTGTAATGACTCTGGTGTGGTTTCGAACAAGGAAACGGATGGTAGAGGAAGCTCCTATAAATATGTTCTAAATAAGAAAAGGAAGAATATCGGATAATTCAGAATTCGTTATAAGACAGATTATTGTTTTTATCTAAAGTTTATAGATGGTGATAATTTTATAATGCTGTAAAACAAATTAAACCCTGATTATTTTGATTGTTTTATCAGATTTTTATTTATTTTGCATTTAGTGAACGGTGAACTTGAGATTTTATTTAAGAAAAGTAAATTCATGATTACTTATAAACACCAATTACAACTATACAATTTGATTATTTTTCACAATTGATTAAACAACGTTGCTAACTTTATTTATTGTTGTTTCCACAAATCTCCGTACTTTATGAGATTCGAATGTAAGAATTAAGATAAGTTTAATCCTTTCTCCGTTTTTTAGTTTTTTTTTTTTACTTGGAGATAACACTCCGTTTTTTTATTTATAAAGATTAGTCTCTTCACAAAGATGTAAAAAAAAAAATCATCATATCAAAAGTATCATATTTATTTATTAGTTTATATATATTTCAGTTCTTCTTTTCCCTTTCTTCTTTATACCCATATATCTCAGAAATAGACTTTAAATTTAACATTTTCCTCAATATAACTTTGAGGCGTTAGTTGGATCATTCATCATCGATACATTTTGATGAATTGGTGTATTATTATCTCTCATTGTACACTACGATGGCTAAGGTGTGTACACGTACTTGTATAAATCACTTTTTTTATGCCTCTTGTATATATAGAAATCACTTTATTTGTGGTTATGGCTTAACTTCGATATGCAGGCACCTTTTTGCAAGTTTGTAACTTGTAAGTTGAGGTAATCTGTCAATTATTAAACTAAAGTCTTGGTCGAACAAATTATTTGCACATGTTTATTCTATTATAACGTAACTTGTGCAACATCCCACGTGAAATATTCTCGACTACAAAATTTAATCCCATTTTGATAGTTTTTAAGCACAACACTACATTGAAGTCAAGCATTGGAGTTTAATAGCAAATGTACATCAAATACACAATGTATATTTGAGTGTAAGCAATATATTTTAAATTGTTTTGTGGTAAGTAAAATTAAAATTCATAGCTCTGGATTTACCAGTTTTTTTTATAGCTCAGAGTTTACCATTTATTGGCATAGAAAGTTGAAATTGGTTCCGTTTGAAGTTAAGGCTTCACTTTATGGAGCATATTAAACCATTTGATTGAGCTGTTTAATTTCATTTTCATGATTTAACACGTGAGCCTTGCACACAAAATAACTATGAATATATCATAAACTAGCTGCAATAAATTGATCACAAATGAATGCATCTTTTTTTTTTTGACAGAATGAATGCATCTTTATGCATCATAAAGTTGATCTCAATTTATATATTATAAACCATCGTAATATTGACATATAAATCACCGAATAATTTTTTTATGAGATGTTCATATCATATCATGTTCGTATTGAAAAATTACTTAGCTTTTCTCTATAAATAAGGGATCAGAAATCTGATTTATTATATGCCAAAATACATGCCATGTTTAAGAGAACTCATCCATGTACAATGTCTCATCAAATTGTGCTACAAATCTCGCATTATTTTTCCTCTTTCCTTGAGGATCATGATTTCTATCCAAGCCAAGGTTGGTTTATTAGTACAACAACACTCATATACAAAACATAACGTAGTGGGTTAAAGTGGTTTTTGGGGTGGGTGGTCCATCTACTCAATCAAAACATGTGGGGCATAAATGGAAATAAAAGAAAAAAAATTTGGGAATTTAGGAAAATGGTGGGGCCCAATCTGAAGGATTTTGTGGCTGTGGCAGCAACTTTCATGGTCCGGTCCAGCCCAGCGCCAAATACGTACACTCATCCATTGTCGTCGTGAGATGGGACGTAACGTATTTCGACTCTTCTACGCTTCTTCTATCATCTCAAGCTTAAAATAGAAAAAAAACAAAAAAGCCATCTCAAAAGTGTGTTTTCAAAATAATAGAATATTAGTATTAAAAAATTTATTTAATAAAATATTTTTATACTATTTGGATATAATTTAAATAAATTGAAAATGTAAGTGGATAAATAATTTAATTAAATACTATTTATTAACAATTTCTTAGAATTTATTTTTGATACTCTATAAATGTAAATTCTTATATATTATCTATCAAAATCATTGAGCTATAAAAGTGGGTTTATGTTCTACATTTTGAGAGAAATTTGGTGGACACCAAAATTTATTAAATACCTAAAAAAAAAGAATGATAAAAGAGGGAAATGTAAGTAATATGCACAATTATTTTTTATTATTACTATAAGATATAATATGATTTGATAAAAAAAGAGAAAAACTAATAAGTATTGATAAAGGTTTTGATATAATATGTTATATATCTTAAATCACTAAAAAATTATTAAGAATTTTTTTTTATTTAAGTTAAAAAGAGCTTAAATATTTATGTTATTTTATAAATTAAGATAACTTTTTAACAAGTTCTCTCAAATACATCCTAAATGTAATACCATTAGACTATCAAAAAAATTCACCGTTCAAAATACAAATTAAAATTTAGCATAAGCAATATATTTGAAAAAGGAAAATAGATTTTATGAGTTTAATTTGTACATAAAATCTCAATTCATAATTAGATATCAACTGTAAATTTATAATTAATCTCTTAAAATACATTTTTTTCTTCTCATAAATGAAATTCAGAATTTTATTTATTAATTCCAAGAACTAACTAAATTATGATGATGCATTACACGAAGTTTACTCCATGGGTAAATCCACGTTGCTGGCCATGTTGATTAGCCATTGATCTCGTGGACGTCGCCATCTTACTCAGGAACCTATGTTCTCTTTTTATTGTAGAAGATGCTACCTTTTCCAACCTTGTATTTCTCCAACGTGGGACTTTAATGCATCTTTTTCAACTCTCCTCGCGCCCCACCCATTATAACCCTATTCAACAAGGAAGGATAGTTACTGCTATGGATTTTCTTCCTTCAAAAACCTACACTGCCAACTCAAATCTATTAAGGTAAGGTTGTACCCATTATATAAGTTTAGACTTTAGAGTATTGTATACTTAAACATCTTCCCGAATCAAGAAAAGAAAATAAATGAGACTAAAATTGTTTAGAGTAGTGCATGAACTTCATTGTTTTGCTTGAAAATATTACCTTATCTTATTACCACATAATAAGTCAACAAAACAACAAGGACAAATATTATGGCTTACATACAACAACTCTATTGAACAACCTAATTCTTTGTCTCCTGCTGAAGGAATTCACATTCCTTAGTTGGAGCACACATATCGCATAAGCCTAGAAAGTGAGAGCCTAAATTCTCAGCAGTGTACAACCAAGAATAGTACCACCACACCTTGTCATTGGAGCTGCCTGGCGCCACGTCGGTCTCTCGCCCTTAAGTGTAAGAATATCAACATCAGACAGTGGCTTGATGTCCCAATTCCACCTGTCAGGGCCAATGACACCTCCAATCACATATAATTCATCACCTAAACCAATCATTGCAAATCCAATTCTCCTTCGAAATTCGGAAGCTGAACCTAATACCTTCCTCATTTTGTCTTGCTTGATGAAATATCCATGGCTTATCACATAAAGGGCATCCCTGATAACTGCCATTTGACCATGGAGCCACCCATATTCCTCTACCGTCCACTGACCTGCATTGTCTAAAACTTGCACTGTTGACATATCCTTGTGCAGGACATGCACCTGTCCTCCAATCACCACTCCCGAACAAGCTGAATTATGGGTGCGATGAAGATCAGGCATTGGAATCCAAACATCTTTCTCGGGATCATATATTTCTGCTTGAGATATTGACTTTCTGCAGCTAGTGAAGCCCCCAGCCACAACTATTTTTCCATTCATAACACAGCATGCAAACATAGAACGGGGGACGAGCATTGCCGCACGGGGGGGACCACTGCCGTACTACAGGGTCATACGACCAGACTTCATTTGTTGCAAAACAACCATCTTGGTCACCCGTCAAAGGATCAACAGCATCACTTCCACCACCAATCACAAACAACTTTCCAGCAGTGGAGACGGCACCAAAATGTGAAAGGTGCCTGATTCTTGAGGGTAGAACAGGAAGAGTAATCCAGAGGTCTCCCCGAGGGTCATACACCTGCCATAAGTTCTCTGGCTCAAAAGCACAGACACACAACAGATCCTCCGATGAACCAAGTTCCTGTCGAGCTTTAAATAGTTCAGGGCCACGAACAACTGCTCGCCAAGCACGAGAGACAAGCTCTAACTTTGGGTGGAGGTAGAAGGGAACCCACGCAAGGCACCTGATTGCAACAGCATCAGGAAGTCCTTCGATCAGTCCAGACATAGCAATCACTATTTCATCCATGTCCAACGATTATCCAACTCCTGCTTTACTGGCAGGTGCACCTGCAGTCACAATATATATCCAGTTATGCACATTAATAATAATTTAATACTTGAGAAATACAAATGCAATATAAGAAAAGCATTACTAATTTAAAAGCCATCATCAGGTACAGATACGTTTTGACTGAGAAATGGTTGTTTCCAACATATAAGTAATTTATTTAATATTTGAATGAAGGGGGAGTTCACAAAGAGGTCATCCAAAACAAATGGAATGAAACTAAACTGAGGATATGTTTTATCATGTTCTTTTCTCACTTCATAATAGTCATTTGTCATTGAAACTTCTTCTATTTGAAAGCTAGACAAAAGATACATAAATAGTAGAGCTAACTGCAAGTAAGAAAATATTGAATTACTTGCAAAAATTATATTCAATTGTTTCAGATGCAAGACAGCACCATAGAGCCGCACAGTAGGTTTGATAATTCACTAGACTCCATTAGATCTCAATTAGTGCCACATACCAACCCAAAGGATCTAATGTCAGAAGTCCATCTATCCAACTCAATGTAAAAGTCATGGGGACAATATTGATACTCTAACACATGAGCATTTATGCCCTCAAAATTCCCCCCTCCCCCCTCTTCCCCCCCACCCACCGAGAAGCCTATTAATTCAGATTTTTATTTTAAAAAAAGAACTCTAAAGCATACCATTTTCACTCCTTTACCCTAAGCAACTGTCTACTGTCTGGTGTGCTCTCTTAGTCTTCTGAATTTTATCTACCTACCCCCATCTAATCTAAGAATTGAGACTATTACTTACAGAACACTGTTTCTAACTTACTTCCATCTGAAAAGTTAAGAAAACACAATTAAATTTATTGCTTGATTGTTCCTTACAAAAATTACAAATACTCAAAACAACCAGCCCAGTGCTAAAAGTTTTTGCCGGCTCACACACACAAATAAATTAAAGACATAAAATTTAAGAATAAAAACTGCAACTGCAATTCAGGACAGACTTTGATACCATCTTATAAGGGTTTGAACCTAATTCAACCCCAAAAGTTAGCTCATAGGATGAGAGTTGTCCCTCACTTATATACTCTATCTTGACACTATCTCTAGCCGATATGGGACTTGGGTTTTTTTCCAATACTATATAGAAGGATGAAAGAGATCAACCTTCTAAATAAAGAGGTCCATCACCTTATCACACACAAGATCAAGTTTTGACTTCAGTTTCAAAGAATTTATGTCAATGATACATGTTACTATGCTAGTGTTCAGCTAACCCCCAGGACATAATTCCCAGAACACTTTATCACACACAAGATCATGTTTTGCCTCCAGTTTTCAAAGAATTTATGACAGCGATACATACTAGTGTTTAGTTAATCGGCAGGATCTATTTCCCAGAACATGCATAAAAACAGCCAAGGAATGTTATGTTACGTTATGTGTTTTTTTTTTTTTTACTTTCTTTTCCGTACAGAAGCGGCATACATCACAAAACTTCCAACACTAAATATCCAACTCCAACAGCAAATCAACAAACAGAAACAACAGAAAGTGAACACGAAAGGAAATACCAACGTCAAAGACATCTAAGTCACTGAAATTGTAAATGGATCACGCCAGCATAGCTTTCCTCATCAAGTCCAAACAAGAGTGTGATAATTTGCCTTCCTAGAATAGAATGAATCACTCAAATTGAAACTCAGCATATATTAAACAGAAAACCATATTAATCTGTAAAAGGACAAAAGAATTCCACAGGAAATTTTAACCCACAGAAACAAATGCAAAGAATATTTATTAGCTTTTTGGAAGCTAACAGAAGAGAGGCAGAGAGAAGGAAAAACAAATACCGTCATCTAATGGACACAGTTTTAGGAATCCACAATTCTAAATCCTCCTACAACATCTTCCTAGCTTTGTAGGAAAACTATTGCATTTTTTTTATGTTTCCAATATATTAAAATCATTTACTTTACGTTCTTTATAAAGTATCAGGAGGATTTGTAGCAGGATAGAGCATAACTCAATAGGAAATTCTATTGCTGTGCATGAGTTCTAAAAAAAAAAACAACAACTGACACGATTCCACTAAGGAAAAATGATTGAAGAAGAACATCAGTTCCAAGCTTCAATGTATGATCCAAAACTGAAATTTCCCGAAAACGTCATCACTACAAAAAACAACAAAAGGAAAAGCCAGACGCATTCTACGAAGAATTTGGACAATAAAGAGGGAAAACCTCGCTATTAACTTCAACCTATATTGATATTCCAACCCTAACATTTCAGCACCAGGAAAACAATTTAACAAAAATAAGAAAAGAAAAGGAAGGGTATATATGTACAAGAATATTCTCGAGTCCTAAAACAAAAAACCCTGTTGAAATTCAACATAAACGAAGAAAATGGATTTCGCGCAAAACGAAAATCTATGTAAATTAGGCATCATCCAGTAGCAAAGATTGGAGTTATAGAGTTTTATTTTTCTTCTATTATTTTAAGATTGGCTAACAGAGTGACGTAGAGGTTTTACCTGAAAGAGAAGACAAGAGCGAGGAAGGAAGGGATTTGAGACAGTGCTGAAGAGAGAAAGAGAAAGAGAAAAACGTAGGTGAAGAGAAGATGGTTCCTGCGCTGCCAATAAAACTTGCACGGCCGAGTTGAAAGAGTTACCACTTACACAACTTGCAACAGAAGCCAATGTTAACGTTGTCGTTATTATATTGTTCTGTCTCATGAAATAAACCACTATCTTTCGTACTTTCAATTAACATTCAATCATTTTTATTTTTTTTATTACAATTTAACGCGTTATTTTTATTGTGCATAATGATACTTTAATATTAATTAAAAATAATATTAAAACATCTTTAATGTTTCACTTTTATGTTTTGTTTATGCAAATCAATTTTGTATATTTTTTTTCAACGGTGTAAATTTATTGTTTGATATGTTTTTTTTTTAAGGTTCACGACAACCTTTTGTTGTATTCAGGTTCAATTAATCTTCTTTCTTAGGAATATTATTAATTCTTTTCATTTTCTTCCCCAAACCTTCTTTGTTGATCTCTAGAACATGGAATCTTTCTTTTCTTTTCTCTCCTAAACATTGTTTTCCCCTTGCCCAAGCTTGAGAGATTATTGTGCAATACTTCAAGGAAAATCCAAGTTAGGTTGATACATGAAAACTGCACGTGGAAAAGAAGATGAGTAATAATAATAATAAAACCAACACAAAAATTAAATCAAAAGTACTTATACAATGCTGGTTCATTCGAGCTTAGCTGGCAATATATATGCTTGTTAGGTACTGATACCTAAATATTTAGAGGACAATGGTGAATCAATTTAATTACTGATATATTTTCTGTCTTAGGGATCTTACGCAATTTCTATTGGTTGTCACTTGTCACTTGTAGTATAATGAAATTTTGTTTTGAAGAATATTTGTGAGGAAAAGAAAAGTTTCAAGATTCGTATTAAGTGTCTAGAAGAAGTCGTTCTTAATTAAGTTGTAACTCGTAACGCAAATATGAAGCATTTTCAACATATTTAAACAGTTAAACAGAAAAACAACTTCTAGATGATATGTAGTTTCGATCAATTATGGTGATATTCTAACTTAAAAAAAAAAAAAACAATTATGGCGATATTGAAAAATAGATGTTATCAGATAATTAATTTAATGAAGAGGCATTGGAGCTGTATAGCTTTTATATCCATTGTTTCAAATTTATGTATTAGGTCAATAGTTTTTTTTTTATAGGAAATATTAGGTTAATAGTTTTGAAACAGTAAAAAATATCAAAATTATTTTTTTAAGAAAAAAAATCAAAATTATTGAACATTATTAATAACAGATTAAAATTTATAATAATTGTTCAAAATGCTAAAAGAAAGTGCCAAAATAAATCATAATAACACTTTCGTAATGCACGGTTCAACTCGAATGAAATTGTGGTGTTGAAAAAATATGCATCTATCATAATACAGGAAAATAAAGGACAAGGCGAAAAAAAGTCTAGGTTGTGAGATGAAGATAAAAGTCAAAGTCGTCGCAAATACTAAAGAAAAAGAAGTTGATGAAATTGGTTGTTCGGTGCGAGTTAAACAACGTGTTGGTTGGTATATATTTGGAACAAAGTTTACAAATTCGAAGTTTTAATAAATTTTATTTTGCAAATAAAAAAATAGTTCCATCTTTTTCATTTCTATTTTTTTTTACTAGTGTTCTATAATTTTTTATTAATAAATATTAATTTATTAATTTTGTTAGAATTATAAATTGAAAATTTTAAACTAACAACCTTTTCTTCTTCTTTTCTCCCCTCACACTTCCGCAAGCTCTATATCATTATATAGAGCAAATTGACAGAAAAACATGAAGCAAATTGAATACTCCTTTTTTTTTAGTGGGCATATGGTTAATGAGTTTGGTTGTTGAAGGAAATTTGGTATGTTGTCAGCTCAAACATCAATTGGGGAGGTGCAATCACAATAAAGGAGGGGTGGAGGCGTTTAAGTAGGCAAATAGAGAGACTGAGAAAAAATGGAAGAAACTATTTGCTGAAGAAATTATTAAAACTGGTGTCGGTAGCAAGAGGATGTGGGTTTTGGAGTTTTGTGTGACATAGAAAAACAGATAAACCAGAGTGTCCCGAGCAACTTGATTGAGAAACGGTATGGAGACAGAACATAGTCACTTGTACCAGATTAGACCCCACTTATACCCCTTTTGGCTCCAAGCCTCTGCTTTAATATGGGAAGAATTGAAAAACCTTACATTGACGAGATTTGAAGATTTATAAATAATAGAGGATCGAGGAATATATTGACTCAAGGAAATATGTGTGTTCAATTCAAAATCAATATGCAAGTGTTGAGGAGACTAAGGACATTTTGATAAATAGTTTAATCAAATACTTTTTGTTTTATAATTTTTCATTATATTAGAGATAGCGTGTTTATTATAAATTAAATTGTACGTGTGCATTTAAAATAAATTATTTAAAAAAAATAAATGAAGTTTTTTAAACAAGATAATTTTTTTTAAGAAAATCACGTATTACTTCCATAACTCAAAATCAACAACAAATAAAAAAAAAATATGAGATCCCTTATTTATTGAATGTAATTAGGCTCAAGATCAAAGATTCAATCGTTTTATGTCCGGTCTGCCTTGGCCTATTCGACTGAACGATCAAGTAAATCAAATTTTGGACTTTCCATAACAATGGCTTGTGTCAATTTAGCAGACAAAAGCAAATTTCATGTAGAAAACAATCTGATACTGTAGCGGTATGATGTTCAAGGTTTTCAACTGTAATCTTGGTCGGGAAGCTGAAACCAGTGACATTTTATTCATGTTAGGTTATCACTCATTAGGCCATCTACCTTCAAACGAGGATTAGAAAGAGAGTCCTATAAAAAAAATGTCATTTAGAAACTTCTGGTCATAGTCTTCTAGAGTGATAATTTTAAAATGTATAATTTTCTTTGTCTTGCTTTATTTTCCATTGCGGCGGTAAAAGGCTTACTCAATCATTGAGCAGAAGAGGCACTGTTTTTGTCGACTTCCTTTGCTAAAAGGATAAGCAAAGAGATAAAATAGAAAGATGGATCATCATACTGTTGATAGGTCATTGTAAAAATTGTCACTATCTGAACAGTGTTTTGCACCTAGTTTTTGTATTTTATTTTAAACTAAGGACAAATTCCATGCACCCAATTCAATTATAAAGCTTAAACTAGCCAAAATTATCTCGCTCTGTTTATGAACGTCATTATCTATTCATCTCCTAAATTGGAACCTTGCGTGACACTAACTAATCAATTTTAGTATTAGTTGCCAGTTCATGTGATTTTTATTTTTTTAGGTTTAGTTCATGTGATTGTTATTACTAATCATTACACTCTTTTTAGGGCAAACTGAATTTCCTGCGGTTAAAATTTTAATTGCAGAAAAATACTCACTATAAAACTACTATTTTTATACATTAAACACTAAAATAAAATGTAAATTAAAAAACATTTTTGAGCTCTTAAACCTGTGGTTTCTTTTGAACTACAAAGGATGACAAAATAATTATAGACCAGAAAACAAAAGATGATTCATGATCCATCTAATTCATTTATATTTAAACTCAATCTAATATTCCATTCATTTATAATTTTCTTTTTAACAAATTGGATTGGTCAAATGATTTTAACTGATAGTTGTGGTGTGGTTAAATTTTCATTATTTTTTATTCAATTACTAATTTTTATTTTTATTAGATTGTGTTGTTTGAATTTCTCGTTATTAATTTTTGCTAACAAATAAGTAAAACAATATATCATTATTTTTGTAAAAACACTAGTACTTAGCTTAATTATTACTTGTTAATCGTTGCAATTCAATTATCATGACCATTGGTGGACCTGCATTGCATTTGATATGTTTTATTCTCTTTTCAATTTCCATGGTTTAATTTTTTGTATAGGTCCTCTGTTTAGTTTATTTGCATGGGGGAAGTAATAGTTAACACCGAAGTAGCTAAGCCAATATATACTAACAAAATAGTAGTCCATCAGCACGAACAAGTGACTTCATATCAAATGCATGTATTCAATAATCTTCTACGGCAACAAACGGTAAACATAAAATTTCAGCACTCAAATCTCTGTTGACTTAAAATAATAATCAGAACCTAGTGAAGGTCAAGACACAAGACACAAGGGCAAGAAGATAGAGCACCAAGTGGAAGGGGACTTTAATAGCGCTTCCATCAGATGAACCACCGTCTATTGATGGCACATTTTTAGATCCTGCACCTGCAATTAACCAAAATGGCTTACTAAAAACATTTTCAGCAATATTTATGCGTGCAATTCATATGCTAACCGTCTCAATGACTAGTATCAGGCATGCATTTGATGAGACATTTTGTTCAACCTATTAGAACTAAGTGAATCAATAAAGATCATATGATTACTTATGTACAAAGTTTATATTAGAATCTCTCGCCTACATCTTTCTTTTTTTTCCTGAGTTTATGTTAGGTACAAAGTGATGCATACCTGAGGGAAAGTCTAAAGCAGAAGGAGTAATTGAGCTTTGAGGTGATTCAACTGAAGAACTAGAAGGAGAACCAACTGGAGCAGTCGAAGGAGTTGTTGGTCCATTGCCAGCTATTAAAATTTATGTCAGGAGAACAAAGTTAATACTTATTAGTTATTATTAGCCAATTCATACTTTAGTTGTACTTATAATTTAAAATAGAAAAAAGGGGGGAACTTAGTGTTTGGATGGACGCATGAAGGTTCACTTATGCTCTCAAAATTAAATGGTTAAAACACTATATAAGATGATTTTAAATATTTATATTAAAGTTTGTTTTCCAAAAAAAAATATTTATATTATAAATTATAGTTTTTATTTTAAACTAGAGTAATTCTTGTGCAAAAAAAATAATCAAAATAGTGCTGTGGATGCATGCCAGAGAAAGAAAAGTGCAAAACAATAAAATATTCTAAAAAATGATGTGTCAACACGTGTCACATGGTAAGAAAATTGAAGACTCAAACTGTTTTATAAATCTATTGATAATGAGATATTAACATATATATAAATAAATAGTATTCATTGATTAATATCAATTATAATTATATAAATGTATTTCTCTTCTAGTTATATAAATGTATTTCTCTTCTAGGAAAATCAATCAATAAACAAATGAATAAATTTTATATTATTTTTCTTTTTTATTGTCTAGATTAGGTATATTAGAGTAACTATAGTTTTAACATCGTAACACTTGGACTGTAGTTAATAGTACTTATATTATTATTCATACCTTGGCACTGGCTAACAGGGGGAGTTTGTACTTTACAAGCGCCAGGGAGAGACAGAGCAAGAGTTTGATTAATGGTAATTCCAAAAGTGGAACCCCCACCATTGAGCACGGAGCAAAGGCACTGTGGTGAAGATTGGACTATGCTTGAGAGCTGTGAGCAGCATAAAGCTGCTGGGGTTGAAGAACTTCCCATTATGTAGCTCAGACAAGGGCTTAAGCTTGTTAGTGTATTGGTGCAACCCGATTGGGCAGCATTTTGACTCCACATAGTGGCCACTATGACCACAACTAGACACAAAACAAACCCTCTAAAAGCCATTAGTTCTATGAACTTCAATTCTCAAAAATCAGAATAATTCTCAAACTCTGGATGTGGATATGTTGTGTGCTGATATTGATACTAATCGATGTTTTTTTTTATGCTGTACTAATCAATGTTTGAGTGAGAATGAAAAGGAACTGAAGGATGAGTTATATAGGGAAAGAAAAGTTCTTAGAAATGGTCAAGTAAATGTAGGTTGCCTACCCTTTCTAATTAAAGATATGTAAAGGCTTAAATTTTCCTAAAAGGAAGTGCTTATAGATAATTATAGCTAATGGGCTGTTTTGTTTAATATAAAATGTCGTAATATTCTAGAATATGTTTTACTCTACCACCACAAGATGTAAGGATCTAATTTACTTTAATATTTTGAACCGATACCCAAATTAACATACGAAGAAAAGCTCATTATTAGGAGCGTTGTGAGAACGAATGGCCGAAATTTTCTTAAGTTGTAATTTCGTTATTATGGTCGCAAACTCACAACTGCGTACCAGGTTGATGCAGATCTATGCGCGCGATATGCAATTTATGGTCGGATGATCGAAAAGTTGCGGTTGCATCCCCTCATGGCTCATGCCGCTCGAAATTTCAAACACGTATTTTCCTTCAAGCTTCTTCAAACTATGATAAAACTTAAGATTTCAATTAGAATAAATTGACAGTATGATTTTCATTTAACTATGGATTAATGCATGATTAAAATTATTAATTTTATAATAATTGTTTTAAAAGTCATGGTTGTTATTCTCGTTGAAATACAAATATAAGATAAATAATCAAAAAGTTGAATGTTATATAAATAAGAAGAAAACTCATAAATTTAAATTTTAAAATTTTAGATTAAAATATAATATCAAATTTATTTGTATAGACTTAACTTAATATATCTTTTATAATATTATTTAACTGTAACTTTTTTTTACATAAATAAATCTTTCAATTTCATTTTCTTCTTTATCAAATTCTCTTTCATCGAATTTGTTTCACTCAATCCCAACTGTTGAACTTCCTCTTTCATTTTATATTTCACCCAAAATTGTTAATTTTCAAATTTTTATCCCATAAAAAAACTAGCATAGATAGATTTTTTATAACTTTAATGTTTTGTAATATATACATTTACGACTTGATAAAAATTAACATTGTTGAATTGTAAAAAAGTAATTACTTATGAGATTTTTTTATTCATAAGAATAAAATAAAATATAAAAAATTTATAATAACTTATACACTTTATTAAATCAACTGAACTAAATATTTTGATGATTACTCGTGGGACTTATTTAGTAATTTTTAAAGCCATTGAATTAGAGATTAGAGAGAAGACTTGCTTAAGTTATAGAAAAAGTAGAATTGAATGGTATGTAATACGAAACCCACTTAAAATAAATAAATAAGACAAATGCCTGGCTGAATGGATTGTCAACTATTAAAATGAGTCATTAAAAAAATTGGTTTCAAAATATGGAAATGTCCATTCCAGCCAACCACACCAAACTAAAGCCGGGTAATTGACAAGATCCTTTTAATAGAAGCGTTAGTTAAGGTAGTTGAACTCCTCCCCCATGTTCAAATCTACCTATTTCCCTTCTCCTGAATCATCATCATCATGTTGAGTCCTTACAACATATAAATAACGTCCTTATCTCTAATCAACCCCATATACTGTCCTAATTAGACAACTCATCATTCTTCTTGTAGCCAATACTGACAATTAATTAGTCCCCATGGGACACCTCAGCTCTAATTCTCAAATGACACTCATATTATTATTAGCCCTCACAACTTTCACTTCACTAAATTTGGTCACATCACAGATTATTACCACGCCCTGCACGACCTCTATGATTAACACTATCACCCCTTGTGCCAACTTCATCACAGGAAGCATTAACAATGGTTTAACTCCATCAGCTACGTGCTGTGATTCATTTCTGTCTTTGATAACCACTAGTGTGGATTGTGCTTGCCTTCTAGTATCAGCTAATGTTCCATTGCAAATACCCGTTAATAGACTTCTTGCTCTCTTCCTTCCACAAGCATGCAACGTGGGTCAAATGCCTGCACTGTGCAAAGGTGCAATTAATTGTGTTCTATTGAACTTGCAACTAAAAATGGCTACAAATTTTGATGACCTTTTCACATTTGCTTTTCCTAAGAAAACCATTGGATATCTAATGTAATAGCAATTTTGTAAATTGCAGCCTCTGGTTCTCCTTTACCGGCTCCAGGTATTGATTAATTTATTATAATGTTGCTTTCATATTTTATAATCGTAGACAGTTCAATATTTTTACTTTTTTTTTTGCTGAATATATTTTACTTCTCCTGAAGAAATATGCTAATTATGACGGAATCCAATTTGCTAAAGCATTCTTTAAAAATATATGTCTTAGGTTGGCTGAGTTTGAAAAAAAAATATTTAAATAAAATAAATGGAATCAAATTCAGTATTATTTTTTTACAAATAATTATTTATAGACAGTCAAAATCAAATTAGATTGGTTGGGGGACATGTATATTTATCCAGTTAACCTTTTTACCAATCGTTAAGAAAATTAAAAAAATAATTAAGAAAAATGAATAATAATGCTTAAAAAATGAGAGTTCAAGTTTAGTCAAGTTAAACAAAGTTTAAAATTTGTTCAATGAGAGACCTGACACAAATCAATCTTATTATTATTATTACTTTACTTATTTTATTCAATTTAAGTTGAATACCACAATCATTTAACACTTATTGAAGTTTTTAGTACATGTGTTGGGATGATATTTTTTTAAAATCCTATCAAAAAATAAGTAATAATATATATATATATAACAAAAAAACTAAATATGCATTTTATTTTTTGAAACAATTTTGTTTGCAGGCCCAGCTCTACTTGGATCAAATGACCAAATTCCTCCGCCTATTGCTTTTTCTCCTTTAAGCCCACAAGGTAACTAAATTTACTTAAAAAGTTTTAAATATTAATAATTAGAAAGAATTGTAAATATTGAACGAATGGAAATAAAATAAATACGCGTTGCAATTTTTATTGGGTACAAAAGAAAATATGACAATTAAGAAGTATTAAAAGGCCACTTTCTTCCTCAATCTTTATTCAACATTTTCTTCACTTCTCCCTCAGCTAATTGTTGAAATAAAAGAAAAAACCTGCTAATCTTCCATTAAAATTTAGACAAAATAATGGGAAATTAATTTATCTAATATGGATGCAGTTTCTAACACCATTTTCGAAGTTGAAGCTCCGAAATCTGAGATTCTAGAACCAGCATTGGCACCAGCATCAGTAGAATCTACACCAATGAAACAGAAGCACTCACGAAAAGTCCAGGAATTAGACAAGTACTTTTGACTCCTTAATTGACAACTACTGCATTGTATCGATATTAATATGGAATTTGGAATCATGGTCCATGCTTCATGTATTGTGTACCTCATATTCAACAGCTAGCGAACACAAAATCTTAAATACTATTGTATTTCTATCAGTTTATATCTTCCCAAATAAATGACTTACATTGCATTGAGCTACATATTATCGTTTAGTTGGATTGTAATTTACGAGTAGTTTGTCACGACTGAAGAAATAGAAGCTGCATTGAACAGGAAAAAAACTACAAGTCTCATAAGCTTAAAATAAACAAAATCAAATAGTTTCAGTTAAAAATTAAAATTAAAAAAATAATAATTAAACAGTTTTAATTTTAAAAATACAAGTCTGATAAGCTTAGAAAAAACAGAAGAAAAGTTAACTAAACCTGACATGACACCCCTGGATTTGAACGAGGTTGACTGAACCGGGTTAGGTTAGCCGCAGATTGAAGGTTCGGTTTTTACTCCAATAAGTATAAGATACGTCCTGCTCCCGCGAAACTCATTTTCTGTTTATTCTCTTTCTCTATCTCTATTCAATTGAACCTTGCATTTGTTTTGCCAGCATCCAGGTTTGTGCTTTCTCTATCATTTCATTTAATTTAAGCTATGTATGTACGGCTGAAGAAAAGATGGATTCCTCTCTTTTTTTGGGTGCAGAAACATCCTATATGGGTTGGAAAGCAGCTGAGAAACTCATTAGGCACTGGAAAATTCTCAGAGGGGATAATGTACGTGAGCCAATTCAAACCACCATATGTTTGTCTCTGTGCTCTTTATTAATTTCACTTTTTTTTTTATAATTTTAGTCTCACAGTCACACATGTATTCATTTAACAGGTTATGATAACAAGGGGCAAAGGTAAGGGTGAGACAGGGATTATAAAGCGTGTCATTCGCTCTCAAAATCGTGTCATTGTTGAGGGTAAAAATCTGGTAAGATATTATCATCACTATTTGGTCCTTCTGTTTTTCTAATGCCCTATCTTCTGTAGCTTTTGTTTTCAATACCACTGTCAGTGTGTCTTGCATCAGAATATTAATCGGTTGTCAGTGACATTGAGCATTTGATTGTGTAAATTTTCCTGTTAGATTTCTCACTCCTATGCCTTTTTCCATCCTCTTTATAGGTAAAGAAGCATATCAAGCAAGGGCAAGGTCATGAAGGGGGCATCTTTACAGTGGAAGCCCCACTGCATGCCTCCAATGTACAAGTTCTTGACCCAGTGACAGGGTATGTACATGTTCAGATATTGAACTGGTGATTGCATCTCCAAACGGGATAACATGTATGTAAGTAAGAGTAACCAACTTTTACTTGTGCAGCAAGCCTTGCAAGGTTGGAGTTAAATATCTTGAAGATGGTATTAAAGTCAGAGTGTCCAGAGGAATAGGAGCATCAGGCTCCATAGTCCCTCGTCCCGAGATCTTAATGATAAGAACTACCCCAAGACCTACAGTCCGTACGTATCTAACAAGCTTATGTTTTTTCCTTGTATGAGTTGTTGATAAAACATGGCCAGAGCCAATAGAGAATTGAGAAAAAGTGAGAGACATAAAATGAACTTGAATTATGAGAAAGGTGTGGGAAACAAACAAGCCCATAATGTGGCTTATATAATATATAGATATGGACTAGAGTGAGTAACGAATCACTAACTAATTACATGTGCATATGTACCTAATTAGATGATTCGTCAAACAAAGCATTGTGATAGATAGTTGATTTTTCTCAATTAATTCTAAGATGTACTGCTTATATTCTTCGCGACATGTCTGTTGACATACGTTGTTATCCATAACCTTGTTATTATACCTAATGTTAAAAAAAGAAGAGTCTCCTTGCACTTTAGAGACATTCTTTAAACTGACTTGACCTTATTGAAATACATAATTCTAGTTACCAACATAGCACCACACCATAAAAAGAAAGATTTTTAAAGGGTAGATTGATTGTTGAATAATTTTAATCATCAAAGGTTTAAGATTTATTAAGTGCTTTCCATTGTCTTAAAATATTGCTTCTAGGACTAGGATGTGTATTGGTTGCATGAGTTCCCCCCCCTTCGTATCAACTAAAGCATGTTGGACTTGCACCCATATGCAGAAACTCCTATAAAAAAAACTTCATTTGTAAGGTATAATAAGTGTATATATAACATTGTAAGTTGTCAATCAGAGTAATTTGGATTGATGGATATTTAAGTCTTCTATAATATTCCATGTAGAGCCAGAAGCCAGGTTCAAAGGAATAGGTAATTCACATGAATTCATTCTCTTGTTTCTATACAGCTATTTTTCCATCTTAGTGTTGCAGGAAACTACTTCAGTTGTTGTAGATGTGCAAAACTTGTATGGATATATATATTGTTCAGTGTTGGAAACCCATGTTTTCTTAATTCACAGAGATACATTTAAACTTTTTTTAGAAACTTGCTTAGTATCTTATCCTGTTTGTTATTCATTTTTGGCAGTTGGTCCTAAAGATACTCTATGAATCTTGTGCTAGAAAAGACTTATGATGCTAAAACAGGACGGGGCATGCCGGAACTTTAAGGAGACGTTGCCCTGTTCCACTTCAAATTAGGTAACTGCTATCGTGATGAACAAAAATTTGGTGCGAGTTTATCACCTTGCCCTTTGCCATGATTCAATTAAAAGCGTGTTTGGACTTTGGAACCACATTCTAACACCACTCTGTGATGGGTTAGACGCAAAATCTTGACTGGGTAGTGTTTAACGTGTATCTGTGTGAACACAGTTACAAACACATTCCTTGTTTATTGTTACCATGCCTAGGAGTTGAATCATTTGTAACTTTACCAATTTAGACATTACTACTAGCATTCTTTTCCCTATTCAAGTTGATGTTGGCTCCAGTTAGTGATGGTCATTTCACTCCATAAACTTCAATTGTTAAATGAGTGAAAGAGGAACCTGTTCGATTGTTATGTTTTATTAATTGGGTTCGACCATATTAGTGTTTGATTTGAGCTATAGATAGTTTTTTCCCCAAAAGTTCAGTCTTCTCACATGTCAGATTCATGGGTTGGTACTCTTTTCATCCAGTTCCAACAGACTTGCTGTTCGAACTACGAAGTCAGTCTTACTTATTAGGTAACATGTGGGTTTTGGTGTTTGATGGACCTAGAATACTGTTTGTAGCTAAACGTATCTTATCTTATAGGGCCTAAAAAGTAAAATTGGTTATCACATTTGGAAAAAAGAAATAATCTAGGCCCACTGGCACACTGAGAAACGTTTTTAATGAATAATTTAATAGTTTTTTTTTTTAAAAAACAAAATCTTGATAAAAATAATGGAGTTTTTAAAATTATTACAACAATCTGTTTTTCTAAGGTTTTTTAATAGTTCAGATAATTCATAGCTTAAAGCAATACGACATGGTTAGGAAGCATAAAAAAATACGACATTGTTAGGAATCTTTTTTTTATTATGTCTGACATAATTTTTTAAATGTTTTGCTTCATATGAATTGAACAGTGCTTCATATGAACTTATACACTCATTATATTTTTTAACCTTTTAAATGATTTTTAAAAAATGACCTAAAGTTTAGAAGTCTTGTGATTGAGATGCAATCTTATTTTGCCTTTTTATACTTTCACTATCGCTTCATATGATTTATCATTTTTTTTTCTCTTTATTCAAAACCGTATGACGTTTTCTATTTTTTGAGGAGGAAAACCCTATGGCGTTGATCGGGGTCTTTTTAAATCTTTTTCTCACGCTCAAAAGTGAAAAACTATTGCTCACTTTCACCTCACGCTCAAAAGTGAAAAACTATTGCTCACTTTCACCTCACGCTCAAAAGTGAAAAAATATTGTTCACTTTCACCTCACGCTAGCCTTCCGCTGATGGGTTGTGCACACACTTTTATTTGATTTTCCCCCACATTTAATGAGGTGCATCATCAGTCAGAGAAATATTTAAAAAAAGATAAATACGATAAAGAATACGATGAGAAAGAAACCTCACACAATGAATAGACTTTTCCTTAGAAATAAAGAAAATAATTATCTTTTATTTTTTTACATTATATTTATATTTTTTCTATCACTTTCGCTATTGACATATGAGTGTACCACGAATCTTTTTTTTTTAAAATGTGATAACAAATATTAATTATATTCATGCATTTGTTTTCTCTATCTTTCATCTTCTATTTAATCTTATATTATTAATAATTAATTTTTAGATTTTATAGCTGATGATTAATATTAAAGAGATATAAATAAATAAAAATAATTAATTTTATATTAAAATTTAAAATAATAATTATTTTGAGATAATTTTTTTAAGATAACGATTATAATGAAACTGAAATGGGTTTTATGTGTACGTGTCTACTAACATGGTGTCTCTCCATCATTTTCGTAAGAAAGAACATTATAGGAGTATGAAAAAAGCAAAAGTTTTGTCTGTTTATGGTTTTGTGTATACGCATGCACGCCCACCCAGCTCTACTTGGCAGCAATTACCCGTCTTGCTTGCTACTTACGAGACACGTACATTAACACTTGTCCTAGCTAGTGCATGCAATTGCCACCCCATTCTTCACTCCTCCCTTTTCCTTCTATTTATATTTATATATAAACAAACACAATGCATCATCTCAAAGAAATTAAGAGTGAGTTTGTTGTTCCTCACTGACCAAGCCATGGCGATGAGAACCAAACTTTCTTTAGCTATCTTTTTCTTTTTTCTTTTAGCCTTATTTTCAAACCTAGCCTTGGGCAGATGTAAAGAAACCGAAGTAGAAGAAGAAGACCCTGAGCTCGTAACATGCAAACACCAGTGCCAACAGCAACAGCAATACACTGAGGGTGACAAGCGGGTATGCTTGCAAAGATGTGACAGGTATCATCGTATGAAGCAAGAGCTAGAGAAACAAATCCAAGAGGAAACTAGTGAGAAGAAAGAGGAGGAAAGCCGTGAAAGGGAAGAAGAACAACAAGAGCAGCATGAGGAACAAGATGAAAATCCCTACGTTTTTGAGGAAGATAAGGATTTTGAGACCAGAGTCGAAACTGAAGGTGGCAGAATTCGGGTTCTCAAGAAGTTCACTGAAAAATCCAAGCTTCTTCGGGGCATTGAGAACTTCCGTTTGGCCATTTTGGAAGCTAGAGCACACACGTTCGTGTCTCCTCGCCACTTTGATTCCGAGGTTGTTTTGTTCAACATGAAGGGTACGTAAATTTATAATAAACAAAAAATATATTCTTTTTAGTTTAAGATATTTACATACGAGTTTTGAGTTTAATTAACGTTTATGAGTTTTGAATTTAATGTTCACGTATTTACTAATCATATAAAATAATTTTATATTTTTATTGAATCATATAACTTTTAAAATAATTATTATAAAAATTAACAAACTTATCTTATAAATAACTTATAAAAATGTTATAATTAGACGAAGATCTAGAATTATTTTACATTGTAGTTTCTCTTATATATATATATATATATATATATATATATATATATATATAATATTAATTTATTGATGCTTTTTTATTAATTTGTTGGTGATTCACACATTGCTGTTGATGCTGTACAATTTTGTGAAATTTCCTTCCTTCATTTGTTATATTTCTATTTATTTACTAGGGCGAGCTGTACTTGGGCTGGTGAGTGAAAGTGAAACAGAAAAAATTACCATTGAACCTGGGGACATGATACACATACCAGCTGGCACCCCACTGTACATCGTTAACAGAGATGAGAATGATAAGCTCTTCCTTGCCATGCTCCATATACCTGTCTCTACTCCTGGAAAATTTGAGGTAATTGCTTCTAATTATATATACTTAAAGATTATTAAGTTTTTGGTAACATCAAAAAGTTGAGAGAACCAGACCAGACCAAACAAAGTTTTGATCATTAATTAAAAATCAAATTTCAAAATCTTTAGAAACTAAACACTTAGTTAATCCTAAACTTAATTCAGATTGAGTAAATCAATACTCACAATTGAGTTCACATGTTAACTAATTAAACCAAGTAGCTAGACGATGGTATATACGATATAGTTGAATATTATATTTTATACTGATCGAAGGAAATTGTGGTGTAGGAATTTTTCGGGCCTGGAGGACAAGATCCTGAATCGGTCCTCTCAGCATTCAGCTGGAATGTGCTGCAAGCTGCGCTCCAAGTATATAGACCATTAATTTCTAGCTATCGTGCATCAATATTATATCATAGTATAAAGTAACATTAAATGCTACTAATTTGGCTCGTCAATTTCATTAACTTGGTTTCTTTTATCTTGTACCAAAATGGAAAATAATTACAGACCCCAAAAGGAAAGTTAGAAAGGCTTTTTGATCAACAGAACGAGGGAAGTATTTTCGAAATAAGCAGAGAACAGGTGCGTGCGTTGGCCCCTACCAAAAAAAGCTCTTGGTGGCCATTCGGTGGCGAATCCAAGCCTCAATTCAATATTTTCAGCAAGCATCCCACTATCTCCAACGGATATGGTCGTTTAACTGAAGTTGGTCCTGATGATGATGAAAAGAGTTGGCTTCAAAGACTCAATCTCATGCTTACCTTTACCAACATCACCCAGGTATGTTATCAACACGCTTATCTTAACTTTTTTTTTTATTTATCTCATTAACTGATGAGTAAATTAGTAGTTTTTGAACTGTTATCAACTCTAATGTAGAGTAAGTTTATTAATATTCAAACAATAATTCTCTTAATTGGTTGTCTTTTTTTTTATCAGTACAGTTTGGTTTATATCTTGGTTGTGATCTATAGTACATAGAACTTAAATTCTTGGTAATTTTTCATGAAAAAAACAGTACATGTATATACAGTGTAAAGATCATTTACATTATCAAACAATAAGATATTGTTGAATGGTAGTCTTTTTGGCTTTATCATAATTAAAATTTTCTTAACATGAAAACATGCCTTGTGACTGATAACAGTATATTATTTCAATAAGATATTGTCATGGATGGTAGCCAGTTTTTTCTTACTTTTATGATAATTAACTTATTCTTTAACATGATAACATGATCTGTGGCTGATTGAGAGTTTAAAATTTACTGCATAGATTTGAACTCAATTCTTAATAATGATTTGCATGTTCTCCTATAATTAAATAGGGATCTATGAGTACTATTCACTACAACTCACATGCAACGAAGATAGCACTGGTACTCGATGGCAGAGGGCATCTTCAAATATCATGTCCACACATGTCATCAAGGTCGTCACACTCGAAGCATGATAAGAGTAGCCCTTCATACCATAGAATCAGTTCCGATTTGAAGCCTCGAATGGTGTTTGTTGTCCCTCCCGGTCATCCCTTCGTCACCATAGCTTCCAATAAAGAGAATCTCCTCATGATTTGCTTCGAGGTTAACGCTCGAGACAACAAGAAGTTTACATTTGCAGGTAGTCACACAAACATATAAATCCTTAATTATGCCATGCATAAATTTTTTTTATGCATGCATGTTCATTTGGTTTTAAATTAGTTTATTGCAAAGTTGAAGCTAGTTATTATATATTGTGTGATGATCATGAGTGTGAAACAGGGAAGGACAACATTGTGAGTTCTCTGGACAACGTTGCTAAGGAGCTTGCCTTTAACTATCCTTCTGAGATGGTGAACGGAGTATTCGACAGAAAGGAGAGTTTCTTTTTCCCTTTTGAGTTGCCGAGAGAGGAGCGCGGTCGTCGCGCTGATGCGTGAAAGGTTTAGAGCAATCAAGAAAAGGTGTGCATGTGGCTGAAGATTACGGGGAATGTATTAAGCTTGAGAGACTCTTTAAATTAAATTTTCTGTATTTTGTGTTATATGTTAGTAGTTCTTTAAATTAGCCAGATGGAGTTTATGTGTATGTAAATGCAGGGATGCTAATGGAATAAAATGGCCACTTGTATTGCTGGCTATCTCTTATGGTAGCATAATAAGACGTAAACTGGTTTTTTGCCCCAAGTCTAAATTCCTTAAATCATGAATACTTACATAAGAAAAGAAAAAAGAAAAAAAAAATAGAATAACTTTCATTATAAGTTAAAAGTGGAACTTTTGATATTAGTTTTTTTAAAATGATTTTTAATTTATGCATATTTTAATTTTAGTTTATAAAAAAATTTATTTTATTTCTTTTTCATAGGTGTTATAAATAATTTTATCTAATTAATCACAATTTAATTCTTGTAAAAAATTCATAGGTGTTATAAGATCCTACAATGTTCTATTATTTTCTGAAATTCTATTATTTTTTGAAAAATTTCATGTTTGTTTTGAATGTGTCCAAAATTTTCTTTGCATTTGGTGGAAATAGTGTGAGCTAAGATTAATCTCTAGTTCTATGGATACTCGTGATTTCCGATATAAGATAAAAAAAAAATGTTTCCAACGTAGGCTCCTCAATATCAGACAATACTTAATATTATTATTTCACATTATATATTCCATTTAATAAGAAATGCTAATCTATCCATACAAATATTACATTTTTATATCTCTATTTTAAAGAATTAAGATTACAACAATTGTTTGGGAAAACTATACGCTAATTAAGATTTTTTTTTTTCAATCCTCTCGTACTACTAATCTTTTCCCTTAAAAATAATAACGCTTGTTTATGTATGGTTATTTTATTAATTTATTGTTTTTAAAATTAGAAATAAAAGGAAATTACCAAATAAAGAAAATATCATTATCATTGGAGTAGAAAATATCATAGGAGTTAAAAAAATAATCTCCGACTGTAGTTCCGAATTGGGTTGTTGAGAACCAGCTTTAGTTTGTAGAGATTATGGTTTAACCCGAACCATTTACAATTTTACGCCAGATTCACGTACATGGTGATGGAAAAAGTATTGTCAAGCTCCTTCTAATTAAACGAGTTTTGTTATGTACTGCATTATTACTTTGGGGGTAGTAGCTACTTGTATGACGGCAGTGCCATATCTCTTTACATCATTTAAAATAAATAAATTACTTTTTGTGTGCAAACTAAAATACTAAGTTGAAACTTATAAGCAAGACAAAATTGGCCAATATACAATGAATTTAAGTTTTCGATTACTTTATATAAGAATTTCTATATATAATAGAAATAGGTTTTTATATATTGTGTACTATTATATTTTTGGCATTCCCTATTATATACAACAAAAATCTATCTCCATTGTATATGTTTACCCTACTATATAATGAAAATTAAATGAGTATCAGTTATGTATATAATGCACATATAATATATATTATAAAATAACTACAAATATTAAAATATATAATTTAATAAAACTCGTGCATCACGGCATTTAAAATCTAAGTTAATATGTATAATTCTGTGTGCCTCCCTTTTCCTAGGAAACAGTAATATGAAGAAATGAGTGTCTTGCTTGCTGTTGCTGGTTATGAGACACGTACGTTAACACTCGTCCAAGTGCGCAGCATTCTGCATGCAATCCTATATTCCTTTCAATAATAATACACAAACAATGACTTATTTTATATATCACACTGTTAAGACCTTTTAATTTTTATATTTTTTTTCTATCACACTATAAATTATATAATATTTATATTTTTTAAGTGGAGATATTTTAATAATATTTTATACACTCAACTAATAATTTTTTCATTTTTTATATTTTTTCTTCCTATATCCTATCCTATCAAATTATTTATCGTATCAATATTTACCTCTTTTTTCTCAAGTTATCGATTGGTGTTAAGTGTCAAAAATAAATTTTTCATATTGCTGTATTTTTTTTTTCTATCTCTATATATCTTATAACATAATGGGTATCCTATGAAACATTTTTAACATTCCTTTTTTCTTTCCGGTCATTTAAATAACACAGTGCATGCATGCCCTCTTACATGTCAAAGAAATTAAGAAAGAGCGAACACGCCATGGCGATGATGAGAGCCAAAGCTTTCTTTAGCTATCTTCCTCTTCTTCCTTTTAGCCTTGGGCACAAAGAGGTAGAAGAGCTCAAAACGTGTAAAAACCAGTGCCAACAGCAACAGCAATATACTGAGAGCGACATGCGGATATGCATGCAAAGCTGTGACATGTATCATCGTATGAAGAAAGAGCCTGAGATGGAGGGAAAGGTAATCTTCATCAGTAGTAGGTGTTAGGGAAAAGAGTACACCAGGAGATTCTCAAAGGGATTCAGGTCGATCAAAGGAAGGGGAGTGGATTTTTTTTGGGGGGTAATTTTGGAAAAATAAAATAAAATGGGAGTGTATTAAGAAATTGGGAGAATGGTATAGCAAATGCCGAATGTTATTTTGTCTTCCCTAATGGGACTAGGCGGGCCTTCTCACGTTATTGGGCCTACCAGTAGTTTGGGTTGTATACTGTCTTCTTTGATGATACAGACTACTAATCAAGGATAGTACTTTAATTAAGATTTTTTTTTCTTCTATCAATCCTCTCATTCTACTAATCTTTCAACTTAAAATAATATAGTGCTTGTTCATGTATGTTTATTTTACTATTATTTTAATTGCAAATAAGAAAAAATACCAAATAAATAAAATTAATTACCAAAGAGTAATCTTTTTTTTAATCTGAGCTAGACCCTTAGTTACCAGATTAATCTATTATGAGTAATTTATTTCGGCAATATGACTGGTATACAAAATTTTATTAAAATGTCTTCTTAATTAACTTGTAATTAATGTGCATACTTCTGAAACTTCAAACTAAACGTACTTAAAAATAATTTTGCATTCCAATTGAATTACACAATCATAAAGTCCTAATTTAGCACCATTTTTAACAGGGAATCGACGTCTTGCTTCTTACATTTAGTTCGTAATTTACTATGCCTTGGTAGTAATTTATTAGTACTACATGCTTTGTCCTTCATTTTTGTTATTAATTTGGTGCTTAAATTGGCAAGTTACGACAATCTTTGGATTTTAACGATCACAAGCCTATAAACACTTGATGATGTCATGAAGCAATTGCATGCTTTTTTGTAGCGCTGCCGTGAGTGAAGCACAGATTACCACAGAACAGATGATGACACCAATGCCACTTAATTTCATCCGCCATCACAAGCACCGCAGCATTGACTTCCAAGCTATAAGCCTTTCCTCCCTCCCTATACCTAACCTATGCACGCTTAGGCTTCTTCTTTTTTTGGATCTTGTTGAGTAATATTTATTGTTTAAGGACACTGTTAAAGAATCATAATATATATATATATATACACACATTATGTAGCTAATAATACATGTAAAATAGATTAATTAATTAAAAAATACAAATAAAAATGGGATTTAATAAAAAAATAACAAGTAATTTATATTGATATAATTATTTAATTATTTAGTTTTTAGTTTTACTTGGGTATCAAATTAATGATACTAATAATTTTACTTAACTAGTTAATCGTGTAGAATTACTAGCACCATATGTTACATGAGTTTTCAAAATTTTAATAATTTCTCTGCAATGCACTTTTACTCTGTTTTTTCATTCTCTTATTTTCCCTCTCTTATAGTAGTAAGATTTACTAGTACTCTCAACAAAAAAAAATTGTGAAATTTGATGCTATCATAAGTTTAAGACATTATGATAATGGCTCATACACTGACGTAATTGTGTAAATAAAGGAATAGGATTCAAGTCTTCTACAGTTAAAAAAAAAAATCAAGTCTTTTCCAGTCCTCTTGTCTCCCCCTTTTTAATTGGGGGCAGGAAACGGTCGGGTAATTTCAATTTGCAAATAAATAATAAATGCATGTAACGAACATACTATTTTTTTTTTACAGTGAACATATATATACTGTTTAGCATTATGTATATATTTTTAATTTAATACTATATTATTTTAGGTTCAATCCAAATCCACATAACCAATGTAGAATAGAATGCATGGCAGGAAGGACGTTGATTTGGAGGGAATCGATGGATCCATAAACTACAAATATGAAACCAAAAGATAGACGTAACTTCCACGGCCTTCACGGATGAATTTAAATAATCGATGTCTTACGTACATTCTTTAATTAATCAACCCACGTTGTGATTTTGAATTAATGTGAATAACAAGAGAAGAGAAGCTAGCAAGAGGGACAAAAAAGCAAGAAAATAAAGGACTTTGCTCCATAATAGTAACAGTACTTGCTGAATACAGTAACTCAGAATAGAAAAAACCTGCACGGAGGAAAACACGAGAGAGGTTCAGCTCCATGCACGTGGCTGCAGCAAATAATGGATCATGGAAGCGGCAAAATCAACAGTGATCCTACGCCAACCATGATATCATCACTCCAACATATAGATATATATTCATACGTACCAAATTCAACTGAGTCAGTCTCTGCATTCACCAGTCTGCACTGAACACTGCTAGTATATAACCGGTGAAGTGAATTCATGTAGGACCATATATATAGGGTTTAATAAATGAAATTTAATATTTCACATTGCCTTGTTGACTCTACCCAAATTAATTATCAACCCCCAATCCTCGTTTGGCCTCTTGTCTTGTGAACATTTAACATCATTAATTAAGTTCTTATTCTTGCCAGTTGCCACTATACAAGATACCTTGTTTAACAAGCAAAAACAATCAGAGATTTATTAATATTTAATATTATATGATAGTAGTGATGGCCTAATCGCGACATCACCTTATACATTTAACCATAATGTAACGACCAATAAATTCGTTACACCTATATACATTTTCATTGTCTTATTATGGTCCATGCCTAGCTAGCTAGACCTAGCTAGCTTGCGTATCCTGTCTCGTTATTTGGTCATTCTCTTGCTGATGAGATACATATTCATACCTATCATCTGTTTTGGATTTTGCTGTTTTGATGCTACTTCTACAGGACAGACACTTTTACTAAGCTCCAGTGAACAACATGTACAATCCTAGAAATTAAGGAGTCACAGGTCGAGAAGAACCGGAAATTCCCTTGCACGTTGCCTTGCAAAGAATATAATGCCCGTGTTAAAAAAACATAAAAATAAAAACTTGATCGTTGATGCTGAAAACTCGTGAAAGAATCTGCAAATAGATGATTAGAGAGAAAGTGAGAAATGACGAAAAAGAAGGAAGGAAGCTTTCTTTTTCTTTTGCATATATATATATATGAGTGTATGGTGCTTTTAATTTTTGTTGTTGAACTAGATTGGATGATGGCATTGGCGTGAGGTAGGAGTGGAGTAGTACTGGTCAGATCAGATCTAGCTAGCTTTTGTTTTGACGCCTTCCAAAGCCAATGAACTTTTATCATAGCCCTTTGTGCAACTTTCAAGCGTGCGTCAATATTGTCAGATATCAGAATTCTCTCTCTGCAAAATGTGTCTGTCTCTCCCTATGAAACTTACAACCTTACTACTATAACATTCGAAAATTTGAACATCATCATCATTTACCACTTAACCAAAACGTTTACATTTGAGACGCCAGAGAACTTTTGAGATCAGCATCTCTTTTCGCTTTTTGAGAGCTTAAAAACTGATCAAAATGAACTTAATTGTTTGAACTCAGTTAATTTTAGCCCTAATATTAATTCCTTAACGTGAGATCAAAAGAGACCATTTACTTAAAATTTGTGTTAATTATTTAACTGAATTTCAACGTAATTTTTTATAAATTATGTAAATCCAAACATACCCCCATGGGCTTATACTCTGTTAAATATATAGAACTTGTTTAGGTATTAGTGCACTAAAGTTATTTGATTAATTTAAAACTCTGATTGTCATCGTACATGGTCATTAGACAATCTATTTTAAAAAAAATTATATGTATGCTTTATTTGAGATAATTCTGTTTGATCAAATAAAATTATTATAAAAATTATTTCTTCAAATATTTAACACAATTACATGTTTAAACTCAAATATAAAATTCTATACTAATCTAAAACATCTTCTCAAGTCAATCGATTTACTTATACATAGTATAAATCTTTTGCACGTACATATATATTGGCACTTGATATCGGATGATATATATAAATCAATAGCATATTATTATCAGTTAAAATTGTGACATAATGGTTAAAAATAATGATATAATCATGATCCTGGAAGCCAAACGTTTGGCATTAGGTCATGATTCTGAAGATATATAGCTAGGCTCTTTCATGATTCATGATGAGTGCCCCACTGTCCTATATATGGGTAATTGGTTATCGACTATCGATATCGAATATCAAGTCCAATGCGAATGCAATTGAAAGTTGCAAGTAAGACTCTCTCTTTTGTGGAAGCACTTGTCAATTTGGCAATTATGATTAAGTGGTCCACTCCAAAAAGGCCAAACTCCTACTGATGCATGTTGAAGTGCACACAACCCTATCCCTCGCATGCATTACGCATAGCCAATAAAAGTGAGTCTAAACATTTATCATTGAAATTGTAAAGCATATGTAAAAGGGCTGCATCTACAGTTCCACTCAAGCCTTTCTTAGATTTCGTTTTCTGTTTTTTTTTTTAACCGCAATATAATATTAATCTTCTGTGTACGTTTTTGAGATTTTTTTTTATAGACTATGTGTTCCTCAAATAAACTTGTTCGAGTTAAATAAAATTATTATAAATTATAAAATTTTGACACCAATTTTGAGCAATTAATTTGATTTTATAATTAAAATTCAAATTTGAGATTACCGTTTAAATAACATTATTCTGTTAATTGATTCACATAAGCCATAGTTTCGTAGATTTAATTTATTTGGGTAACCACTATCCCGGTCTTTCAATATGTATTTTGCTAGTGTTGAAAACTAGTCTTTTTTTCATATAGTATGTATTGTTAATTGAACTATATACTTGAATCTTTGAATTTTAATTATTAAAATCCACTGTATATATAAATTCATTCAAGAATCACCACCAAATATTAAACCAGATCATTCCATTTTTCTATTACGTCACTTGCTAAACTTGGTTGTCAACAACATTGAGGATCAAAGATTCAGGCAAACACAGTGACAGCGTAAGCAAGCAAGCATGGGAATGGGGATGGGATGATCAGGACCCCAATGGAGCTGACGTGAATTCATCATACATTTTCCAACCAATTATTGAGGGAATTGATTACAGCATTCGTATTTTGTGTTTGAATTTTTCTTAATTAACAATTATAAAGAGTACGCGGTTAATGAATTGTGGTATTATTGAATAAAAAGTATGATATTTGATGAAAAAGTTAATTTTAAATGTACTAAGTATTTCATTTCAATTTATATAGTTTTTCTTTTTTATTCTTTAACAAATGTTCAAAACGCATTTGTTCACAAATTAAAATCGCTTTTTTTGATTAATTGTTTTACGAAAATTCATGAAACTTGGAGATTGATGGATATATATCGTATGACATCATTAATTATGGACGTGTTAGGTGTTTTGTCAATATTTATCCATTTATGACAATGATTTAATTCACGATATTTAAAAGCAAAAACTCCTTTATGTTTTTCAATTGTTCAGCTTTAATATAATTTATGTACAGGACGTCATTCGTAGTTGAGTTGGTATGATTATTTTTGTACTATGTAGCATTCGTCTTTATATAACCGTTACTGTCAAGCACAACTACACCAACTTACTTATCATGGTTAATATAGGCAATAATTAACTCGCTCGAAAGTCCTAACTCATTTTCCTCCACTCCTATCCCCTCTATAGAGTATAATCTCTTTACCTCTATCTGGTGTGCCAGCATACTCGTACTGTTAATATATGATAGTATTAATTACTTTAATTTTTAACACCACAAAAGTATATATAGTAGTTACTTTTAGCAACTGAAAAATTAATTGTTGAATAGGAAATGGTGAATGAGTAAGGCAACATGAGGCAGATCGATTAAGGACCATTTAGCCCAGTGGGGTTGTATTGTACTCCAAGATATAGTGGCCAAGCCTTGGTAGGGCCAGAGGAAGAGGGAAACTGATGAAGTAGGTGAACAATTCAATTACTTACATGAAAAGTGCAACTCTCTTACGAGTTGGTTCTATGCATTATGTTTCAAGCCATCTTCATCATGGGAACCAACCTTCGTATTGTGGGAGAAATATATATAGGACACGATTCACGTGATTTACACCTACCAACTTTGAATCCTTGATCCATGAAAATCCGGCCATTAATTATTATTATTATTATTTTATATAAGAGATTTTTATATTAAAATTGGATTTAAATTAATACAAAAATAATAATTTAAGGGGAAACATTATTCTTCTTCTGAAAAGTATTTTAGCCATACTATTAGTTGATGTATATGTGACATTGAGTTCTTTTTTTGATAGAAATAACTTGTTAAACTGAAATAATCTATAGCCTTTGATCCATTAACTCGGTGATACACTAAACTCTGTTATAATTTGAAAGCTCTATTCGCGATGCTCTAGTTAATATACTAATGTGAAGATTTGTAAGAGTTAAGAAAATAAGGAATTGAATCTTCAAATACGACAAATTGATCGGTCGTATTAAGTAAATTATATTTTTATGACGATGGATAAATTTATCAATTACCAAAAAATCAAAATTATTTGAGCAATACATATTAGTTGGAAGAAATAATGCTTAAAGGCTAATATTGAAAAGAAATAAAAATAGCTATAACAACTTTTTCAAAATTTAAAAAACAAATAGGACAAGTTATAATTTGAAGTTGTAGTTTAAATCCACGAATTTACTGCATAAAAAAATCCACGAATTTAGATTAGAATCAATTTCATTATTCAAAACTCCTTTATCTAAATTAGAAATTATAACTGAGTGGATGCCACTCAGATAAATAATACATATTAATTTTATAAGAGAAGATCTAAATTTAGTTATGACATAATACATTCTCACAAAGGGACGAAGAATTTTAAATGTGACTAAATCATAATGATTAGTCTCATAATAAGTCAAAAGAATTGAAATTTATAAAAATACCTTAGGGTATGACTGGAAATAAATAAAAAATAGAATTTCTAATTCTTCAAACAATTAGAATTTATTAAGTAATCAGAATGAAGATTATTAAAAACGTATAATTACGATGTTATATTCATAAATACACCACAATCACAATAATCAATTCTAATTCTAGTTTGGGTTCAAATTTCTCAATTTTTTGTGTGCATTGTCTGTGGCTGTAAACTGTCAGTAGTACATGACTTGAAAGAATATAAATAATTATTATTGAAAAAATAACACAAATTAAGTGAGGATAAATTAAAATTGAAAAAATCAATAATATTACAAAAGGACAAATAATTATAAAAAAAAAATCTTCAACAACAAATAATATGAACCCAAGATCAGAGTAAAAAGAAACAGACGGAAAAATTAAAACAAAAGAAACACAACTGCACATAAATTAATGTAGGAGAAGTAAAATAGCAATTAAATCTAAATAAAAGATATATAGTACTACTAGTAGTAGTATCTTAAAATGAGGGAGTAATTAAAGGAAGATAAGAATGGTGAGATAGTATCTTGCTTTGAAGTTTTTGGAAATGAGAGCCCCTTTAGGCCCCTTCTTTGGCATCTGTATTGTATAGACTCGCTATTTTCTTCTTGTCCGTCAAAAGCATATTGTTTGCTTCGCGAAATAGAAACATGTGTCAACTGTCAACCCCTTGTCCCCACTAGAAATTTGTGTCCCCTGTTACCCCCATTACATTACTCAGCCCATTATTAATTTTTTGGTCTAAAAATACAGTGAAATTATTAAGTTTTAAGGCGAAGCATTTTATCTTATGTCACATTTAGTACTTTAAGTAGAATCAAAACCCTAACTAGCTAGTCTTTTCTTCAGTTACATTAATAGGGGAAAGAATTTTATGAAAATTTTCAAAACATATTTAATGTATGCCTTTGATAGCCAATTTTTTTTAAAATTTCCATGACCAAACAACGTGCCATCCACTTGTGTCCAGAAATAGTTTTTGCAATGCAACGAATGAAAATAGTGTAGCCAAAGCCAAAGGTGAAATAACACATTAACACAAATCGAAAATTAACGTGCCAAAAGCAAGTGATTTAGATTCAAAGAAGGAATAGTTCAAACCACGAAGCACGTCTTATCGATCCGGAGAGTCTGGTAAATAATGTGATGCCGAAAAAAAGTGGGAACATGATATGAAAAAACCCTCAGAGAATCTCATCAAATTTGCCATTTTTCATAACAATATATACAAGTGCCAGGCGACACGTTGCCAGAATGTTTTCAGGTTAAAAGTTTTCTTGTCTTCCTTAGTAAAAAGAAATTCTTATCTAGACTTCATTAGCAGAAAATGTGTACCCTAAATTATTAATATTCATTAATTTGTTATCATTTTGAATACAAAAAATTCTTTTATAAAAACATGTGTATGTAAAAAAAATTATTTACTTAGCAACTATAAATATCAATGACTCATTATAAATATTAACTCTTATGTACCTTATCAATGACTTATTATAATTATGAAAAAAAACTGTTTATGAATATTTCTTTTAACCGATTCCAAACGAAATTAATAATATGGATATATGGAAAAAAAATCTTTATGTAGCTGCGGCAAAGTCAAATCAGAAAAAAAAAATTTCATACATGTTTCTTTAAAACTTCTTACTATTTTTCAATATACTAGTATTTCTTAATTTAGTAATTTTCTATTTCAAAATAATTATTATTCAAAATTATTATATATCCAAATTATAAAAAAAATCCACTACTTATTCTAAATTTTAAAAAATAGCATAATTTACTTAAGTATATTATTATTTCCCTTTAAAATACTGTTATTTCTTTTCATCTCTTTATTTTTAGTTTTTTTTTTGTTACGAAGACTCAAATGTTCTTATTTATGTCTTTTTACAATTTAAGAAAATACTAGTACATAATTGAGGTAATTCATAAATAAATACAATATTAAATATTAATTAAAATTGAGATAAAAATAAATTGATAATATCATAGTTATGATTTTTAATAACTTTTATTTTAATTATTTAATGATTGCTCTTAGGATTAAAAAATATGTTTTAACAACAACAAAATCTTATAAGTACTAGGTCCTAGTTTGGACCGTACAACTCGTGCTGAGATTTCCCACGGAATAAAAGAATCCGTTTATCCCACGCTTCAAACCTGAGGATGACACGTAGGATAGTTAGTTGTGTTGTGAATCACTCTCCGCAACAGAGCGTGTATATTAGAAGAGAGAATTTTGAAAGCCAAGTGGGGTTGGCACAGAAAACCTAGTTTGTATATTTTGTGTAACTAAGTCTAAAACCATTAAGCCTCCATTTTCAGTTAGCAAATAGTTCTTAGTTGTTGTTGCTTTCCCATTACTTATCCAAATTCCAATTTCCGATTCCGAGTCTTCAACACTTCCATTGTTTTTTGGTTTTTCGGTTCCATTTAGGTTGTGGTAAAAAGGTGAAAGTTAGAACCATGATAACCACAGTATCTTTGCCGTCCCTATCTGGACTGCATGTTATATTATTGCCCGATCTATGTTTGTCCTATCAGATTTTTTTTAATATTACTATCGTACTAGTATTAAATAAGAGTTTTTTTTCGATATATTTTAATTTAAGTTATATTTCAAAAGATATTTTAATTAATTTTAATTTTTTATTAGTTAAAAAATTATTTAATTATTCCATAAATAAGTTTTTTTAATAGTTTTTAGTAGTTTTTGAAATAATATTTTTTTAAATGCTAGATTTAACTATTACTTTTATATTTTATTTTATTTTTATCTTTAATATATTTATCAAATTTTTTACTTATTTTTTTAAATAAATTATGATTTCAATATTTTTATTCATTTTACACTTTTCAACTATTATAATCACTAATTTTATTGAACATTTATAATTTAATGAAATCATTTTTAAACTGCCAAAACTAGTTTTGTGACAAATGTTTTATTATAAATGTCCTTGAAAAATTCGAACCCTACCCTTCCCTTCTTCATTTATCATTCTCTAACCACCGGATCAAACCATATGTCTCTGCTATTAAACAAGAGTTTTGTATATAACTTTCATGTTAGGTATCATTATGCTGATAAAAAAAATGTTAGGTATCATTATGAAGTATTTTAAAAAAATAGTAATATTAGCTTTTTTCTTATAATAAGTCACATTAATTAGTTACTCTATAATTTTAATTATTCTAATTTGTCTTAATAAAATATCTATTATTTTTAATTTTAAAATTAACAAATAATTTAAAACGAATAAAAATAAATAAACAAACAGTTATCTTGATAATGGAGAAGTGGCATCCTTGTGGTGCACACAGATTTGACAACTTAAATGAGAATCATTATTATTGGTCCGAAAATAAATTCTCTGAAAGGATCAACATAGGTGGATGAGCAAAGCACTTTGGCACGTCCTTTTCTTTCTATTGCATCGCTATAACAGTTTATGTTATTCTTTATTAGAACTACTTTTCAAAATCCTCACATGAAATATTCTACAACATGGCAATGCCAAAAAGGAGTGCGATTACAAGATTTATTAAGCATGGGCCAAATTCACCGATTCATTATACAAGAAACATTGACGGAAAAGGTGTTGATGTTGCCCAAAGAATCATTCCCGAATCGGAATGAAAGTAAAAGAAAAAATAAAAGGGGTCATAATTTGGAATTTGGGTACAAAAATAATGACTTGCTGATAAAAGCCAATAAAGCAATGTATGCTGTGCGCATTTCCTTCTTTCCTTTTGGTTGCAACTTTCATCTTAACAATCAGAAAAAGAAAACACTACAACATGTTGAAAACAAAGCCATAGTAAAAATTTTACCCATAAGCTTTAATGGTCCTCGGTGAAATCATTAGCTGCCACGAGAAAAGAAGCTTCATATACGTCAGAACTTGCACATATCTTTTCTAACACAAACAATGAGTACCCTTCACAGCGGTAATTCTTTTTATGTTTCTGCAACACATGCACCAAAGAATTAATAAGAAAATTACATGGTTTATTCCTAGCTGAGTTGTAACACAAGTAAAGTATAAATAAATACTACTTTACCTCATTTTAATCAGAACTGAGATGGTATTTTACATTTGAGTCAGAGAGTGATTAATTAGTCAGCCAAAAAAGATTATTCAGTTTCTGTGGTTGTATGCAAAATCAAACCCTGCAGCTGCAATAAAGAGGTATGGAGTAGGTTTAGGGAAAAATCAAAAAATAAAAATAATTACAGAGAAGCTGAGAAAAGGAGAGAAGGGAAAGGACAACCTTAATTGGGAGTGTGAGAGTAACAGAATGTTTACATCACCATTGGGGCTAGAATTCCCCAGAGCATTGCCCACCTACAATAACAATAGTGGGGGACCAAACCAAGGATAAGAATAAGACATGCAAGAGATCTCAACCAAAAACTTTATTAGGAAGGAAGGCACGGTCAAATGCATTGCTGTCAAGAAATCTATGAACTAAATAATATTCCATGAACATATGCAAACTGAGTGCCAAAAAGTTTGAAATGAAATTAGCCAAGAACAGACAATCTAAGTATTTTTTTTTTCCCCATGAAATGGATCCTCAATGCTTTTTAACCAGTTTTATCAATTACATAAAACATGCTTCTAGGAAAATGTTATGTATTTAAAGATGAGTATGTGTAGAATTTGTAGCATGTCTTCAATGAATTTTTTAATTGTAGGAAGCATACAATACTTGGTGACAAAGTAGAGTTTGATTCTTTTGTAAAATGTGAATGACATTCAAGCAAGACAGAAATTACCTTGTATGGTACACTTTGCTACTTCAGATTCTTCAATTGGTCAGGTTGATCAGATGGAATATGCATTATTATAGCATTCATCAGATGAAACTTAAATCAGTGTAACTGTAACCGTGTGAATGAGGCAACAACTCTTCCACTTCAATCCTTGAACTGGAGCAGCTAGAGCATTTTTTGATTCGGTTACGGCTAACAGACTCAACTTCTGCCAGAAACATGCCATAAACTGGTCTATGATCCGAGAATCTTGACTCCCCACGAACGTACGATAATTGGCGGAGGCCTCTTCCATACCATAAGATACGATCACACCTTCATGAACAAAGATTTGGGTTATGTTCACATAAAAAATAACATGGTACTAGTTTCCAAATAATGTAGGACATTTCTTTTGATAATGGCATTATTCATATGTCTCCTCTCTTTTCCATTGGTGTATTCACTGATACAGGTGATTATTAGCATAAAAGAAGAATACCATGCTGGAGTTCTTCTCTTTTGTTTTGACTGTCTTTCATCGCCTGCATATCTATCTGAATTGTTTGAATACTTGTATGTGGGAGGGAAATATATTTTCCCCTCATTCCATCCTTCAAAGACTCGACCTTGTCTCCGCTCTATATGTAGCTGAAAGAAGAAACTATCAAATGGTTAGGATGATATTATATATAATTCAAGAAAAGAAGCTACACTCTTAACAAGTTGTAAGGAAAGTATCATGCCTGGTCATTCTCCAACAGAACCTTCCAATTATGCATCTCAACAAGAGCCTTTGCTGCACGGTAAGAAAGGGCTATCCGATAATTTAAATCCCCCAGCCAAATTATTCGACTACACCAATTAAACCACAAGTTTAGGTCTTGACCAGGGTAAAAGTTAAGACTTAGGACTGCATTTTATTTAGTTTCACAATCTCTAAGCATCAGTTGCTAGTAAAGATTCAAGGAAAAGAGATGAAGGGCTTACTCATGATCCAGAATTGTCTGAGGAGAACTCTCATCAGCCATGCCTTGAACCCGGGGAAACCTTGTCTTTCTGAGAATCTCCATTACATCTGAATTCCTCCTTAGCTCATCACCTTCCTTTTGTCCAGAAGTCAAATGACTACAGATGAAGCAAAAGCTGGTTTGGTGCAAAGACATGCTAATTGATATTGAACCCTGGAAAACTAAAGAGAATGAGAATGCAGTTTCCAGGTTCACAAGAAACTCTTCTCATAAAAAACTATATTCATCAAATTAAAAAAATTACCTTGTTTCCAAGATATCCCATTAATCCTCTGCCAACACAAGACACTTTCATATTGTGAACATCATCTCTTATATCACTTTTCACCCAAACTGTTAGAAATATTCCAACCATTTGTTTACTAGCAACCAAACAGTATCTTGACTGTCCTGTCTGTCTAAATCTATCCTCCATAGAGAAGCAACCTCTATGTGTCATTGGTGAATAATGTGTTACAACTGGGGAGTCACCAGGGCCATGTTCATCATCTGAGGAAGCCCATCTATAACTGGGGTCATAGTCACTTGGTCTGTGACCAAACATCATTCTATCACATACACTGAGACGACGATCAAGGCATGCTTGTGGTAGTGACATGTCATTGTCGATTCTCATACTATGACTCAAGGATTGGAATGACCGGCGATGGAAGAAAGAGGTCGTCTTCTGCCTCACTGATCCCTCAAAATCAGCATCTAACTCTACAATAGGGTCAGGGAGCGGTGAAGTAGTGTGGCATTCACCACTTGTTCCAGGAAGACTGTTTAGGGTCTTCCTAATAAGAGATAGCCACTTTCTGGCAGGGCCATTGTCTTCTGTGCCCAAAACATTGCCAGCATTGAGAGGTACAATTTCTTGAAACCTGAGTGCAAGAAACGTCAAACTAGTTCACACTTGAACTGTATATGGTGAAAGGAGAGAATATACTATACCCTATACAAATACAATGAAAAATTTACCCAAGAACATAGATATCAGCAGGAGGAGAAGAGTGAAGCCAATCTTCCAGACTCAAATTACTTGGAGGAGATTTTCCAGCTACATTCCAAGTGGCAGCAAAGATTCTGTATGCAGGAGAAAAGAATAACTCAATAGAATCACAATTATTCTGAATCTGACTACACCAATAATTAAGCACAACAATGTACAGTAACATGAAGCATACCTATAGTTATGCACATCTGTAACCGGAGCTGCATCACGGTCAATTCTACCTCGCCGCAGTCTATCTGAGTGTCTCCTCTTTGCTCTCTCTGCATTAAAATATAAATTATCTCTCCGAGAGACATAGTAGGAGACAAAAACAAGGGTGGAAAAAATAAAAACAGAAAATTTCTGAAATGTATGGGTACTGAACCTGTTTTGCTTCTCTTGATAGTGTCTTCCTCCCTCTGTGAACAGTTCCTCCACTCTTGATTGGCACCTGAAAAAGAAAAACCACAAAAGATAATAAAGTCACACTCTTTTCACTGTAAATTTTATCAAACCACAGAATGAATCAAACACACAAACCAGAAGAAAAAAAATTATAACAAAAGATGAAAACCAGGGAAGGAGGAAAACAACGAGCTGAAGAGTTCAGATCTTTGGTTTTTAGTTGCAGACTCGTTCAAACAAAAACTGTTACACGAAGACAGCCCAAGTTCCAGAAGAAGAAGAAGAATGGAAGTTTGTTTATTATTCAGAACACAGAAAACTTATGAGGCAAGAGAAATCTGATTCAAACAAAACCAATCCTCATCTTTAATTACAATAAAATCATGAGAAAATTGACCAATCACCTGCGTAGAGGACATCATCTGCCTGAAAGTCCTCGTTTTTGCTTTTAATGTTTAACCACTTCTTGACCAACGTTTTGGGCCATGAAAGCTTCAGAGAGAAAGAACAACAACAGAGAGATTAAGCAATGGCAGAAGCAGAACACAAATGCAAAGGAATCTGAAGTGTAGAGCCATTCAAACCTTGCTTTTCTTCGAGTTGTCATCTCTCATTGTTGGGACAGCTTCATAAAGCCTTCTGAGTTAACAACAGAAAACAATCCAATCCAATAATAACCTTTCCTTGTTGAAGAGAAGCTAGAGTATAATAATAATAATAATAAATACAAGATGAAGAGGCTCAGGACCCTAAGAACATGGGTTTCGTTTCAGTTTAATTTTTTGTTCTGTTTATTAAAAGCGAAGAAAAAGACATAATAACGGGATGGTTGATCAAACTTGAAAGCACTCACTCGGTAAATGGGAGAGGATAGGAACACAACAAAGTGGAGGAAACAGGGCACTCCTCTGTTTCTTAGGTAACGTTGAGGGAACATAGGAAATCCCAGTTTGTCACCATTTTAGGCAATGTGGTAGAAATAAATAAAAAAAAACACTCACTCACATGGTCGTGTTTTTGGAGAGGATGAAAATCCAAGGAAAGAAAGAAAACGCAGATGGGATAACCCCCCCTGATATGTTATAAGAACTAGAGATTATGAGGCACAATGTGCTAGTTTGAAAGAGAGAGAGAGAGAGATTCTCTCTTTCAAAACCAAACCAAACCTCGTTATGGGTACAGAGCAAAGTATCGAATTTGAAGGGAGGGAATAAAGTGAAGCAAGCTTCGCTCTCTCTCGAGGCCTTTTACCCCAAATCCAAGGCTAAACCAAGCTTAGGAACTTGGAGACACTAGAGAGAAGCAATGGTTACATTGGTCTCTCTCACACACACATTTTCTATCTAAAATAAACTAAAAATGTGCATTTTCACTCTACTAACTTAAAGTTAGGTTTGATCTTATTATGCCAAACACCAGCAGTGGTACTAGCAACAGTATCACATCACTTCCTCACATTGGTCTTTCTTCCAGCAGAGAAAAAAGCGGTTAAAGGGAGAAAAGTTAAAGAGGGGGGGGGGATAAAATGTTGAGGCTTGCTTTGTTTTGTTTTGTTTTCTGTTTAATTTTCTCTTGTTTTGTTTATTGTTAGTTGGAATCATTTGCATTGCACAAATATTCCTTTTGACTGTGACTGTGTCTATGCATTCTTGTTGTATACATTATATACCCTTGCATATATTGTATACTTAGTCATTGTCGAACTTGAAAGTTGAAACGATCCTTTTGGATTTAATTTTCCTATTTTGACAAATATATACACACTTTTACATGCGTATGAAATCTTAACTTTTTTTTTTATAGTTTTTTAAGTGTACAAAAGCCTACTAGAAGTGTGATTTAGCTGGTCACCCAATATGAAAAAGAAGGGCCTACTCTACCTCTTTGGGTAAAATAATAGATAATGTCATTGACATTCTATTTTATTATATCTATTTTATTATTAAATAAATTTTAAGTTAACTTCATTTGCTTATACTTAAATTTACTATTATTTAATAAAATTTCTCTAATAATAATTATATATTAAATAAAATACTTCTATCGTTTCTCTCTACCTAAAATATAATTACTGTATAAGCCTTCTTATTTTTGCAAGTTTGGAATCTTGGATGGTATGTTTGGTGATTGAAAGAAAACAGAAGAAGTACTCCTGATTACAAGGTCCCAATTTGCAATTTGGTTTTTTTTGTTGTACAACATAAAAATCAATTCCTTTGATAAATTTATAACAAGATCTTTTTTATTTTATTTTTGAAACTATTCTAGATTGGTTCAAGAGCTCACTATCAACTCAGAGTATGAGCCAATCTGTTCACTTAGTTTGTGATTTGAACACTTCCAAAATTAAACGCCAGCTTCCTATTACATTGATCATGTCAAAATTCTAGAATATGTTGGCTCGCTTGTTGACTGCATTTCAGGCACAGTTAGAAGAGGTTCATGGAGATCAATTTGCATCACTTAATAGTAGTTCATTAATTCACAACATAGCTCTATAAATGCTAGAGTCATAACTTCAGAATTTGTGTGTTCTTTTCTCTTCTCAGGTTAACGTAAGTGATAAAAGATTTTTGGAGTTAACTTTCATTTTTTCTATGAATATGAATTTTATTCTGACAATGTCACTAAAATCTTGTTTGATGAATAACTCTCCTCAATAAAATTTTATTGTATTTAGGAGTTAATTGATTGGTTGAATAATCGTAAATGAGTAAAATTATTTGTGATTTTAGGTGAGTCTCTATTAACAACTCATAGAAGTCATACCTAATAATATTTAAAGTATTTTTTATATTTTATAATATTTCTTTATAAGAAAAATTTCTTCAACGCCTATAACAATTGAGAGAAACAATATTATTATATGAAAGAAATCTAACAAATAATTTAGATATTATCATATGCATAATTTATTAATCTAGTTGCATTGCTTTTTAGTATAACTATTTCAAATGAAGTTAGATTTGACTCAATTTCAATTACTAGTTAATGGAGAAAATTGTCAAGTTTTTTAATATTACTTTGAACATATTTTTAAATGACATGAAACATATTAACAATAAAAATATATTTTAGTTTTTTTTATAATGATAACAACAAGGATTAAACCTAAATTCTCATGTATACTATTTAAAATCCTCCACTATCGATCCTAGTGGATAATATATTGTAGTGTCCTAATGAATTTTGAGTTTTGTTTTTAATCAATTTTGGTGCGTGATAAAATTATTTTTAGAAAGAATATGTTTTAAAACATACTACTATTTATTTTGAGAACAACTTTCATTTGAATAAATATATAATAAAATTACTTATAATTACAAAAAAAAATATTAATAATATCAACCATACAAAATTATGACAAATGTGTATGCTGCAGGCACATTAATAATTAAGAAAGTACAAATAAAATTATTAAATTTTTATCTTTTAAATAATTAAAAATATTTAATAAAATATATTAAATATCCTTTAAACACTTATTAAGAGTATGATATATAAATGACTTAAATATAAAAAAATTCTGTAATTTAGAAGTTTTTTATTTTCGATCTTGCAATTTTTTTTTCATTTTAGTCATTACAAAATATATTTTTTTTGTTTTTCATTCCTAAAGTGTTTTAGATAATATTTTTTCCATTGTTTAAAATATTTTTTTAGTGTTCAAATAAAATACTTTAAGAACAAAAAATAAAATAAACATGTTTTATAAGAATTAAAACGTAAAATAAAATTTACAAAAACAAAAAAAATTAAATTATAGAAATAAAAAATATATTTAAATCTCCATAAATTTGTCCCCTCAAACCACGTTGAGGCAAAATTATCAAAACGTTACTTGTTTCTCGACGTATGCTTACGGTGTTCAGGGTACATAGATCACAACCAAACAAATGTCTTGAGGGCCAAAATGAAGCTTTAAACCACAAAATCTCAAACATGCCTTTACAAAAACAAATTTTTACCAAGATCTGGGGTCTTGTATTAAGTACTTTTCATTTGCACATGGATTGCGTTGATGTAATGTAAGTATTATAAGTTTGCTTTGTGTGACGCGTCGTTCAATGAACTAGTGGTTAACATTTGGCATAAATATAGGATCTTGTTAGACCACTAGGGTATCGTAAACCTATTTCATCTCAAAAAAATATTGAGTTGACACTCATTATGTTATTTACTAACAGAAAGAAAGAGAAAAAAGAGAAAAAAAAATACAAATATAATACAAATTTTAATATGATAAAAAATATTAAAATAAAATTTAAAATAATAAAATATTGATATATCATTATTCTTAATTTTACTACCCTCTTAACCCATGCGATCTCATTGGGTATTATGAAATGAAGTTATATTTTAATGAATTAAGCAATTAAAGGCTATCTTGATGGTCTAATCTTAGTAACATGGCACATATGGGAGATCGTGTCTGCAATTCCTCATAGCTTAATATTCTCATTTTTCAATGATCTTTTCTTTTAGCAATCAATTATATTCAAATTGCTGAGGTAACAGGTAACTTATCGGATTTGGTATTCATTATTCAATGGACGAGTGGTTAACTATTTTATCTATCTGTTTTATATTAAATATTTTAAATTTTATCAAATTTTGTAATGCATTGTAAAGATTTTATGCTCACAAATTATATAAACTAAACTGATTCATATGATAGTAAGTTCTATTAAATTAAATTTTCAAAAAAAAAATTATTAAATTAAATGATTATATACAGTAAATCTATTTTCACCAAAAAATATACAGTAAATCTTAATCATTTATCAATATAAATAATTATGTGCATCTACTAAAAAAATGTCATTATAATAATAGTTGTTAGTTAAACTAGTATTTCAAGAATTAGGAAGGAAAAGATTATTAAACTAACAGAGGTTACTGCAAAGCTCAGCAAATTTTAGATCAATCTTCCACTATTTGTCGTATAAACCTAAATCTTAGCCCTCCAAATAATTATTCATACGTCATCAAGACTTGTCCAGTGGTTGTCGCAAAACAAACCAACCATCGTATTTTGTTTTAGTGGTCTGGATGGAAAGGAAAAAAAATAAAATAGAGGGGAGAATGAGTAACAACGTGAGAATTAATTAGATGAGTTTCTATAGTGTCAAATCTTAATAGCCTAACCTAAATTAATTGACCTCATGAGATTTTTATAATTTAATTAGTTACTAGTATTAAATATTTAGAACAAAAGTTTTATCTTTCAAAAGTATTTTTATATATCTAAAACAATATTATCTCTTGTTAAATTATCATACCAGAAAATATATGTGTGTATATATATATATATATATATATATATATGTATATATAATATTTTAATAGCAAACCAGAAAAATATATATTAATTGTCCGTGATACAAATCCCTCAATTTTGAGTTTGCTTAATTCAGTTGTTAATTAAGAATCATTCGCCAGATACTATGTTCCAAGGCAGGGGAAAAGATTTCATTTGGGTTTAAAGCTCTTAATAATTTGCACTTGTTGACCGAAAACCACAAATTGAATATGACGGATGCAAGATTTCTATGATTTGACGCTCACAATTAAGGACTAATCGGGTCCCATTCCTATATGCCAATCTAAACGTTTACTTCAATTTGGATATTCTAAAATGAATCGTGAAAGTTTGTTGCTGCCTTAAGAGTTAAAAAAATTGGAATCTGCCATCCACATAGAGACTATACTTGGATTCAACGATGTTATCTGTACGATTCCTAATTAGGTGTTTATTCCATTTTCTTAATTAGACTATTGATGGCCTTTATGAGATATTCCAATTGCACCGCAACAACAATCTAGACAAGGACCGATGCAGAAAACATAAAAGGGACTCCAAAATAAATAGTTTAACATATATAATTAAAATTAAAATATATTTTTCTTCTTTATAAAATTATAAAATTGATAAAATTTATTTTGTTACTTTTTGATTTGAAGTCATGTTTGGATTACTTTGGTATCTGTCTACTGAAAATTACTTCCCTTTTTCGTCTCCCACACTGTGCTCCTTCCTTGTCTCACCTCGGCTTCCACTTGCTCGCAACGGCGGCGCCGTCGCTCTCCGACGCCGCAACCACCGCTTCCGTCGCTTGGAACGATTCTTCCACTATCTTCGCTCCCTCCCACTCTTCTCTCCGTACATGCTTTTCGTGCTCCATTCTGAACCTCCTCCGCAAACACTCACCTCCGACATCACCACCAGCAGTCAGATCCAAACCCAAAACGCGCAAATCCGCCAAATCCGGTTCTAATTACAAGCCCCTGGTTCTGGGTATTTGGCCATGGACGATGATATTGCTGGGTCGATTATTCCTTTTGATTGGGGTGATCTCACTTTGATGAATTACAATGACTTCACGTGAATAGAGATTCTTAACTTCGATTACTAAATTAGCAAAATTCCTTTCTTTTTGTTTTGGAATATCCCACCTTTACGGTGTGGATTTCCTTCTCTGCCTCTGATTTTTTCTATTTGGTATTTGTTATTTTTTTGTCAATTGTTTTGGTGTTGTTGATCGTCCGTTTTCATAGGAGTTTCATGATTTGTTGCTCATAATTGATAATGTCACGATAAATGGAGGCATTTGGTCATGTAATTCAGTTTTTCCTTCTTTTTGTGTGTGTCACATAATGGGTTTATGCAAGTATGTTTTTGTTTGTAAGATTTGCTAGTTAGTCAGTTATATTTTTGAGGTACAGACTTTTCCAAGAGTCTCTATAAATTAGAGAAACATAGAAATGAATGAATGTAGTAATAAATTTGCACACATTTTCATAATTCCTACCACAGTTAACATCTTCTCTTCTGCAAAGTTTGGGTACTGCATAAGGTATGGCAGTGTCCATGAATGCCACAACCAGCGGAACCCCAACTATATATCCAATTCCATAACATTTCAGCTTTGTTCGAGTATGAAAGAGGGGTTTAAAAGATTGTGCGGAAACATTCATTCTTTCAATTTTTTTTTAATTTGTGATGATTTTTAATTATCAAAAATTATGTTTTTAATTTTTATTCAATTTTTGGTAGTTTTAATTTTTATAAATTATATTTTAAAATTTAAATTTAAAAAAGAAAAATAATAGAGTCATTCAAATTTAATTTTAGATTAAAAAGTAACACATTATATAATTTTATAGGGATGAATAATATATTTTAATCTATAATTAATTATATTAACTAATAAATATTGTCATATACTTTATGAGTATTTAAAAATATTATATATATATATATATATATATATATATATAATTATAGAATAAATTTATATTATACTAAAGATTTAAATTTGATGCAAGTCTTTTACATGCTCCAAATATGAATAGATCTTATCCTTTAGTATTTGATTCTTCTTTTTTAATTCTCCATAAATGTCTATATCTAATGTTAAAAGAATCCATTTTCAAATCAAAAGTAATAGCTGTACAAATAAATGTTCCCACCAATTTAACCAGTAAGTGTTTTTTAAGACAGTACTTAGACTGTCCTCAGACTGCATGAATTGCCATGTGGTTCTCACACCGCATCTATTAAGATATCCATTAAAATAAAATATTAGGTAAAACGAATCAACACCAAATCATTTATTTTCATAATATACTACTAGTATTAGTTTGCCTAGACATTTCTTCTATTGGACATAACATTCTCATAATATTTTCTTTTTAGTTATTGAACAGCCATTACATTTTTTAAAGGAAAAAATTTAATTATTTCAGATCATTAATGCATGCCACATATAGCAATGTGAGACAATAATTATCAGCATCATCCTTTTGTTTCTATAAAATGCATGTAAGAATAAGAACTCAACACAAATTTATTCATAAAATTGTCATTAGCTAATCAGAAACTCATTGACATTTTTGGGTGTTTTCCATCCAATTTTAATTCGAGTTAGACAAGAAAATGGTACATATATGGGTTAACGAGGCAGTCAAAGGATGCATTGCATCTTTAATTGCAGGTACTTTGGCCAATGTATCTTCTACTCTAGGGTACGTGGAATATGGTGTTTCTTTCTGTTTCTTTTGCTTATTCATATTTGAAGCATCCCTTATTAAGCCACCATTTCCTTTTCTCCCACACTTTCTTCCTAACCATTTGATTTGAAGGTGTCCATTGGGGCATTTATTTTTTTGTTTTTTAGTTTTGTTTTTCTCTGATTTGGTCGATGAGTATTTTTATCCCCTTGTCCTTTTCTTCATAATCTGGCAAATGGCAGGTACGCCTCTATGCCTATCGTACATGTGTACTTACTGATGTAGACATCTAGGCTTTAAATGTCCAAACAGCACTTATATAAATACGTAGTTGTCTACACTACAAAATACGAATACAAATAATAATTACTCATATAAGACTTGGATTACGATAGTTAAATGCATATTTATTTGTTTGAAAGCAAAGAAGAAAGTACAATATAAGTTTTACAAGTCATCGCCCCCCTTATACTTTTTCTTTTATTGGACAATATGCTCAATCACGGAGGGCATCCCTTGAACGACCACAAAACAATTCTCTTGTGTCTCAAGCCTCTTCGATATATGTTAATAATGGAAGGAAGACAACAAATGTTCAGTTATAATCATATCATAGGACACTATATTTTAGCACACATAGGATCCCACTCATCATTTGTCAATTTTTGGGAACGTAATACATTGCATGCCGTGGAGCACAAACCTATAGCAAACTTAACCTTAAGTCTTAATTCATATCTTACGCGGGGCCTTTGTTTTTTTCTTTTTCAAACTCATTGCTAGTACTATTTTATATTAAAAAAAGTTTGGTTAAGAAATCAATAAATAGAAAATTTTATTAAAATTATGCTAAAGTTGTATTGGAAATTATACTGTTAAGTTCTTCAATAAAATTATTTTACTTGTAATTCCTTAATCAGTGTCTTTAAGACACTCTTGGTATTTTTCGTTCAAAAATTATGATCAATAAACACCCACTTTTTTAATCAGTACTATTTTAAATTTATGGTAGGAAGAAAAAGAGGATAGTTGCTGGTGTTGGAAGCAGAAAAAAAAATGTTGAAAATGAAATGAAAGGATATGATATAGGCCAACATCCATCCAAGTGACAAAACATAGCAGCAGTGAAGCAAGGCAGGAAGCAAACCAGAACACGATAGGAGCAATGAAATGATCAAATGCTTTTTTTAAGCTAAAATTATGAACAAATGGATCATTGGGGTTGTTGCCAACACAAGTTACAGAAAATTGTTATAATTTTGTGTGAAAACAATGTTCAGAAAGGAACAAATAATTTAGTTGACTTGACTCTATTTATTGGTGGGAGAACGAAAGGGAAAGGCTGATATATATTGATGTGAAACTTTTCACGTTGGGGTAGAAAAAAAAATGAGAAGATTTTCACGCAAACTTCTCTAGCTATGGTTGAGACTCGAGTCCCTTTCCTCATTTCATTGAACTAGCAACTAGGCAAAAGATGTTGTCATTGTCTTTCATATAACATTTCCAAGCTTTTATTTGTCATATATATTTATTATTATTATTATTATTAAGACCAATGGGCCATTTCAAGTTTTCAACTTTTGTACCCTCATGACACTTCACAACGGAAGCGGCCCCTTCTTAAAGGCAAATTAAATCTTGCAATTGTTTATATCACATGGTTGTTTTCCCATATATCTTAAAATTTCACAAAACTGGCTCCACCCTTCAAGAAGGTACAATTATCTGCTGAAAACATGACATAGCACGAAGATCAGGGACTACAACTGGCATGTATAAGATTTTGGTCAATTACGACCTGATTTAGCGACACTCTAGCCAAAAGTACTTCAATCCTCCCATTTCCCATAAAATAAGATGAATTAATTTAAATACACTTATAATAATAAAAAAAATTTCTTTACAGTAACATTTAATAATAGATTATCATGTATAATAATATTGTGGAGGATAAATTCTGACATAATAATAAAGTTGTGCCTTAATTAGTAATGAATTCAAATATGACAAAAATAAGATTATATATAATGAACTTCTATCATATCTTTGTACAATAAAATGCCTTCTAATTAGTTACTTTCTATTTGTAAAATCATTATATTTATCATGCATAGAAATTAAATTCAAGTGTTACAACTAGGTGCATTTGTCTTTGTTCGGTTCATCCAGACACTCAGTATACACAAGAAAGCCCATTTTTTTACCCAGGAACGTATTGTTCTCTCAAAGTGATGGTTATCTAAATACTATCAATATTTATATTTAAATCGTTCAACATTTTTTGTATTGTTTTTTAGTTCCTTTTTAGTTACTTTCGTGCTTTTAATATCTGTTTCAGCCACTCCAATTGTTCATACAGAACATACACAAGAATTTGCTATCTAGCAACTTTCGCCGGTCAACAACATAAATTTAAAAAAAAAAATGAAAGCTAGTAGTTTCAATCGCATACAAGTCATGCTCTTTAGAGTTTTCGTTCCTCTCACAAGGACTCAATTTGAAAAAACCAGCTTTATGGTGTCCTTTTCTTTTCACCCCAGTTGTCACTGTTTTTGGACCCAACAGTACTCATTGGTATATATTCTATTTTTACATTTTCGAGATCACACATTCCATTTGTTCACTAAGAATTTATTTTGGTTGCAATTTGATACGGTGGAACTCCTAACTTAAATACGTGAAAATAACCGCAATTCTGGCAAAAAAATTTCTACAACTCAACATATTGCTTGTTTCAATCAAAGTTACGAGGCAGATTGATCATTAAAGGCATTATATACCAACATGTTATTTTGAATTACACATCTCTTTCATGGACGATATGGACAACTTAAATTTTGTGAATAATCTTAATAACGACTTACAACCACCAAAATTATAGGAAATACCAACCAAACAATATGGAGGAACATCAACGCATATATGCAGAAGTTCACTTCTCTACATCAGAGGGAAGAAATAATACTTTGTATTCCTCTATACTATATAAATTGCAGCATGTATTGATGAACATCAGCACAAAATATCATAAGAATAAAGAGCAACCAATAAGTAACACTTGTAAAAACAATATTCAGTCATGTTTGGCTGGACTCAAGAAACTTCACAATCTTACAAAATGAAGAATAAGTGAACGTAGTTTATCTTGAACTAAAGTATAATAGGTCCTGTCAAAAGTATTGCTAACCAAACATTAATTGAGGGACAAATATTGCGTATTTTAATTGCAGGACCACTTTCATTCTCTAGAAATGTTATCCAAATGCAGTCACATGGGTGTCACTTGTAAGACTAAAACCTGGAGGGACGAAATCAGTGAGAAATAACTGGCACAAGGAACACGATTGTCCCAAGGAGACATGCGAGAAAAAACCAATACTAGGTACTGGTACAAAAAGGAAGGCCAAGGCAGTTTGATTTGTCTGAAGTTAGTGAAAGAAGAAATGAACTAGATCTTATGAATGTAAATGCTATATCATAATCATAAAAAATAGAAAACATTTAAAGACTTAGAGTACAATCTTCTAAGTAAATATTTCTTAATAAAAACTTAAGATAGCAAATTCCTCTGAATATAGGCAACCGATTAAATTTTACAAAGCAGAACAAGATGAATTCCCTAAAGCATATAATGTGGCTGGATGATAGAAACCCACCTTCCTAGCCTAAAACACACGATATTATGTGTAAATGGAATGTAACTTAAACTTTTAGGTATTATGTTCATAAACAAATTACATCAATAACATTCATTTGTCTACCAACTACAACATAGGCCTTTTTACCACAGTAAGGAAAACAAAATCATATAAGAATCATCCAACCGTGGCCTTCTTTGTCACACTGCCACAAGTAAAACAAGAAATATAACAACATAGAATTATATATTGAAAAAATATCTTAGTGCGTGTTTGAATTTAGGTTGAATCATCCAAAATCATGTTAAAATATCAGCTAAAGAGGATTAAAGTAAATGTTCACATGTTTGATCTCATGTTACAAATTTGATTCTAGGTCCAAATATTTTAAACTGAAGCAATTTTAGGTAGTTTTTGTAATAGATAAAAAAATGATACTGAATTGTACTAATAACATGCTTTTAGAATATAAACATCCAAATATAGTTCACTTCATTTCAAAATTAATTTTGTAATCACTCGCCTAAACATTTAATTTCAAAGTAAAGGTGGGTTCATACCTGAGCCAGTTTGTTCAATTTGGATGGCCACTGCTTTAAGACTAGTGGTATGCAGCAAGTATTCAATCCATCTGTAGAGGGAGATTATGGTGTCATACTGAGAGCAAATGATCAGTTGTTCATTACTTATGTATGATCAATAGAAAGCATATAACAACTCTATATTAGTCTTTGGTGGCTCATCATAATCTTAGACAACTTGACTCAACTAGCATGAGAATGTAGGGTAAGTCTCTCCGTCTAATCTTCTTTGGACTAGAAACCAAAGGCAATTTAACAGACTTCATTTTGCCCATACACCAAATTATCAGTATATATCACGAAAGATTCAACAAAGTTTTACATTAGTTGTCAACTTTACATAACCCTCATATTATCCAATATTGAGAAGGGCTATATAACCATACAAGAATTCAAATTGAAATAATGAGAATTTTCAGTGTTTGAAAGTTTGGCAGCAAGTTTTCTCCTACATTTTCTCCTTTCCCCTTCTCTCATTTTGACCCAAGAACAGTTGAAGTAAGCCTAAGTAGGTATTGCTGTTCACATCCATAGAATAAAAGTGTTCTGTTTTTGGCATTCTTTTAGCATTAACCTATAACCATGCTCCTAAATATTAAAACCTTAATTTATTCTTTTTCATCTCTAGCCTTAATATTTACTGCTTCTTGATAATTCCAGTCCAGTAATTAATATCTAAAATCCTACTTAATTGTTTTGTGAATGCCAATCTTACCAACCTGAAGATTCTATTTTACTTCTTCAAACCTAGGCCTTCATATGAACAAACTTTGGGACCATAGGACCATATAGGCTTGTTACACGTGCCTACGAGTCTTCATCCAAATACATTGTTGAAGACTGACGAAAAAGAAGCAAAGACATAATATCAAAAGCAGCCGTGAAATTTATTAGTGAAGAGAGAAAGTGAAAATTCATAAGTATTTCCAATAGCATTTTACTTCTTTTCATTGTGTTCTAAACACATTAATAAGTAAAAAAACAAACCATATAGCATGTATAAAAGAGGTGAAAAAGATAGTTAGATTATATGGAGAATTGGAGATCACTCCAAGACAAATCCTAAAGAAGTAGACAAATAAGTAGTAATTCTCTTGATTTCCTCAATAATCAGTTGCATATAAATCAGGAGCGAGGAGAAAGGGACTAGTTGAATTACCACATGCATTGAAAGAAGAGCTCTTTCAAAGAACATGGAAATCAATGGCTTTGTCTTGTGGTAGAGTTGAAGTTGAAATGAAGATGAAGCCAAAGTTTATAGGACCTACACAAAAATAGACATGCTAGTATTTTTCAATATGATATATATAAGTTGGGTAAAAATAACAGGGACCAGTGGCCAGTGGTCCTAAGAAGATATGAAAAGCAAATGTACACACCAACTGCTTTGGTAAATATTTAATGTTTTTCAAGCACCGTGAATAAAGAAAAAATATTATATATAGTCTTTTTTAATTTCTACATAATACATAGTTTACATAGTTGAGTGTTATTAAATTTTTTCATAAATTAAAAAATATAAGTATTTGTAATATTGGTAAGGACCATGACTATGTGTAATCTTAAACTACCTGATAATTTCCCATAAATAAGACCACAATTATACAACTTACCAATTGCATAAGAAAGATTTTGTTTAATAGAATTTAGTAATTTTGATTTTAAATTAATTATTTTTAATATAATTAATTTTGAAATGAATTGATTTACCATTTTTATTTTAAAATGAAGTCAATGATAAAATCTAGTAGAATTTTTTAAATAATCATATAAAAGTTACTTAAAATTACTTCAACAAAAAAAAAACAATTCTAAATCTAAAATTAATTCTTCGATATAGAATCAACAATGTAAATTTTTACATAAAAACATATTTTTAGGAGTCAAACACAAAGAACATAGGAATTGAATGGGTAGAGGCATACAAGTACTTACCCTTGTTTGGTAGCCAGCTGCATAGTGGGCTTTGGTCCGCTCCAAATCGATATTTTGGTTATGCTCGGTGAAGCGTTTAAAACTAGTTTTTAATTTTTTTTAATAGTTAAAAAAACTTATTTAATTATTCAATAAAAATATTTTAAAATAATTTTTAGCATTTTTTTAAATGTTAGCTTAGTAACTTTTAGATTTTTATATTTTTAAATAAATCATGATTGTAATTTAATAATACAAATTTATAATTTTATATTTTTCAATAATTTTAATAAAACTTATTTAATTATTTTTTTAATAATTTTATATTTTTAAACTATTTTAATAATTAATTTTATTAAAATTTTATAATTTAATAAATAATATTTCAATTTTTAATAAATTTTTCAACTTTCAATTAATTTTTTAACTAATTTTATCCCACATAACCAAAGCTTATCTCTCCCAATTCTAATAACTTGTTTTCTTTTATATATATAATTTTTAACATTAGGACAATGAATATAAAATTTAAAGTAAATTTACATTAAAGAAAGTAATATTTGATATTATTAATATATAGTTATTGTAATTTTTAATAATAAAAAGTTTGTATTTAATATTTTCTATTTTAAAATATCAGATAACTTTTTTTGGGTGAATAAATATCATGTAACTGTAGTATTTATATACATTATAATTCAATGTTTTCTATTTTAAACTAATTTTTTAATTAAATAAAATTTCTCTTAGATGTTTAAAATGTATAAAGGGGGAAAAAACGTAATTATTTTGATTATGTAGTGGAGAGTCCTAATCCCAAATTCGAAGCTGAGAAATCCCTAAAAACTAAAAAGGGTTTTCAGTTTTGTATCAGAGAAGAACGTAATCAGAATCCAAATTCCAATTCCTAAACCAGCCACCAACAACAACCCAACTGGTGTCGCTGCTCTCTCTCTGTCACTTCACTTTCCTCGGTACTCTATCTCTTTCTCTTCTCAGCTTTATGCTTTCTTTTTCCTTTCGTTTTCCCCCCATTTTCCCAAAATTAATGACCGTCTAATTCCCTATTGTTACAGTAGCACGTGCAAGTTTAGTTCTCTGTTTTTGTACATTCCAGAAAAAAATAAAAAAATTCATGGGTCTGTCCACATCTTTGCCGGCAACCTCAGCTCCTAATAATTCATGACCTTTTTTTTCTTTTTAAATAAATATCAAATTTTTATGCTGATATTGAAACTGTTGTTGTTTCTGTTGAGCGATATTTGAGCATGGCATCTTTCACTGTGTTTATTTGCAGAGTAGCATTGTTGGGGCTTGAACCAACCCCTTGTTTTATTCGTAGTCATTGAGCAGTGGCATTGTTTGTGTGTATTAACAGTGTTCGGTTCGTACTATGAAGAGGACTATGCCATGGAGTGATAACGATGAGTCATCGCCTTCACATTCAGATTCTGAACGTGATAGTGAAACTGGAGGGAAAAATTCCAAAGGTATTATCCTCTTTTCTCTGTCTAGTTGTTTTTATGACTCTGCTGATTGCTCTCAAGTTTGATTTATTCAATGTGAAAGTTATACAATTTTATTCTGTTAAAATTTGCGGATTTTGTATAACTTGACAAATTTACTCTCTTGAATTGAACAATGGATGTACATGGGTGCCTATTGTGATATGTCCCACATTTTTGTATTTTGTGCTGTCGGTAGTTTGGATTATCTTTCCTGTTGTTGTTACAGCTATTTTCTTCATGTCTAGACTCTAGAATGTGGGTTGATGCTCATCCTAGCTATGAAACTTTGGCATTGGTAGTTCCTTTGGGTGTTGATGCGGAATTATGAATATTACTGATGTAGATTCAGTTGTTGAGGACTTAAACCCATCCCCAACTTGAGTTAGTGCATGTCTGCAAGATAGTTCCTGAGCATTATACAGTTGCTGATAGATAAAGGCTAAATGTTTGGATTAAAGTTGGGAAAGTACTTCTGCAAATTCTAATACACAAAATGAAGAAAGAATTTTTTGCTTTGGGAGTAAAAATACTTTTGAGCTCTCACAACTGAAATCCAAACATGTACAAACTACAAAATCTTTGGGGCTGGAGGATGTATTACTATTACCTAATGTTTACAAACACCCATTTGACACCCCCATCTCTCAGCTTTTTGTTACATTATCATTTCTTTCTTCTATTTCTTTATCCCTAGGTGTTGATGGGCATATGAGTGTCCACAAAACATTACTCTGACCTAATGGTAGTATCAATTAGAGGAGTTGATTCTGATTTCTATACATCGCACAAGCATAAAAAAGATTGACTGATTTAAATATACAATTAACTATATGAACTTTTTGTCTTCACGGAATTTCTTGAAAGAGTTTCTTTAGCATATAGAATAGACATTTTCCAGCAAACAAAAATGAGAATACCAGGATTACTAAACCTCCATTCACAATATTTTATCCTGACTTTTCTCCATATTTGGGGCCATGGTGTTAGTTCATGAAAATAATCCATATTGCCATATCTTCACACTCAGTTGCCCTAATTTTATTGTTGTTTAATTTATGAAATTTATGTCTACAGGTAAATCTAGAAAGCAGAAAACTAAGAAAAGTGGTGTAATTGACTTTGAAGCTCTGAAACGACATGGTTATGGAGGTGGACCTTCAGTCCTAAAAGTACCCGCACCCAAAGAGGATGACTCGAAGAAAGATTGGTCGTGGTCCACTGGAAAAGAAAAGCGTGTAGGCAAAGAAATTGAAGAATCTTATGAAGAGCGAAAGAAAACAAGAGAGGCTATTTCCCTAGGAGAGGAGCTGCCAGCTGCTCTGACTAGGAATGACAAGAAGAATCTTTCTTTCTCTCAGAAGGAAAAGAGGAAGAGAGAGCTGGGTCAAGCTAGCAGAGGGAAAAATTATGTTGAAGAAGAGAAGAGGTTGTTGAGAGACAATGGAATCTATTCTGGTTTTGATGCTTGAGTTGATATGCCAGCCTAGATAGAATGTCCTTCATCTTGTATTAAGGCACTGCCTCATTTTCTTGTACTAAAATGACTTGGTTCTAACTTGTAATTGTGGTTTTTCAAATTTGACATATGAACTGGGGGATAATCTACAATGGTCTCAACTCAACTTAATGGCTGAGATTAATTAAGCCCCTTTTTTTGTTGTAGCAAAAAGAAAAGCTTTTGGAGGAATTGTTTCTGATGTTTAATGTATTTAGATGAGGTGACTTTTGAACCAATGCTAATTCCTCATTCAAATACAACCTTGTGAAATTATGTACTTATATATACGGATATTAGTGGTTTTTATAATTTATAATGTGCAGTTTTTGGAAAAGAAAAAAACGGAAATCTGTTAAATCGGGTAAAACATAAAAAGAACCTGTAGTTCGATTTGTATTGGCCTGATTTTTTAAGATTGAAGTGTAATTTTCCCTCCCTCATTATGCTTACATGGGATATTGGCAGTGACCACACTGAATAAAGAGAATCAGGCTGGGAGGTGGTGGTTATTTTAACTTGTTTTAGAGAAATAATAGTTTATTTTGTTATAAAAGAATAAAAATAAGTGGTTGTTTTTATAAACATTAAAAAAACATGTCAGTAAATGACCAATTTACCAAAAGGGGGTGATTTTTTTTTCTTAATTACGGTTTGGGGGTAATTTTTAAATTATTTACGAAATAGGGGTAAGTCGTAAAATCTTTTACGACTTTTATAAATGAAGTCGTAAATTTTTTTACGACTTATATCTTTTTGTTTTATTTAATTGAAGTCGTGTAGTTATTTACGACTTCTTTGTAATGATAATCTTTAAAAATACGACTTATAAGTCGTAAATAAAGTTACGATATTAGTGTAATTTTATTTTATCCCTATACGACTTCAAAGTCGTATTTGTTATTGTTTTTTTTTAATTTTTTTTATGAAAGTCGTATGGCAATTTTTGACTTCTTTAAAATTTTTTTTTTGTGTTTTTTTGGTGAAGTCGTAAGTTCAAATACGACTTTGCTTTTTTTTTACTTTATTGTTTTTCACGTTTTGGTTTTGTAAATGTTTTAAAATTTTGTTTTGTTTTATTTTTTAAATTATTTTGTTTATGAAATGTTTATAAAATTATTTTATTTATTATTTAAGAATTTACTAATTAATATTTGTTTAATATTTATGTTTTATTTATTTATTTTTATATTTTTTTTATGTTTTATTTAATACTAATATTAAAACATAATATTGTTTGTTTTATTTTGTATTTTATTTTGTTTTTTATTTCAATTTTTGTTTTGTATTTTTATTATAAAAATTGTGCTATTGTATAATTTAAAATTTTACAATTTAATATATGTTTAATTAAGGTATTATATGATTTTATTTTACAATTTATGTATTTCTATGTTAACATTTTTATTTGAAAATAATTAAATTAAAATTTTTATAATAATATTCAGTTATTGCTAACAAAATTTAATATTTGCCACAATAATATGTTAATGCGATCTGAGTTTCCACTAGCAGCAGATTGGTTGGACCAGATTCCTAAGAATAAATAGACTCAGGCATATGATAAAGAAAAATGGTATGGCCATATGACTACCAACCTTGCCGAATGTATGAATTCTATGTTGAAAGGAGCCCGAGCATTGCCTATTACTGCCTTAGTGAATGAAACATTTAATAAAATAAATGATTCATTTGTTAGTAATGGCATGAAATTCATGGCCATGATAGAGACAGGATATAGGTACTCTGAAGAGGTATCTGTCATGCTACAAGAAAATCAACACATTGCAACCTCACATTATGTGAGGATATACGTTTGAGAAACGGGGAGTTTGAGGTTCAACAAATTGCAAACACACGACTTGGGCGACGAGCAATGACATGTACTGTCAAATTGAACGAATGGTCATATGATTGTGGACAATTTCAGGCCATTCGAATTCCTTGCTCACACGCAATTACAGCGTGCGCTTCTTACAATTTAAATTATGATGACTTTGTTGATCCTGTATATAAGTTGGAAAACATTTACAAAGTTTATCAACATCACTTTCACTCCCTTGGAAGCGAAGACCAATGGCCTCAATATTCAAGTCCATATTTTATGCCTGATTCTTCAAAACGACGACAGATATCGAGAAGGCCAGCCACCACTCGTATACATAATGAGATGGACGAATCAATTCCAAATAGGCCTAAGAAATGTTCTTTGTGTAGAACTAAAGGACATAATCGTAGTAACTGTCCATACAAGGAAGTCAATGGTTAATATTATTTATAGTTTTTATATTTTTATTTAATTTATATTGTTCATTTTATATTAATTACAAATTTTTTTTATTTTAACAATCATTTTTATTACTAAATTATATTATGTTCATAATATTGTCATAATTGTTGACAAAAATCATTAACATATTATTGTGTCAAATATTAAATTTTGTTAGCAATAACTTAATATTATTATAAAAAATTTAATTTAATTATTTTCAAATAAAAATGTTAACATAAAAATACATAAATTGTAAAATATATCAAATAAAACCATATAATACCTTAATTAAACATATATTAAATTATAAAATTTTAAATTATACAATAACACAATTTTTATAATAAAAATACAAAACAACAATTAAAATAAAAAAACAAAAAAAATACAAAACAAAACAGAAACTAAAACAAAACAATATTATCTTTTAATATTAATATTAAATAAAACATAAAAAATATATAAAAATAATAAATAAAACAAAAATATTAAACAAATATTAATTAGTA